>VCII01000395.1:0-147500 GCA_006030095.1 Triplophysa siluroides | reverse complement strand
TACACGGCTGCCTCACTGTGAAATAATGGGGGAATTTCCAAACGAAAAAGCAGCAAAGAATCCCGGCGTTTTCCCATACCGGGAGTTGAACCCGGGCCGCCTGGGTGAAAACCAGGAATCCTAACCGCTAGACCATATGGGAGACCTCAGCACGCGGCACCCCGATTTGGAGGGGATTTGCACTTCAGCTGTTGTCCAGCACAGAAGAAGCGTAGTGAAAGCACACATTTGAAGAGCAACGCACAAAACTCTCGGAAGTTTAAATGCGTAGATCAGGAGAAACTCGAGCTACACCCACCAGCTCTCGAACCAGCGTGCTTCCTATGTCGCACCGCAATGTTTAAGGGGGTAATCTTTGGTGCGGGCTCCTCGCTAAACATTCCATCTGGGAGGGGCTAAAGAGGTGAAGTTCTCGTCCATCAACAAACTGGTGTAATCGCCAACTCTGAAGAGATGTCCCTGAAGCTAACAGTCTGCCGACCACTGGTGCTAGGATCTGTCTGGGAAATAAAGAACACATCTCTGACAATTCCAGCTGAAGCAGTACAAGGATATGGTAAGGCCTCCTTCTTCCGCTATTGAATTTGGGAAACTGGACCACACGATATGCAAATGTAATCAACACCGTGTTGCTTTAATACTTTCCTGAACGAATTACCAATTCACTAGATCCTTCAACGGCTTCCTCTTCGTCTCTTTAAAGTGAGTCAATTAAGGGCCAAGGTTAGCGTGTGTTCCGTAGAGTCATCCTGAAACCCCGGCTGCTTTACGCCCGGCTAGCTCAGTCGGTAGAGCATGAGACTCTTAATCTCAGGGTCGTGGGTTCGAGCCCCACGTTGTGCGTGCAACGGCTCTCTGTTCTTGGTGCTTTTCTCCAGGGCCTAGGCTTCCAGACCTAGGGACAGTATCTTTGTGCAGCTTCTTGGACAAATACAGAAGGCGCGACGACTCTAAACCCCTATGCGGCTAAATGGGCTCTCTTTGAAAACAGCCGCTATTGGCGTGCCTCGACGTACATGGTCAAGACTCTATTAAACTCTACTCTTTCTATCCAAGTCAAGCCGAGTCCTAGAGAGGAATTCAACGTCTCGTTTTGCCGCCGTCCCTCGCTGGCCCGCCGCCTCTGTCTGTCTGTGGCGCAATCGGTTAGCGTTCGGCTGTTAACCGAAAGGTTGGTGGTTCGAGCCCACCCAGGGACGCGTTAAGGTTTTCGTTGCCGCACGCAGCACAGCTGACGCGTGTCTGTTCGGCCATCTCGACTCGGGTCGAGTCGCGAGGCTTTTCGACAGAGCCTGACTAAGTCAACGTGTTGGTGTACGCCGTCATGAGGCCTCGTGGCGCAACGGTAGCGCGTCTGACTCCAGATCAGAAGGTTGCGTGTTCAAATCACGTCGGGGTCACTGGTTCACCGTGCGTGGAATCCTTGTTAACAAAGGATTGTGGCTACAGTCGCAGGCATGACTGGCTGCTGCTAGCTCATCGGGCGCCGTGACAGAATCAGCAGGAGCTTTTTGCACCTACGTGATTCCACTTTAACACTGTTGGACGTTTAGGACTTTTTCTATGCAGAGGTGAGGTTCAAATGCGAAGACCGTGTTAAGACGTGTCGTAAAAAGCTCCCCGCTGTACCTTCTGTACTTTTGAGTGGTCGGCACCCGGGACACAACACTGTGTATCCAGCACTTGTTGCCTGAGGACTCAGAGGAGGCAATTTGTTTGACCTCCTACACGGCTGCCTCACTGTGAAATAATGGGAATTTCCAAACGAAAAAGCAGCAAAGAATCCCGGCGTTTTCCCATACCGGGAGTTGAACCCGGCCGCCTGGGTGAAAACCAGGAATCCTAACCGCTAGACCATATGGGAGACCTCAGCACGCGGCACCCCGATTTGGAGGGGATTTGCACTTCAGCTGTTGTCCAGCACAGAAGAAGCGTAGTGAAAGCACACATTTGAAGAGCAACGCACAAAACTCTCGGAAGTTTAAATGCGTAGATCAGGAGAAACTCGAGCTACACCCACCAGCTCTCGAACCAGCGTGCTTCCTATGTCGCACCGCAATGTTTAAGGGGGTAATCTTTGGTGCGGGCTCCTCGCTAAACATTCCATCTGGGAGGGGCTAAAGAGGTGAAGTTCTCGTCCATCAACAAACTGGTGTAATCGCCAACTCTGAAGAGATGTCCCTGAAGCTAACAGTCTGCCGACCACTGGTGCTAGGATCTGTCTGGGAAATAAAGAACACATCTCTGACAATTCCAGCTGAAGCAGTACAAGGATATGGTAAGGCCTCCTTCTTCCGCTATTGAATTTGGCAAACTGGACCACACGATATGCAAATGTAATCAACAGCGTGTTGCTTTAATACTTTCCTGAACGAATTACCAATTCACTAGATCCTTCAACGGCTTCCTCGTCGTCTCCTTAAAGTGAGTCAATTAAGGGCCGAAGTTAGCGTGTGTTCCGTAGAGTCATCCTGAAACCCCGGCTGCTTTACGCCCGGCTAGCTCAGTCGGTAGAGCATGAGACTCTTAATCTCAGGGTCGTGGGTTCGAGCCCCACGTTGGGCGTGCAGCGGCTCTCTGTTCTTGGTGCTTTTCTCCAGGGCCTCGGCTTCCAGACCTAGGGATGGGATCTTTGTGCAGCTTCGTACGGGCCATTAACTTTTCTCCAGCATCCTATCCGTCACTATACACAAATAGCTCATTTAGGAGAGCGTTAGACTGATGATCTCAGTCGAAGAGAAGATCTCTTCGATCCCGGGTTTCGGCAAGCGAGCCTCCGAACAATGCTCTGCTCTCGTTACCGCGGAGCAATTGCCTTCAAAAGATCGAGCAGCCGATTCTTGGGGATCTGTCGGGTCAGCAGCAGCTTGACATCGGGTTCCATGGTGTAATGTTCAGCACACTGGACTCTGAATCCAGTGGAGTGGTGGGACCTCTCTTCGGAACTTCACCCTTTTTCGGTTGATTTTTACTGGCCCACGGTTTGAGCCTTTGTCCTAAAACGTTTGCGCTGAGTGAATTACATCTATATTTACGTGCAGTAGTTGTGTTGTTCTTGTGGAATGATGAACCACATAGAAGATGGAGGGTCTTTGTAATGATAAAGTAATACTGCGGTAGGTTTAAAAATAGGTTTCAGTAAACCTCAAGTTAAAGTAGCATTTGCTGCTTCTTTTCATACTGACAACAGGCCAACAGGTCCCAGCTTCAAATCCCGGACGAGCCCTGCTTTAACCGTTCCACTTAACGGTACGATACTCAAAGTAGCACTATGACGATCCAGATCGTGGGAGCAGGAGACCCTTGGCCGGTTAGCTCAGTTGGCTAGAGCGTGGTGCTAAGAACACCAAGGTCGTGGGTTCGATCCCCGTATGGGCCATTACCTTTTCTCTAGCATCCTGTCCGTCCCTCAAAGCTACAGTGCCAGCTTTCGTTCGCGGACGAGGATGCACAAGTCAAACATCCAGCGACATGGCCGAAATAGCTCAGTTGGGAGAGCGTTAGACTGAAGATCTAAAGGTCCCTTTTTCGATCCCGGGTTTTGGCAAGCAAGCCTCAGAACAATGCTTTGCTCTCGTTACCGCGGAGCAATTGCCTTAAAAAGCTCGAGCAGCCGATTCTTGGGGATCTGTCGGGTCAGCAGCAGCTTGACATCGGGTTCCATGGTGTAATGTTCAGCACCCTGAATCCATTGGAGTGGTGGGACCTCTCTGTGGAACTTCACCCTTTTTCGGTTGTCCAGGCAGAACCCCCTCCAAGGGGTCCTTGTCAGGGATTTTTACCGGCCCACGGTTTGAGCCTTTGTCCTAAAACGTTTGCGCTGAGTGAATTACATCTATATTTACGTGCAGTAGTACCCAGCTAGCAAAATTTGTCTGGCCTACCACTGGGCCGCATATTTGCTTCAGTTCTGGCCCAGTTCTGGCTGGGTCCCCGGCCCAAAACTGGCCCAACCACTGAAAATGGACACAACCAATTTTCTCTGGGCCAGACACGGCACACACACTGTAAAACTACTCTTACATACTGCTATGGCCCGGATCTGGCTAGCACAGTGTAAAGTGACTCTATCTGGCCCAGGCATGGCCCAGACCCTTTGTTCTGCCATCATCGGCTTGGTCCCCGGGCCAGATGCGGCCCATTATACCAGGTAAATGTATTTCTATTTATAGGAAAAGACAAATTTAACTGTGTAAAAAGAGTAAGGGCTTTTATTAAAATTTAACACAGAATAATATGAACACTTTAAACAAAAACATATGACCATGTACTAAGCATTAACAAAATACATTGTAATCTGAACATATGTTTACAATAAACAAATACAGCACACTTTACAAATACACTACACAGAGGCACACACACACAAACAAATTTTACAAGAAAAATCTATTTTTGTCTTACAAAACATGAACCTATTCAGCTACAAACACACGTTTCATCGAATGCACGCACACGCAACGCCAGACACACACCACACACACACACACACACACAACCTGTCAAAAAGGTATTTAAACAATTGAACAATTAAAATGAAAACAACAAGTTAAACACATTTATTTACAATTTTTCAGAAAAACTAAATTACAAAATGACCCCCCACCAAAATCATTCTTTTTACATTAAAAAAACATTAGTCATTACAGTCACAAACACAGATGCACAGACATCTGTCCCGCCAATTAGCCCCAACCAGTTCACCTTTAACAGTTTTCAAGGTTGGTCATAGTTATTACAGTAGTCATTTGTTCACATCAAGGATATGTGTGTCAATTTAAGTTATAAAAATACTTTTTTTTAATAAATTAAATTGTATTTTACCAGTTTTTGCTTGTAATCTGGGCTCTGCTGCATTCTTTCCTCCAGACTATGCAGGTGAGGAAGGTCTTTGAGGGGCAGAGAACTTTCCTCAATATCGAAAGGCTGCACTTGAACCTCCCGCAGCTGCAGCAATCTCAGGATAGTTGTTTGTTGGTCGAAGACCATCTCCAATTTAGTTAATGCCTCCCTCAGCATGGCTATGACAAAGAAGATAAAAATATAAAAAATGAATATAATTTTTATAGATTAGGAATAAAACAGAGTGGAAATAAGCATTGGCTTTACCTGTTTCTGAAGATTGCTGGGGCGTTCCTCGGGATGTCTGACACCCTTGCAACAGGAGAACACTGTGTTAAATGGATTTAGGACCAGTTGTACAAAATAAATACCTACCAAAGAAGTTAAATCTCAAACCAAACCACAAAAGAATATACTCACGTGGAATTTCGGCCATTGGCTCCCAGTTCTGCAGCATCTCTGTGAAGGACTCATGTGGTGTTGCTGGTGCTTCTGCTGGTAAAGTGGTGGCTGGGGTGACAGTAGGAAAGTTTATGATGGGGGCCGGTGGATGAATTTGTTTAGGCGGTGGGGCATACTCATCCTCTGAGTCCAAGGAACAATGAGCCTGACCTCCAGGAGGGCCAATCCGTACACTCTTCCTATTTTAATAAAAAAAAAAAAATATCTAAATTAATAAAAACGTGCACTATTGCCAAATTCTACAATATTTAACGAAAACTTAGACATTAAATATGGCCTCAAAACATCAGAAAATACCAATAGTGATCTGGCGAACAATTACGTTTTACGCCTTGGTAGTCTTTGCCCAGATACTTCTGCATCTGACTGGAGGTCTGACCAGGTCTCCG
This sequence comes from Triplophysa siluroides, assembly GCA_006030095.1. NCBI lineage: Eukaryota > Metazoa > Chordata > Actinopteri > Cypriniformes > Nemacheilidae > Triplophysa > Triplophysa siluroides. The sequence continues at coordinate 141,807 of VCII01000395.1, read as the reverse complement.
CCTCTTTGGCCTTCTTCCTGCCCTCCTCATAGCTGTCTGTAAAATACAGTTTAGTTAACTCAACAAAACAAAAACCTAATTTTTCTTTATTGAATTGGTCAGACTTACAGACACTACCATTCAAAGGTTTGGAAACACTTACTTTTAACTGTTGGAATTATGTTTAGATCAAAAGCATTAAAAAATCTGAAAATTAACACTGTTACATTTTAGCGTCTTCAGAGTTGTAACCATTTAATTCGAATTTGCAAAATTGTACTCTTGGCATTTTATCATTCAGCTACTTAAGGTCTAAACCTGGGAATAATTCATGTATATGCTGGACTCTTTAGTTGTTTCTTACACATTACTTGATAGAAGTAATTCAATAATGAAATATACACCTTCTGATCTTATGAAATCTGTAAGATCAAAAGAGACATTTTTGTCAAGTGTGTCTACACTTTTGACTGCTACTGTAGATTATGAATTTCACAAACAATGACTATAGCAACCACAGTGTTGGCCCAACATCAGCCTAACATCAATTATACTGCTGAGCAGACAACCTATATTCTAATGGCACAGAAAGCAGAGATTAAACAAGCAGAGTAACACATTTCAAATGAGCAATAATGTACCTTACCAAATAGTCATCAATATACAATGCCTCAGAATAAAAGAAACCTAGGATTAAAGTCAAATTTACCCGTCGAAAACATTGTTCGGACATCCCATCGGTCCCAGTCAAGATGAGGAGCCATCTGGTTTTTGATGGCCTGGTGTAGGGCCATGCCTCTTAGAGAATTAGGCCAACAGCACTCTCCATTCTCTACCCACATGGCTGGGACCAGCTCCACCTCGTGCGTTTCAATAAATTCGACAACCTTGAACATATCTGTTATGTAAAACAATATACTGTACATACACTGTGTAAACATATCTTTGTTTTTTTATTATTTAAGTAACACCCCCCACATTTTTGAATAATGGATTAGTGTGCCAAATTTAGCTGATTATTTACTCACCCCAATGTCACACAATATTTAATTAATTAAAGTTTATGGATTCCTTTTTACGGGGACCATTATTTTGAAAGTCCAAAATAGAGTTTCAGCTCAGCTTTTTAATCGCTGTCTACTATAATACCAGTCAGCAACTGAGTCATTTACTGAAGGCTGCACTGAAACTGTATTTTTGATCTTCAAACACAATGGCCTCAGCTGAATTGCATTACATGGAGAAAATTACCGGAATAAAAAAAGCGATAAAAACCTAAATTTTTCTTCAACTGAAGAAAGACAAACATCATGGATGATATGGTGTAAGTAAATAATCAGCAATTTCATACTAATATGAAATCATGTGGGGTATTTCACCCAAAACTGAACACTCTGTCATCATTTACTCACCCTCTTTTAATTTCAAACCTGTATGACTTTCACATAAGAAGACAATTTGAAGAATGTTGGTAACCAAAAAATGGTGATACCCATTAACTTCTACTGTTTGGACACAAAACCAATACAAGTCAATGGGGACCCACGGTTTTCTTTTACAAGCATTCTTCAAAATATCTTCTGTTGTGTTATGCAGAAGAAAAAGTCATACATGACAAATGACAAAAGGGTGAGTAAATGATAGCAGAATTTTAATTTTTGGGTAAACTACGCCTTTAGGCTGTTTAAAACAACACAGAACATGTATAAATGACAAGAATGTAAAGAAAATTGTCAAGGAATGTAAAAAATGAAGATTAAAACAGAATTTTGAAGCTTTTAACATAAAAAAAGAGACACAGCTGAATTTATTAAGCTGTGAATAAGCAAAGGTATAAATGAAATCACTGGCACAAGTGCAGTAGCGGCACCGCAACAAATTTGTCTTGTTTTGGAAGCCTCACATATTTCTCAACATGTTCAAATAACTGAATTGTTTTTAGGCATGACGAGATTTGGCCAACCAGGTAGATTCCCAACTGCAGTAAATTCAGAGGATAGTCAAAAAATGGTTCCATTAATTCATATTCCCTGTACACAATATATATTTTGTTCTGGGACTGAAGGATATTGTCAATCAAAGCAATGCAGCCACCAATCTTAACACATCTGTCTCCTTCACTTGACACATTAATTTTGGTACCTTCCATTACAAGCTGCTGGTACTGAAGTACTGGTGTGCCCATTATAGAGGGAGGAACTGGGCCAGAGTAATGCTCCTTTTGCAGCTTTATCTTTCCATGTGAAACTTCATCATTCTCTGTACAAGAATCCATTTCAGAGATTCAACGAATAACTTGGGCTAGTGGATGGTGCGGAGTTCTTATCATCTTTTTCATCTTGCCTAAATAATTCTCAAAGGGAAATCCGGATATCAGGTCCAAATTTCCATGTCTTCGAACATCCTCTGAAAGATGGGTCAGCCCATGAACATTGTAAGTAACAACTCAGGACCATACAATTCATCAAAGTGTGTCACAAATGACACAAGTAGTGTGTGTGCCAAGTCGTTAAGGTGTGCAGACAATGATGGACTAGCAAGAAGAAAAATGGGAAACAGATAATAACATGAAATTGTTGTACACTGCAGCTGACAACACATTTTGAAGGACCACTGGACCTGTGTACAACAAGAACTGTCTCAACTCGGTGGCTTTCCACCTGAGCCTTTCTGAAAGTGCTCTGGGTTTACGGGCAAAATCCATTGGAATGAAACTCCTTAAGGAAACAAGTTCATTAGAGATAAGCTCCATCTGACGAGAGGACAAGCGACAGAGTAAGGGCCCAGATGCTATCCATAAATCCAACAGTCTACGCACTACCCCAAGACAAACTAGATGCATGTAGTCATGAGGAAAGCATGACACCATGCCTATATCTGCATCTATTAAAGGAGACTTAGTGACATGATGGTCCTCATCATTTTAAAAGACAGATCGGTCCGGAGTGGGCTACTGACCTCTGGAAATGTCATCCTGTGTTTGACATAAACACCTGCTTGGACACACTTGTCACAACCGAGTAACCAGTGTGAGTTTTTGTTCCTTTAATGAACGCTCTTGCAGGAGCATCACAGATGACAGAGGTGACTTTTAGAAAGCACTGTTTTCCCTTGAAAACAAATCCTTGGCTTAGTGCTTTTAACTCACTGACAAGATCTTTAAGATACTCAACCAGACATTTTGGCTTTGAATTGCCACAGAACAGAGCAATGAGAACTGGCTCTTCACAACACCCTGTAGCAAGCCAAGGATTGGCCAGAACTGCACAGGGGAGCTCTTAAACAAAGGTAATCCATCTACATGCAGCTGCAATTTAAATTCATGCCTGTTTGGAATATGACACCAAACTTGTTCCATACTTTGTGCAAAAGCTTTCAAAATGCTGATGTAGTGGTAAGTACCGCCAGCAACATCTTGGATACTGTAGGAGGTAGTTGTATGGAGAAGAGTTCTAGCATCCTTTGGTAGCGAAGGATGATGAACTCTCAAGATGGCCAGAAGTGCAGTCAGAGCTACTAGGGACACCCTGAAATTAACTGCCCAATCACACAAAGACTCGGTTAGTGGTATATGGACACTTTCTATGTCATAATTCTGGGAATCATCTTCACTGTCAGAAATGTGTTGCTGCTTCTTTTCATACTGACAACAGGCCAACGGTACACAATGCGCCAAAGGTCAATACATCCAAGGGAAAGAGGAAAATGAAGCTGAAAAAATTGCTCATGTCTGAAACATTGATGTGATTGCACACACACATACACAAAAAAATACATTTGGGCAGAACGTTTTTTCATGCCCAAAGCTAAGGACTTATTTTGACAATTGCCCAACAATAAGGGGGATAACTCTTTTCAAGTAACTACAAGGGGCACACAAAGGGGGAAATACCTGTCCCACGCGGCTGGAAATCACAATCGTTGCAAACCACTCGGCTCGTTGGTCTGGCGAAATGATTCTCGCTTTGGGTGCGAGAGGTCCCGGCTTCAAATCCCGGGCGAGCCCTGCTTTAAGCGTTCCACTAAACGGTACGACGCTCAAAGTAGCACTATGACAATCCAGATCGTGGGAGCAGGAGACCCATGGCCGGTTAGCTCAGTTGGCTAGAGCGTGGTGCTAATAACGCCAAGGTTTAAAGTGACAGTGGTGTCTGTAAGTGAAGGTGATAATAGTGTTTGTGGAGTTGATCGCGATGCTAAATCTTCAAAAATACTGGCGAAGCCAAAGTGTTTTCAAAACGGTAGTATCAAAAGTACCGGTAGTACCGTAACTAATGTTGCAAGTGCGCACGCAGTTACATACAACACCTGCATTTTGTTCAAATATGTCTGCAAAAATGTCTTTTAGAGTGGTGTGTATACATTTCTGCTGTGCCCTTTAAGGGCGCAAAATCCTGTGAAGATGGTTATATGGTATTAGTCATTTTCCGCTCTGTCTGATTCTACTTTGTTTTTCAAGTCTTTCCCTCGTATACCTAAAATGGATTCAAACACGACTTTTGAGCGTGAGAGTTTATTAAAAAAGAGCAATTCACGTAGTGAAATCTGGAATTACTTTGGGTTTTTGCCTGATGAGGCCAGAAAACCAATCTAAGACGGAAAACCAATCTGCCGTCAGTGTCTCCAAAGATTTCAGGCCAAAGGTGGAAACACCAGCAACCTCATTAAACACCTCCGGACTCACCCTACTGCTTTTGCAGAATACACAAAGGTTTGTAAAATTTATGTTACTTTCAGTTTTTTTAGTCTTTAAGAATTTTCGATTTGACTTCATAGTATGTTTGTTAACAAAAAAATGGTCCATTGCACGTTGTTGCTTGCGCTGCATTTTGTCAGTCGAGTCTTAGCAACTCAAACGCTAACGTTACTACAAAACGTTACACTGTGGAGTGCAATAAATGAGGAGACAAGAGATGAAGATGCGTCGAGTCGGCTTGACGCTCCACTTTAATATTTCTCACTCTCAACATCGAGTGATGTCAAAAACCGCTACGCACATACACAACAACAAATAAACTCCTCCCTCCCTTAAGGGTACATGACCTTGGTGAATGTCTCCTTCATTATAACTTGTGGTTCGCCACAACACCAAACTATCTTTAAAGAAGACTGTGTTCTGTCATCCATTGCTCATTTGACCGTTAATGGAACAAGTGATAGTTATTAATGTCTCAGCGGTGACGTGCAATTCTCTCTCCAGACATTTCCTTCAGAGTCATAAAATTAAATAGAGCACAGTTTAGCAATATAAAATAATCAGGAGTGCTGTTTCCTGTATTGTGAAAATTAATGAATCAATTAACTGTTACACAATTCTTCAACGATGAGCCTTAAAACTTGCTGCCACCTACTGGCAGGTTTAGTTTCCCAAGCATATTATTGCGAATGTTAACGTTATATTACAGCACAGTAATTTTAAATGTAGATGTGAAGCCGTTAAATAGTGTACATAATAATTGTGGTATTCTTATATAACTTTTGTATTATTTGTGTTTTGTATTACAAATACAAGAGGATGAGATTACTGAATAGCCTACTGCCATTTTATTTTTCAAATTTTATGTCTTTTTTATTTTTTCATGCATTTTTTAAACTTTCATAATCTCACTTATTATTTGTTTTAACTTTTTTTTTTATCAAAACGATGCTGCTCTAATCAGTGCCCAAAGCCATACAGCTCAACCAGCTACCAGTAAGCTGCAACCTACTATTGACAAGCTTTTTGAGAAAGCCAAGAAATATGAATCAACGTCCAAAGAAGCAACTGTTCTAAACACTGTTGAAAAGTGTGGATTTAAGCAGCTAGTAAGCAAACTCAACAGCAAATATGAGCTGCCCAGCAGAAACTTTTATATGAACAAGTAAATACCAAACCTGTACACAGAAACTAGAGAGAAAGTAAAAGCAGAACTTGAAGGATCTAGACTTTATGCCGGCACAACAGACTTGTGGAGCAGCAGAACAATGCAGTCCTAAATGGCAAAGTCAGTGATAAGTGGACTTTTGACAGGTATCATGGCTGAGAAAAGAGGAGCAACATCACATGCAGTTGGGGATGATGTTACATTCTCTGGAGCAAACACACAGGTAAGATGACAGTGCAAATTAATTGCATTATAAAACTGTAACTAATTATGTGAACAGGTATTAATTACTTAAAAGGTAAACAGGTAAAAATGATTCATTATTGTTTATTTCTGTTCATAGCTAACGTTAAGGAGAGAACTGGATGTATACCAAAAACTTCCAGAGATAGATCCAGGAGACAGCCCACTCAGATGATGGAGAATAAATGAGGTCAGCTTTCCGGTCCTGTCAACGTTTGCAAGAAGATACATGTGCATATCTGCCACAAGTTGTGCATCAGAGCGCATTTTTAGTAGGTCAGGCAACATATGTTCACCTCTTCATGCAAGGCTGACGTCGCATGATGTAGATATGCTTGTGTTTCTTGCCAAGAATTTAAGGCAGGTCAAGAAATTAGACACCTAAACTGGAAAAGCACTAGCAATAAGTTGCACAAAGTTTGAATTTGACTTGTGAAGTTTTCTGATGAATGTTTAAATTATTCTCGAAAATTGTTTCTATTTAATTTAATGTAATCTCAATTTCATGAATTCTTTGTATCCAAAATGTAGTCATTCATGTTCATTCTACACATAAAAAATGACTCATTGGTCTAACATGATTCAATCATGGACATTGGTTCCACATGAATGAATCAAGTAAACTCAACATGAAATGAACATCCAAAAGAACAAGTCACCATTAATGTGATTGCTGTTTGCTTTAGTTGGGCTCTTGACTCTTGAGTTGTAAATTTAAGTTTTCTTTAGCTGTCCACGTGTGTTAAAACACATCTTTTGTGGTAAAGAGAATTATGATCCTGTGGGGTCAGAAAGTGATAGTTATTTAATCACTATGCACTTCTTTATAGTAATTTTGAATGTGTTGTGTTATTAATATGTGATAACATATTTATGATACATTTTGAAGAGATTACAGCAGTGTTATGGACAATTAACAGAATAAATTATTTTCACAAAACTGTTACATTTGTAAGTTTGTGGCAGACCGGAACTTTGCCCCGTCCATGCCCTTTGCGGTTATTGTAATTACGGAAATCACATAAAGCGGCAGCGGAAAAGGAAACGAAAAAAAGGCGTTTAGAGATACTACGATGAGAACCTGTATTGAAGTGAAATGAAGTGCAAAGAAAAGCAAGAGTGACGCTATAAGAAAGCAAGAGGTGAAAAAGTGTGTAGAGAGTGCAATAACACAACGGATACGAGGCAAATACGAGAAAAGGACAATCGAGGCTATAGCAAGCGAGATAAATCCACGTGAAAGACACGCCTCTTGGGACTACAGATCAGCACTCAGTGAGCGCTGTTTTGGGTCGGAGTGATGTTTTCAAATGTGGTAAGCGCCGGCTGCAGTGGTTGAGAAAGTGCTGTATTATCCTTACCTTCAAGGTCGGAAGGTTCCACACGGCCTGCTTCCTTGATTGCACCTTGCCACAAAGACTCCCCGCCATTCGTGGTTGTTGGGTAAAGCTCACACACACACATGTATGTATTCGCTCCCCAACTCTCTTTGGTCTTATCGCTCTGAGTGAGCGTTGCGTCTTGCATTTCATTTTTCTTTTCCAAGTTTAATTAGATATTTTTGTGTGAATTGATTTCTTGAGTATTTTGAGTTGGTTCTATCTGCAATTTTTGGTTTATTGATTTCGTTACAGTAAGCATCCTCTGTTACTTTAAATTTATTGGTGGAAATGATTTGTTGTGTTTAGAATTGTTTGCATATATATACCTCTATTTAAATCGTGCATATTGTTTTGACATTTATATATTGTTTATTCATTTTTTCAGGAATATTACAATTTCCATGCTTTATTCACTGTGGAAATGTATTGTGGAAATATACTGGTGGAAATTCACTGGATGTGTATTATATAAATGTTATGACTAACTATCGCTTGTCCTTGCATGATAACTATTGCTTGTCCTTGCATGAGAGTTTTTGCCCCCCGTAGCTGTTTTGGTGGCGGAAACAGTTCTTCCTGTTCATCCCTAAATGGAATTGTTATGTTACACTTGTTTTGTCTGCAATATATGCCACGTACACCGTTTCTAACCTATTGTATAAATAGAGGGATTGCCCCTCTTTTATTTGAGCATTCAGCAATAAACCATCTGTTAATTCACTGGCTTCTTGTTTTGACTGCTCCAGAGCTCCGCGGGACTTCTTCTCATCTATCCAGACGATCGCACAACACAGACAGAGTAGCACATTTCTTACATTCACAAATGGTGGGTTACGAATGGTTTATTTTTTCTGAATTATCCCTAATATCCTGTTCATTACACCTTCTAACCACAATAGATGCGCCACCTCTTTTAAACCCTATTCAATTAGAGCCAGCTCCATCATTCACTGGCTGCCTACCTCCCTCCGCGGGCTTCCTGACATCTCCGCGCGACAACACACAGCATCCACATTACACAACACAGACGGTTATTTCTTTTCACCTTCGCCCTTCTTCCATTATATTCGACCAGAGGACCCTGTTCTGGCGCCCAACAAAGTTAAAATTTGACAAGCATGGGTTACCACTGTCACAAGTTAGACATGAAGAATCAGTGTATGAATCTCAACAATGGTGACAATCAACAAAAGAAAGCTTCATGCTGCAATGCATGCTGGGTAACATCATAGAACAAAACTCAGTCATGACTCCCAGCATGCATTGCAGTTGATCTGTTTATCTGAATTAGTTTGATGATTGTCACCATTGTTGAGGTTTGTGTGATGAGTGTTGATGTTTAAACGTGTCGATAAAACTTTGTTTAGTTTGCCCCAAAAATTTTGCATTTTTGTGACCAGAACATAATCAATCATTAACCACAGAGCACTTACTACAAATTTAGTACTGCTTCTTATTTTATAACACACCAATAAAAGCCAAACAACTGTAACTGTCCTGTTGTGACAGTTCACTTTCTTTATGCTTTACATATGCTTCTTGGAGAAATGTATTCTTCTAGATGAATACGGGGAAAAAGAGGCCATTTTAAAAAGCAAACTAAATCCCAACGTAACTGCGTCAAAAAAACAAAAGCAATGGGAGGAAATAACGGAAAAAATAAACGCACAAAATTTCGATGTGAAGAGGACGGTGCAGGAGGTCATAAAAAAATGCGAAAACATCTCTGTGGTAGCTTAAAAAGAGCTGAGTCTTTATAAGAGGGAATCCAACAAAACGGGTAAGTTAAAACTACACTAGGATATTGAATTTTTAAGATTATGTTGCGTTATTACGTTGTGCTGCCGTTATAGTGTCACAGAGAGCTAACGAAAACTAAAACTAACAAACAGGTGGAGGACCACCGCCGGCCGACTTGTCGGACTCTTCCAAAATTGTCCAAAACATCCTTGGGGCGGACTCACCTATCCTAGCTGGCATTCCTGGCGGAGTAGAGAGCGAAGTTGAGCCAGTGCAACAATGTATCACAGAGTGAGACAACATTGTTAATATGTATCAGAGTAACATTAAACAATGTATCATTAAACTTATCTCTGGTCTCTGGTACATATTTATGTATAATAACATAATGACTGACATTCCTTTTACACTTAGACCTTTACAGCCGTCTGAGGAACAGCAGATACAGCACCGCCAGAGCAACAGCAGAGCACCTGCCCAGCCAACAGCTATGTGAGGATTTATTGCTGCATGTTATCTAATGTATTAAGCTATTATTATTTTGACTTAGAACAACTTTAATATTAATTTCTTTCCGCTTCTGTGTTCCAGAAGACCGCAAACAGTTCTAACAAGAGAAGAAGTGTTGGGACTAGAGATTAGTGTTGGGACTAGATGTTGGCTAGAGATTGAGAAAATAAGGAAGGAGAAGAAAAACCAGGAACTGTATCAAATTATTCTAAATAACCAACTTTTGCAGCTTCAGAGAGAAGGGAAAATCACACCATTTGAGGAATAAATACTTTTTGTATGGTAGATCTGAAAAGTATTGTGTTTATAATGTTATAATAGTAATAATAACAACAACAATATAAAATAATAATATAATAAATAATACTAATGTCATTGCTTTTTTACTGCTACTACTATTAATAATAATAAACATCACTAATATTAGCCCTACTTGAAACGGTTCCTACGATAATTAGCTTATTTACTTATATTTACTTACTACTAATAATCATACACCAATTACTAATGGTGCTATAGGGCTACTAAGTAAAGAATGCATTGACGATGGCATCTCAGGCAGCATGTCCAGCCTGCTGGAAATCTTCGTGGATCGGTTGCACTTCTTCAGGACTCTGTTCTTCCTTCTCATTCTCCTTCGATGGCACAACACAGGCTACAATAATTTTGCAAGCCCTTTGAGGCTCGACACGCAGCTCGCTGTGCAGGCAGTGAAACCTGCGTTTCAGCTGTCCGATGGTCCTCTCTATTATCGACCTTGTGTGGGTTGCAAAAAAACGCAGCGCTATTAACAGTTGTAACACCGGAGGATGTGAGTGGTTACGCTGCGTAACATGGTCAAGGTCGCCCTCAATTTTGGAAACTATTTCAAATATCCCGCGACGATCGAATCTATAATCCTCCAACAATTTTTCATCACTAAGACGATCCAAAGGGTTTTCCCTGTCGCAAAATATTTTGCCTTGGCACATAAACTTCTTCAATGAGTTCCATAAACTCAGCCATTTTTCAGCCCTTAAGTAATACTTAGGGAAGTTAACGTTAGGGGACTTTATGCAACACTTAACGGTTTTTAAGGGATTACTTAAGTGAAAATGTGTCATGGGCTGACATGGCAAGAACCCAATTGCAGGCAGACACGGGGATGAAGGGGTTAACACACAGATTTATTAAACAAAATTCAAAACAAAAACCCATGAGAGGGTAAAACAAGACAGGATAACAGTAACAAGGACAAGCAAACAGGAACTAGACTAACACTGGACTGACAAAGACTAAATACCACACTTTGACTAAACTACAAAAAAACTAACACTAAGACTAGACTTACTTCACAATAGGGGGTAACAGGAACTTTGGAGAACTACAGAGAGCGATGCAAACACATGCATACGAGGACAATCTACAATGAACGAGCACAGGACAAATGAACACGAGGGTATTTCAAGGGGAACAAACACAGGATCATTAACAAGGAACAGGTGCTGGGGATTAAGCACTAATGGAAAGGTAACAAGGAAACGAGATGGCGGGAAAAACTGACGAGACACGGAGAGAGAGTGAGAAGATCACTAAGGTCCAACCCCTCTCTCCACAAAGAACCTTAGACTATGTCATGGCTCCGCCCCAAGATCAAGAATAAATAAGACAAGATGGCGGAACCATGACAAAATGATCAATTTAAGTTTTTTTTTAAGTGAAACGTAAAAACCCCTTAATATTTCCCTTAAGTAACACTTAAGGATTATTTTCTGCAACACCCTTAAGTTTAAGGGAAACTTAAGGGAGAACTTAAGGAAAATTACACTTAAGGTGCTTTATGCAACTGGGAACAGGTGCTCAAAGTATAAAAGGGGCACATGGAACACGGCTTTAAATAGGGCTGTGCTCAAAAACATCAATAGCAATTCTGTATATCGTGATGAATTCCTTGCTGATACATGTATCAATATGGATGCTTCTGTATTGATACAGCAGCTAATGTCATGAGGCAGTTTTGAAAAAGAAACAAAAAAGACCATTCTAATGTTTAAAAGTATAAAAATATTTTATTTGCACCTGTTAATAAGTCTTGGATTAGAAACTGAAGTGAATTAAGTTGTCCAAACCTTAAAGGGATAGTTCACCCAAAAATGAAAATTCTGTCATCACTTACTCACCCTCAGATTATTCCAAACCTGTATAAATGTTTTTGTTCTGTTGAACACATATTTGGAAGAATGTCAGTAACCAAACAGATCTCCTCCCCCATTTCCTGCCATAGTAGGGAAAATAAATAGTATTGGAGTCAATGGGGGATAAGATCTGTCTGGTTACTGACATCCGTCCTTTGTGATTAGAAGAACAAAGAAAATGTATACAGGTTTGAAACAATCTGAGGGTAAGTAAACGATGATGTCATTTTTGTTTTTGGGTGAACTGTCGCTTTAAGGTTTCCTCTCTGATGTACAGAACAATAGCTGTTATAGTAAACTCTGCAGGACATGGTCACTATTCAAAACAAACGTGTCCACTGTATCATGACATATTGTATTGTGAGATTGAAGGCAATATGCTATAAAACACTGTGGGCTGAATTAATTTACAAGAAGCAGCTGATGTTGAGGGGGCTGCTGGGGATGTTGCTGCTGCTGCTGTCTTTACTGTTGTAGAAAATATAGTTTTGTCATATTAAACATATAATTCTGTTCTAACCGTCTTCTGAATTTATACATTTTTTAAAATGAAAATGATGATAAGAAAATTATGAGTATAATTCGGAGGATGAGAAAATCAGAATAAGCCTGTTTAACCGGTATTTTGATAACTGTTTTGAAGGCACTCTACCGTAAATACTGTAATAATAATACTTCCAAAGTATTAACAGTTTTAGTCAAATAACATCAAGACCAGACCCCTGGACGCCCGTGAAACTTTTCTCCCCCAAACAGCAAAGATCGATTCAAGAAGTGAACCTGCACCTGTGTTTATATATTGTAACATATTCTAACGTCACTTCAGTTCAGGGCAGACTACACACATAAACGCTGTGCATGCTCTCTTCTCGGCGGTCTTGTAAAATACTAATACTACTTATAAAAATAACAATAATAAGTAGACAAGCACACCGCTCCGCTGAAAGCGACAGCCGCGAATGGTTTGTATCCTGGAAAAGGCGCTAAACTACTGAAGGCGTCTGAACGTGAGGGGGTCACCAGATGAGGTAGTTAAGTGAAAGGTCATCACGGGGGTCATTTTATGTAGGCTTTACATTATTATTAATTATTTTTACTAATAGTTAGATTGGGCAGGCGTTCACAAAAGGGCCTTTTATTACATAAGAAAATATTTTGCCTTGACAAAAGGGCAGATGTGCTTTTCCTGATGTGGACACACAATCCCTGAAAGAGGCAGATCGCAACCAACTCTCGAATGAACAAAAGCGTAATAGTCGTGTATTGTACTGATTTTAAGGAATGCGTTGTGCTCTGCTTTGTGTCTTTGAGTATAAAGATTTTTGGGATGTATGTAGAATATATGAATATTGTGAATAAATATAAAAATGTAATACCAAAAACGTATATGGTATGTCATATTATAACACTTTCTATACTGTAACAAATTATGACAATTTAAGATTTGTCTTTAATTGCACTACATATATTTTCAGATTGTGACAGGTTGTCACTTTGGAATTATAAGATTCTTTCTGTATTTCTGATCAGTTTTGAGATATTGAGCTTCAAAGTTTTTGAAATCAATTTGACTATAATTCATTTCATTTTTCTACAAATTCACACAAATAACTCAGTTTTGAGATAAATAACAGATATAACCAAATTCCAAGGTGACAAATTATGAATTTCCACAGGTACACATGACGGTAAGACCCCACAGCACCACAAGACAGTATCACAGGAATATTACATACTGTACAACACAATATCTTGTGGTAAATTCTGCATAAATATGACAGTAATACCACACAGTATCACAGGAATATTACATACTGTACAACACAATATCTTGTGGTAAATTCTGCATAAATATGACAGTAATACCACACAGTACCACAGGAATATTACATACTAAACAACAGAATATCCTGTGGTGAATACTGCAGAAATATGACAGTAATACCACACAGTACCACAGGAATATTACATACTGTACAACAAAAACCTGTGCTAAAGCGTCCCAAAAAACAACAATTATTTGTTTTATCACAGGGAATACCACAGGATATTTTTGTAAGGGAAGGGTGTGACCCCTTTTCTCTGCAGCTCGTTTTCTATTGTAGTGTATGGATGAGACTGACAGATCTTTTATTTTGCAGACTTGAAAAACCTGTTTTGCACAAACAAATGAAACTATTTTAACTCCCATTTATGAGAAAACTGCTGCTGTTAGTTTTACCATGTCACATGATTTTTAAGAACATTTTCTAACCAGAATGCTTTGCACTTAGCAAGCAGTGATTGGTCGGTGCGGCACCATATTAGGTATCGTCTCGGCATGACTATAAAACACTTTGACATTATTTCTTATAATGATCAAATAAGTTTGTTTTCAATTACTCTGTGTCTATATGTAGGGAATAATAGTTCAATTATTAGAAAGTTGCACAACCAGATGTGGTAATGCGGCCACGAGGCGCAGCGTTGTCAACAGGCCGGAGTCAATTATTCCGCTTATACCACGGTTACCACACCACAGGACATTGTTCAAATGAGTCAGCGATAGAGATGAGCTAAAATGTCTCCCGCATCTGCTGCTTCAAATAAATGATCCACCCGCCCGCACGTATAATTTTCTCTGATATAGATATCCACACACGTTCGTCACTTGAATTACTCCAATTCCATGTTTTATGCATGATGTTACCATAACCACAATGAGAACAATCACTGATAGCTGATCATAACAGAGCTTAAGCTTAAGTTATACCTACGCCATAGCCTCAACGCCAGGGGTATTCAATTTAAGTTCCAAGGGGTCCAGTTTATATATTTCTTCCAAACGGGGGTTCAGACAACATGTTTTTTGAAAATAGCAAATAATTAATATTTTATCAAAGTAGCCCACATGGATATATATATATATATATGTATATATGATATGATATTTTATCAAATGTAATTTAACAATTAAAATGCTCTCATAATAACCAGAAAACAAAGTCACTTACTAAGTTAGCCTTACCATGCCATTCATACCAGAACTACTTATATCTTTAAATCATTTCTCAATTAGAAAGTTGTTCATTACAAAATGTGAACCTGCTTGTGAAAACCCAAACGTCTTTTTACTGTTTTCTACACAAAATCATCCAACAGAAAGAATATTCTGTGAAAATATATAACAACAAAATCTTCAATATTGACTGAATAATGCCATTTTAGAGATTTAAATCTTAAAATGAATGATTGAAATTCATCTTTGATGCTTGTTATCTAATAATTCATTTGTGAGTCTTTACCCTGGGTTTTCACAGGGTCACAAACGTTATGGCTCATAAAATATCACAAGTCTTGAGAAAAGGTTGAGACATACAGCGAACAGTACACAGACTGACCGATACAAGAACTTTATAGTTGCTTAATTTTGTTTACTGTTGTGTGTCCATTTAGCTGATCTGCGTGTCTGCATTAGTGTTGTTAAAATAAGCACGTGTTTGCTGCTCTTCATGCGGCGCATCTTTGGCGGGAGAGAAGCAGCGCCCGTGGAGCGGAAAGGGTTCAAATGAAGCATGTTTGGCGCTAGATAAAGATATTAGAGGATATGGCGGCAAAGGATCAATTACATAAATGTTCCTGAGAGCGCGTGTGATATGATTCTCTGCCGCTCAATTTAAACAACTGAAATAGTCAAATGTTTTAAATGGTTTATTTGGCTGTCTCGCGGTCCGGATGGAACGAAGCAAAGGTCCGGATCCGGCCCACGGTCCGCCAATTGAGGATGGCTGCCCTACGCCGTAGGTTACGTGTCACGTCATCGTTCGCGTCGACAGGCAATGATCACTAGGCACCAGTACACACGCGCGTGTTACTTGTGTAACCAAGACAAGAGCCGAAGAAGAATGAGTCTGTTTGAAAAGCATTAGCAGTGATAGCTAAACGGTCATTTGTTGCAGCTTTAAGATGTTTAATACAGAAGCACAAAAATTTGACTTGGATAATTCACTCGGAAATGCGTTTGAGTAAACATGACTATAACGCTGAGTTTTTTGACCTGAGGGAGGGGTTCAAACAGACCAATCCCATGCACTTGCAGTCCGCGTTGCTACATTTTTGTAGAGGTGCGCGTCAGGCTACGGCATAGGGTATGCGGCTCTGCGTAAGCTACACGGTAGGTATCGGTATAGCTCCTACGCATGATTATAATTTGCAATTTAGTCTTCAAAATCTCATCTAACATATTTCAACACACTGTCTCAACAGACGATGAACACTAAACATCAAAACATAAGAGTCAAGAGCTCAACTAACTCAAACACTGATCCCACTAATGGTGCTTTGATGAAACCTCAACTTTTTTTCTACTTTAATTGCGGGTGCAAAAGTGATATTTATTCAACGCCACTAACGTTGACAAATCAACACATTTTAACATTGATTTAATGGTTGCTTGCTGTCGGTGTTTCTAGTGATTTTGAAGAAGTTGATGAGCTTGTTCAGGCGTGTTTGATAAGGGTTGGAGTGAAACTCTGCAGGACACCGACCCTCCAGGAACAAGTTTGGTGACCCCTGGCTTAGATACAAAATTAAGGGTGAAGAGTCCAGCTAAAGCGAAAACTCATCACCATAATGGTGACTTAATAAAATATATTCACATTGAGCTCACGTATTACTCACTGTCACAGTATGAGAATGGTGTGACATCACTGTGAACATCGCGTGACCTCACGTGTTGACTGGGGTATGATCGTCTGTTCATTATTGCTAACATTTTCAGGAACAACATTCTTTATGTTGAGTCCTTCAAATAAAGTTAGTCATGCTGGAGAAAAGTTTACTGAAATAGAGTAAATAAGTGACAACGGAATGTAAACATATGATTTTAAAATGATGTGTTTTCCCTGTAGGATAACCAGACCCTGGCTCAATATAGCGTCTAACAGGGGCGGAGCCAGACATTCAAAATCTAGGGGTTCCAATGCACAGTCCCCCAAAGAGATTTAAATATAAAGATAACAACTATACTTAATCTAAGTGTTCTCTGTATTATCATTCTGAAACTGTAACATAACAAATTTTGACACTGACATTTCCACTTCTCTTAAATAAAAACAGGCACAATTTGTCTGCTGTAAACCTGTTACTATGAAGTTACACAAGAAAGCTAGATTAGGAATTGGGAATTAACATCACTCATTTTAAAACCTATTTTGTTGCTTAGAGAAAAACATTTTGCAAGACAAATTTGCTACCACTGAAACCATGAGGTAACAAGTCATTCAGATCAAAGCTCATCAACAATGCCATGTAAATGTGACCACTAATACTCTAACTTTACTATTTTATTTTTCCTTTTATTCTTTTAACAAAACAATATAACCTTGTATTAGATTTTTTCAGTTTTAAAACTAAATGTCCTGTTTAGAATGAAATCCACTAACATGTTTTTTTTTACATGAGTTTCGTATGTTTTGATTGTTGGTCACAAATAATTTATTTTTATTATGAGTTAGTTTGAGGAGTTTTAATGTGTAAAATGTGCAAAATCAATGTTGATCTTTTGAGACTATTATCAAGTATTTCAAGAGCGGTTTGATATGGATGTTTATGTGGCATGCAGTTACCTCACAAATATAATAACTATATTTATTCTATAATATATAATCTAAACTTTATTCCCCAAACTTTGATACTGTAGAGGTACATTATTGTTATTGTAGTTACGCTGTAAATCCTGTTTAATAATACGGTAGATTGCGGGTCACAGTAATCTAAAGCATTACCAGCTTTTCGTGTGGCAGAATTTTTTATTCACTCTGCTAAACTTTTTCTGTTTTCCTATAACAGTTTTGACTCAACTATCGGTTCATTTTCTCACCTGCTTCTTAAAGCTCTCTCTCTGTTCTCTCCCTCTTTCCCCTGACAGCTATCAAACATAAGCATATTGCATTCTACTTGGCAATACATCTAATCTGATAATAATTAAATCAAACAGAACATTTGTGACGTTTCTAACCATACACATCATTCATTGTGAATTCCAGTGGAATGCATGCGAGCAAAACAGAAGTTGCCATGACACTATAACTATGAGGTCATGAGGTGAGTAACTGTATACTTCTCACCTGATTCTTGCTTTCATTTCCTTTCGTACATTCCTGCTCTGTCTTTGTGCTGTGAAACAAAGGCCTTTAAAACAACCAACAGAGTTTACAAAATAAATCATCGGTTGAGAAGAAGAATCGGTGTATGAATCTCAACAATGGTGACAATCAACAAAAGACGCTTCATGCTGCAATGTATGCAGGGTAACATCATAGTACAAAACTCAACCATTCCCAGCATGCATTGCAGTTGATCTGTTTATCTGAATTAGTTTGATGATTGTCACCATTGTTGAGGTTTGAATGATGAGTGTTGATGTCTAAGTGATTCTTTTATTGGACAAAATACTTGTGCATTTAAGAATTCTCATCAGTAAGAAAAAGCTGAAACTCATTATTTAATTAAAACAGCTTCTTTACTTTATCAAAACTTGACACCTATAATGAAATCTACTCCAACTTGATCTTTTTTGTTATCAATGCACAAGTGTTGTTTTGTGAAACACATACAAGCACTGACAGAGAAATGAACTTAACAGAAGGCAAGAGTCAAGAGCCCAACTAAAGCAAACACTTATTATACACAAGTTATTGTACGCAAGAATAAAACTACATATTTAAATAAGTATTTTAAAATACAAAATACAGTTTCTCAAAGTATTTAATAAAAAATTACATGACTTTTGTTAGGGAAAATACAAATGACAAAATACTCAAAAGTAATTCAATCCGTGTTTTAAATACATTTAATGACAAAATACTCAAAAGTAATTAAATCTGCACACAGAGTATGTGTGAATCGGCCGTTGGAGCTAAACTCTGTAGGACACGGCCCTCTAAGGACCAAGTTTTGGCACACCTACTATTGACGAATCAATGTTGTCAAAATGTGATGACGCAAACACACACACTATAAAGCCTCTGACGTCCAAATGAGGAACACATACATATCTCTACATACAAATATGGAAAAGCAGTGATTCACTTCTTTAAGGCACTTTTTAAATCGTACAGATTGTATAAGCAGTTAGTCAAGTTAGACTGACAGATCTTTTATTTTGCGAAACCTGCAAAACCTGTTTTGCACAAAAACATGAAACCATTTTAACTCTCATTTACGAGAAAACTGCTGCTGTGAGTTTTACACTGTCACATGATTTTTAAGAACACGGACGATAAGATAAGTGTGTCGTCATCGAGGCTTTTGCAGGTGATTTTGGGGTGACTGCTGTCACTGACTGGTCATGTCTTTCTATCACGGTACTTTTATTAAATTCAATATTAGTTATTTGATGGCAAATGTGACCGCAACATCACAACACCGACCAAAGTTAGAGACATTTTCTAACCAGAATGCTTTGCACTTGGCAGGAAGTGATTGGTCTGCGTGGCACCATATTAGGTATCGTCTCGGCATGACTATAAAACACAAGCTGAGAACCTTCATTTTGGCATTCAGAAGCTTAACAGATTGATACACAGAGAATCACTTTCAGGTTGGACATTATTTCTTATTATGATCAATTGTGTGAGTTTGTTTTCAATTACAGTGTCTATATGTATATCTTATTAGCAAGCATCTAGTTTGTACGGTAATTTGATGCAAGTTGATGTTTGTTTTTTCCATAAAACTTTTAAAGAAGCCTAACTTGTTTGAATTGGCACATATTATACATATGATCTTTGTTACAAACAGTTCCAGAGAGTAAATCACTTCTCTATTCAGAGATGGTTATGAAAAATATCATGAATTCAAAGACATTTACAGAGCAGGAACAAAAAACTGCTGCCTGTAATCTTTATGACAGCAGAAAGAAAACATCTGACTGCAAATAAATATTTGAAATACAAAATACAATTTTGTATTTGACAAAATACAATTTTAATATGGAAGTAAAATAGTGACATACAAAATACTCTTTTAATATGGAAGTAAAATAGTGACATACAAAATACTCTTTTAATATGGGTGTAAAATAGTGACATACAAAATACTCTTTTAATATGGGTGTAAAATAGTGACAAATGTGCTTGAAGCAATTGAAACTGAAAACAAAATATTGTTATAACAGTGCTTGCATTTTAAGGTTCTGTAATTCAACATGGTTGCATTTTTTATTAGATTCAACAGGCAATTTTCTGTCCATATTAATATGGTTTAAAAATTCGCTTGCACAAATTCAGATGTTCAAATTCGGCTCAAAATTTAAAGTCTCACATCCGGGAATCCCAGGAGAAGCAATAAAGCGCTTGTTTTACTTTCAGTGAATTTATTTTTCCAGTCAGATAAGTGCAAAGTTCAGGACCCTCACCCATAACGGTATATACTCTTCATAACTAGACAAATGAAAATTAAATGCACTATTTTATGTTCTATGAAAAGGCATTCCTTCTCCATTTCTTTTGTGTTATTGCTTCTGGTTTGTGTGTTTTAATTTACAGATACTCTACAAAGTATATCGTCTCCCAAAAAACGTCCCAGTCAACACGATAATGTCACAGTGATCTCACAGTGATGTCATCATGAGCTTTCAGAATACTCACGATGAGGTCAAAATTATAACTAGCATATACAAGTTAAGGCTGAAGAGGCCAGCTAAAGCAAACACTCATCACCATAATGGGGACTAAATAAAACAAATTCACATTGAGCTCACATATGACTGACACTGTCACAGTATGAGAATCGCGTGACCACACGTTTTGACTGGGATGTTAATTGTGTGGACAGTTGAGTAACACCAAGTGTAATCCGTGGCGGCTGGTGACACAGGCGGAGCTGTAGACTCAAAGTTAAAGAGCATCTAGTTACCTGTTTATTCATTAAATCATCTCTGATCAGTTCATTTTCCAGTCTCAGTTCAATTTTGGACACTTCCATGATGGATACAAATCTGAGGATAACCATGTACAAGAAAATCAATGTGGTGAAAAAGACTGCATTTCTATACTTATACTCTTTTTGGTGTACCAAGGGAAGAGAAGCTCTTCCCTTTTTCGCTCGTCTGCTGTCCGATTAAGATGTCTGGCTGATCTGGACCCAGCTCCTTTACCTTTAGTTTTTCTGCCAAAGTGCTCTTCTCAAACGTACATAGGAGTAGAGATTTTACAGAGTTAGGTTCGTGTCCAGACGTTACCTGAGCTCGCCATTATCACACAATTGGAAATTGCGCCACTACGGACTACAGATTTTAGCAGTTTGTCACTGTGAAAACATTCATTTTCCACAGATAATTTATCTATAATATTACATTACGCAAATAAACATTTAAAAAAATATATAATTATTATTTTGTGTGTATGGCTCGGGCAGGGCGGCGCCCTCTATTGGCCAGCTGCCACCGAGTGTAATTGAGAATGCATATAATTCTAGGCAGGTATGATGTGAATATGTCAATGTGTGATGTTTTGTGAAAATTGTGTGCAGAAGAATATAAAGATTTGTCCTTTTGTTTAAGACAATGGTACCACATTGCCAGTTGATTCATATATAACATCTGAAGGTCCTGAGGATTTTAAATGCCTGAATGTCAGGATGAAAGTACAGTGGTTTTGGTGAAAAGGCCAAAATCCTGTGGAAGACTGAGGTCTTCCATCCTGCCCTGTAAAGGATGTCTGGCAGATGTCCTAGCAGCCTTATCTGATTAAACTTTGGGCAGTTGTTTATGTTAGTCAACCAAAATCCAGTTCCAATGTAGCAAATCTTTCTCCATCATGGCAGTTAGAGAGAGACCCTGCCATAAAGGATGTAAAATGTTCATTTTTCTCTGCCAGCTCTCATGCATTTCAGGCTCCATCTCACACAAATGCCAACATCATCATTTGGCTCATTTTAACTTTGCTTTGCTATAAAAAAGGCAAATAAGAAGAGCAATATTACCGCTGGACAAAAACTTTATCATTTGAAATCAAGGGTCAAGAACTGACTTCTTGCTGTTCATGTTTTCTTCAGTGATTGTGTTTATCATTAATGATCTGTCAGCGCTTAACAGAGGTGGGACCAAGTCATTGTTAGTCACAAGTATCAAGTCTTCGCATTCAAGTCTCAAATCCTCAAGTCATCTCAAGTACTAAAACTGTCATGCACAAAAGCAAATTAGTTGTATTTATTATTATTGTCAGAGGACGTTATAATAATATTGAGAGATTGATGACTGGAGGGACTACTCTGACTTGTAAATACACAGGAAATTGGATAAAATAAAAAGCTAATATTTTGACAAATAGACATCAACAATCATAATACAATCCTCAAACTAATTCAGACAGACATATCAAGTGCAATGCATGCTGGGAGTCGTGAATTAGTTTTGTACTGTGATGTTTCCCAGCATTCATTGCGGCATGACATTTTCTTTGGTTTATAGTCACAATTGTTGAGATTCATAAACTGATTCTTCATTTGTCTGAGTTGTTAAGGTGTTTAACAGTGTGTATTTTGATTATTGTGTTCCTAAATATATTCACAGTGCACAATAATATACTGTAAGATCATACTTTAGTAGCAGAGAATTGACATTAACAAAGAGGATACCCTCATAAAGAGTACATCGTAAATCAGCAATAGAGGTGTAGTTGACCACAAAATGGGTCCCTATTGACTTTCCATAGTTACTAAATGCAACTAAAATAAAAACACTGATCACAATAACAATGTTTTGGGTAGAAAAGTGATATTGATTCAATTCCATTAACATTCAAGACTTGCAACTTGACTTGGACTCGCCTCTCTTGACTTGGGACTTGATTGGGACTTGAGATGACTTGAGGACTTGAATGCAAAGACTTGAGACTTGTGACTTGAAATAATGATTTGGTTCCAACTCTGGCGCTTAATCACTTCATTATCTCATTAACTTTCAAACCGGGAAATGCAGTGTAACTTCATCTCCAGTGATCATGGACAAGCCGGTTTGCCTCATCGACACTGCGTCAGACGGGAAGTTGTGTGTGCAGCAGTCAGCGCTGCAGATCCTGGAGAAGATTGAGCAGCCAGTGGTGGTGGTGGCTGTGGTGGGTCTCTACCGCACCGGGAAGTCTTACCTGATGAACAGTCTTGCAGGGAAACAAACAGGTTAGACCCTCTCTGGTCAGTGCTGATGGTATCCAAAAATGTTCCCTGCATGTAAGCCTGCACTGCCACTTATGTGTAGCTTAAGGGCCCCTGAGCATTTGCTGACGGGCAAAACATTAGCCACTTAGCGCTGGGCCTAACTGTTTTCTTTCTGTTGATCACTTTTGCACCCAATATTTATGTGCAGAAATGTTGAAATTTCAACATATAGATGCAAACAGCCACAAATATCTAGGGGTTAAACATATCTTTTGTTAGATTTCATCAATGTATTTATTTATTAAACGCCATTAGAAGCACTGAAGGAAAACACCTGATCAGAGTCAAGAGCTCAACTAAAAGCAAACACTAGATTAATGAAATTTCTAAAACATTTCTTCATTAATAGTAGGTGCAAAAGTGATAAACATTTCAACAAATCAACATAGGGGGATGAGGTGACGGCTGCACTTGTAGGGCCAGCGCTAGGGGCAAATGTTTTGCCACTGAGCAATAATTCTCGGGGGCCCTGCTTTGACAGCCTGCTGGGGGCCCTTAAAGTGCCAATGCAAGCTTGCGTGCAGAGTAAGGGTATGTGAACATTAAATCTTAATTTCTTATTATTGATGGCACGATACAACGTTGTATGACTATCTGCCAATAACCTACACTGTTAGACCTTGCCAGGCTTTTTATGGTAACATACTGTCAACCGTTGCCAAACATTACACTGAACACATGTCATATTCTACTTGTACAATGACTGATCAACAATGTATGTTAGTATTGCTGGTACCAGATTAGATCATAGACTACCACCTTCTTTATTTTATATTTTAACATAAATATTTACAGATTAAACACATTTTTGGTGAAATCAGATTCTAGTATTAAGTTTATTTATTCTGTGGATATTCAATATTATGGAAACCAAAGCATCTCAGCTGAAAGATCAGTTGCCTAAACACACTGTGATGAACACACAGCCTAAGATCAACATCATGATTTATGTGTACACAAGTTGCTTATATCTATTATAATTACTATAATTAACTTCTTTGTATGGCATTATCAGGGTTTGCATTGGGCAACACAATTCAGTCCAAGACAAAGGGAATCTGGATGTGGTGTGTGCCCCATCCCACAAAAAAGAAACCACACTGGTGCTGCTGGACACTGAGGGACTTGGAGACATGGAAAAGGTATCCAAACAGCCAAATGGCTAATATGCCGTTCCCTCTCAAATCCACCAAATTTGTGCCAACTTAAAATTTGAAATAATGAAACATCAAACACTTAGTTCAAACCTCATACCTCATACAGTTCAGGGATGAATGTTGATGTCAAAGTTTCCCCGTAAAATGTTCTCCATTTGTTTTGTAACAATACTTGCCTTTGGGACCCATGGCATTCACAGGAATTGTTGACCTGTTTTTTTATGTCAATTTGAAGTCAAGGTGCCCGCTGGGTTACTAGTGCCACGCTCTAACCACTGAGCTACAGGAAAGCTGTATGTTAATAAGAAAGGATTTTGCTGCCTCAGAATTATAAGGTTCTATTTGCGCTCTGAATAATTTTGAGATATTGAGCTTCAAAGTTTTTGAATATCATATAGCAAAATTTGTATGAGGAACAAATCTCTTTCATACTTGAAAAAGATAGAGAATAAATGTATTTTAAATGTACAATATCAAGCTTTTCTGAAATTTGTAAATGGAGATTTTTGGAACAGGTCAAACGCAGACAGAACCTTCTGATTCTGAAAAATCACTTTCTGTTTAGAATAATAAGGTTCATAAACACTGATCAAAATAATGCAGACTGACAAAAAAACAGTTACAAAAGAACAGTTTTTATCATTGATTCAATTGTTTTCATCTGCTCTCTTGCTATCAGGGAGGCTTCAGGCATGTGTGTTTGATTTGTTTGATTAGGATTAAAGCTAAACTCTGGAGGACACAGGAGTTTGGGCACATAAAACACCTCTGAATAAAAGTCAAAACCTTTATTGAAGCAAACACTGACATCACTAATGGTGACATCACACAATACTTGTTTTTAGTCCAATATAAACTCGATCAAAATCCTTTGTTAATTCTCACTAAGATATTTTATTACAAACCACTTTCACTTTATTTCATGTGCTTTAAGTGAATATGATATTGAATCTGTTCAGATGACTTGGGAGTCAAATTGAGTGAAAGGTTCATTTTCAGTGCATCAGTGTGTGGGCCAGATCTGGCCCTGGGATACCAGCCAGTACTGAACCAGAAACTAACATGTTGTGGAAATACCTGGGTACTGCATATGTATAATTCAGCTTGCTATTGGCTTTAAAGAATTAACCCATGTTTTTAATGAATAGCTTGTTGGCTGAAAACAGTACATTTCATGTACATGTTCATTGAAAACTGAAAATTAAGTTGCACTCATTTAGCCTTGTTAACATTGTTCCCAGAAGTTGTATTTTGTAGTTGTGTGAAAAATTTCCATAAAGCTTTAAGCTTTCAAGCTTTTAATTTCAACTTCATGATTGTCTTTATTTCAGGAGAACTTATATGACCACAACATCTTCTGTCTGGCTGTGTTGCTGAGCAGCACTCTGGTTTACAACAGCCGAGGGGCAATTGACAGCAGGGCTATTGAGGAGCTTCAGTATCCTTCTGACATGTAAAACACATAAAAAAGAGCTACAGCATAATTTAGACACACAAACATCAAGCATTAGCATATGAATCACAACAAGCAGAAATCAACAAAACATTCAGATAAACAGATCAACTCTGAGCACATAACACATAACTACTAAAGTTGTTCATGTTTTAGGTGCATAATGTGTTTTACAACCTTTCAGAATATCTGATTGATAAAATGCTCTTATGTGGCCCATGGCTAATAAAACAAAGATTACTATGATACTAAAAAGATCTGATGTAATTAACTTGCTCAATACTTCACAGATTTGTGTTTTGCCTGAACCAACTGTCAGATATGTTGCTGAACTAACAGAGCATATTAAAGTCAGATCATCAGATGATGCTGCTGCTGCTGCTGCTGCTGCTGATGCCGATGCCGATGATGATGATGATGATTCCAGCGAGTTTGTGAAGTTCTTCCCTGGTTTCATCTGGGCTGTGAGAGACTTTACTCTTGAGCGAGAGATCAATGGCAAAGACGCATCAGAGAATGAGTACCTGGAGTTTGCTCTGAAGTTGAGACATGGTAATTAAAAGCAGTTAAAAGTGCCCAGAAGATATTGTTATTACTAAAAGGTTGCTCTTGCAAAGCTCAGGATGGAGATTTAAATTGTATTTCATTTAAGTATCAACATCCCAACAAGTTGGGCCCAGATGGGTTTGTCCTGGGGCCTCATTTACATTTACGCTGTTTCCAGATGCGTTTATCCAATGCGACTTACATTGCATATACTACATTCATTCTAAGTATGTACAATCCCTGGGATCAAACCCATGACCTCGCAGTACTCTAACCACTGTACTATGGTAAAGCGTGCCTCATTTATAAATGTTGTCTTTACAAAGTAGGCATAGAAATGTCTGCATGCAATATCCACCCACATATAAAATATACTTTGGTAACCCTTTTTTCTTAAAGCATGTATGTATAATGCATCATAAAAGTAGTTTTAAAGCATTGTTATGCACCTTTTAATGCATTGTAATGTCTTATAAATCATTTTTATTACAGTAAATACATTATAACACTTATATACACATATACACATTTTAAATTGGTTATAATTCTTTACAACTACATATAATGCATTACAACACACATTATCAAATATTATAATGCATTTTACCCTTTAATAACTCTTTATAATGCATTATACATACACGCTTTAAGGAAAGTGTTACCAATAATTTGTGTGCACTTTACCCTGATGGCACACACAAATCTGATTTGATTGTTTGCTCATCTGCGATACTTTATATTGGGCTTCCCTGTAGCTCAGTGGTTAGAGCATCATGGGTCCGATCTCAGGGATTGGACATACAATACTTAGAAACAAATGTATGGTATGATAACAAATGCATGTCTCTGAGACATCTGCTGTTAGATCTCATATGAAATTTAGATGTCATAAGATGTTCTTGTTTTAGATTGGAAAACACCATTTTTTATGTTTGTCAGATGTTTTTACATGATTTCTAGATCTCCAGATCTTTAGCAGACATGTTGCGGATAAAACTGACCTGATAGAAAGCAACCATTGAATCAGTGTTAAAATCTAATTGCATTGAATCAATATCACTTTTGCACCCCCAATAGTATTGATAAAATTTAGACATTTTACCAAATCAGCATTACTGTGATCAGTTTTTGCTCTTGACTCTTGTAATTTAGAGTGAGGATTTCTTTGGTTGTTCATGTATTTCACAATACCTATGTTGGGTCAAATAATCCGTGGCATTGTAAGATGTTGGTCATTTTTAAGTTGTGTCACAATCTCTGTGAAGTTGGCAAATAAGTTCTCTGTGTGATGGGTTCTTGATGTGTGAATTGTGTGATGCTACTCAATTAGACATCAAGAATCAGTGTATGAAACTCAAAAATGGTGAGAACCAACAAAAACAAGCTTCCTGCTGGGTGTCAACTTAGCGCAGAACTCATTCATTACTCTCAGTATGCATTGTGGTTGAGCTGTTCATTTGAATTAGCTTAATGTGTGCATGCTAAATGTTGAATTCTACTGTAGTGTCCCAATAGTTCTACACTTGTGAACCACAACACTCAACTCAGTCAGAAGAGAATCAACCTCAACAAAGCAACTAAAGCAAACACAGATCACAATAATGGTGGTTTGTGAAATTTCAACAATTATGTTGAATTTCAGATGCAAAAGTGGTATGGATTCAATGCAATTAGTTATAAAGTTATATTTTAGGGGCTATTACACCATTGTGGGGGACATGACAGTATAGAGCTGATAGGAAAGCATTGGCCAGAGATAAGGAGCCGAATGAGCAAAGTATCTCGAGACGGGAATTTAATTTGAGTCGCCATGAGCACACTGGCGCTATATGTCAGAGCGCTTACTGCAGGGCTATTGGCAACAACCATGGCTGTAAGATGTCTGCTAAAGAACTGTAAATCTGTAAGACATCTGCTGTGTAAAAACATCTGATAAGCATCTTTAAAAAATGTCTATATGACATCTGACAGAAGACATCTCAGAGATGTATCGCAGATGAGTGATATTGATAGAAAAGATGATATTGATTCAATGCATTTAAAATTAATAGGTATCAACTACCTTTACACATTGATTTAACGGTTGCTTGCTGCCTGGGTCACCAGTTTACCTTACTATGGAAACTTTCTAGAAATTTCCCACCCATTTGGAGTCATCTATTCTATGGAAATGTTCTACCAATCTTTTTTGTCAAAAAATCGTTTCTATAATTAACATTCATAATTTATTGAGGTGATATAGTTTCAG
This sequence comes from Triplophysa siluroides, assembly GCA_006030095.1. Taxonomy (NCBI): domain Eukaryota; kingdom Metazoa; phylum Chordata; class Actinopteri; order Cypriniformes; family Nemacheilidae; genus Triplophysa; species Triplophysa siluroides. Next base: position 113,312 of record VCII01000395.1, on the reverse strand, counting down.
AAAATGTGAATTGTGAGGATCTACAGCATAATCGTTCATCTTTTCTAGGCTCTTCAAAAAAGGTGTTGGAATACAACCTGCCCAGAGAATGCATCCGAAAATTCTTCCCTTCCAGGAATTGCTTCACTTTCCCATTTCCAACTGCCCCAGAGAATGTGTCCCGTCTGGAAAGCCTGGATCGTGCTGGCCTTTCCCCTGAGTTTCTAGAGGTCACAAATCGTTTCTGCAAGTTGGTCTTTCAGGAAAGCCAAGTGAAGAAGCTGAAAGATGGATATACAGTCATTGGCAGAGGTGATTGAAAAGGAAATATCTAATACTAACAATCTGTTTTTCTGTGCGTTTTATATCATAAGCCCTTCATACATAGTAATCCTGCACAGCATTTGGCCAGCGTTAAATTAACACTGTTGGGTTACTCAACACTCAACTCCTCTCAAGTTGCAAGTCTTAATTGTTAAATTGTTCTACCCACAAAATCACCATTATTGTGATCAGTGTTTGCTTTAGTTGGGCTCCTGATCCTTGACTTCTAATAAGTTAAAACAAATATTTTTCAGTGGTATTTTCTGACTTGAGATGACTTGAGACTTGAATGCAAATACTTGAGACTTGTGACTTGAAAACAATGACTTGGTCCCACCTCTGGTGTCCACTGCTATAGTGTTAAAAGTAAGACTGAAGGAGTGTTGAGATAATGAGATAATGAAGTGACTAATTAAGAGCTGATTGATCAATAATGATGAACAGATGCTGTTAACAAACAAAATCACGAGATATTATCATAAAATAATTAATGTTTTTTGTCAAAGAATCCACCCAGATTACACTCAGAACAATGATTAAAAACCGATAAGATATATACGTTCTAGGTTCTGGGATTCTGTGCTTTTGGTGTGTAACAGCGCCACCTGCTGTACAACAGTACAAACACTGATTGCCGTAATAACTCGTCTTTGGCGGGGAACGTTTTTTTTTTAATGACGAGATAACTCGTCAATGGCGGTGAAAGAGTTAAGAATCTTCAAAGTCTCGGTAGAATGGCATTTAGGGAAACCAGACTGAAAAGTTTCAAACATTGAGTTTTTAACTACAAAACTTTGTAACTGTAAAAACTATTTTTTTTCCAAAATCTTGGAGATAAAAGGCAGACTAGAAAAGGCCTAAAATTTGTTCAAACTGATGGGTGCAGATTTGGTTTCTTGAGCAGTGGACTGCATGTTTTAAGCCATCAGGCACTATTCCTGATTCTAGGCTGCGATTTATTATTATTATTAAAAGATACAGAGCAACATCACTAATAACTTGCTTAAATAACACAAGAGGAAGAATATCCAAAAATGAACCAGAGGGCTTAGCTGTTGAAATCCATTTAAGATGACTAAGAACATATTTATAAATGGAAGTGATAGACGGATTTAAAGGTGATGGCATTATCCCCAACTGAAGATCCCTCTCCATCTTAATTTCAAAGAATATTAGGAATTCTTCACATGATGGAGAAAAAATTCCATGGACAGGACAGGCAGACAGGTTGAGGGTAGCGTTAATAATATTAAACAGAGTCTTTGGTCTAGAGCAGTTTTTGTTAATAATATCTCACGGATGTCAACATTTGGCTTTTTTATACAGAAAAAGAGAATCCTTACAAATTTCAAAAGAAACATGAAGACTGTCCTTTTTCCATTGCCTTTCCACTCTTCTACAGCATTATCAGAAGTATTGACAATTTGACAGTAGGCTAATAGTTTATGAGTATATCTTGATATCATGACAGTCTTAAACCAGATTTAATTTCACACTTTTTCCATTACGCAGTGTTCTCACATACCTGACACAACACACTCGAAATGATTTAGGTCATATCAAGTGATGTTGTCACAACAAATGGTCATTAAGACACATGGATTACTGTATGTAATTGGCGATTGTTTCTCTTTCCATCTCTGAAGTTTTTGGTAATCTGGCAAAAACATACGTGGACACCATCTCTAGTGGGGCTGTACCATGTCTGGAAAACACTGTCATTGCTATGGCAACAATTGAGAATGAGGCTGCGATGATGGAGGGGCTTAAGGTGTACCAAAGTGGAATGGATCAGCTAAAGAACTCATTCCCCCTGGAATTGAATGATGTGTCCTCAGAACACCAGCGTCTCAGCAGCATGGCAACAAAAACCTTTATGAAACGTTCCTTCAGGGACACGGATGGGAAATTCCTAAAATATCTAGAGGTAGGCTAGATCTATTTACATTATAATGGGGATATAATGGTCCTGAAGAGCCACTATCCTGCAGAATGTGTGTATATAGAGAAAGGGATCACTCCAAAACAATTGACTTTTTCCTGGAAGTTCTTATTTTTGTTTCATTCTGTAACCTAGTGATCATTTTTCTCCCAAATTCCAAGCGTTTTTTTGCAGAAATTGAAATAGGACAAACTCGTCTCTAAAACAAAATAGCATGTTATTTCTTAACGCTGTGTATACTCTTCAACACAAGGGCAACCCCAAAACACACATCAGAAACCATCAACTGTTTTACAGTACATGTACAGTACCTTGATTTTACAGAAAACTTTATATCACAATCTAAGCTCAGCAGGGGGAAAATTGTTAGGTGCAATTCTTTTTTAAAGATCGGGTATCACGCTATGACATGCATTTTGACTTCTTTAACTGTTAAATGTGTTGGCTTCTCATGTTAAAAAACGAGTTGGACATGTGATGTACACTGTTAGCCCTTACCTGCCATTTCTACAGTAATATATTGGCAACACTGTTGCCAGCTAGTTACTGCATGTGTTTTACAGTAAACTACTGCAATGACTGTTTGAAGATACATCATTAAAATAATCTATTAACACACTGAAGTCACACAGTCTTAGATGAACAATAAGTGTAAATAACAGATGAACACATGAAATATGTCAAGATCTCACCAGAGCATTAAATACAAACACCATTAACATCTTCACTTACTGTATTACAGAGACTACTTTCACTTTATCTCTTAGTAATCTTAGTGAGAATTAACAGAGATGTAACTGTAGTTCATTATAGTGTTTTTATTATGTTTTAAGTCACCATGATGGTGATCAGTGTTTGATTTATTTGGACTGTTGACTTTCTTGGGTGTTTATACTCTCATGGATAGTTGCATTAGCACTTTGTAATGTATACTTGTGCAATAACACTGAAAGTGATTTATCAGGAAATGCAACTTTAAAGTAGCTTAGTAACAGAAAACAATTCAGAAAGAAGTTGAATATTATATAATAATAATACTTTTTATTATTGTATATGTTTTAGTCATTATTGCTGTTATAATAGAAATATCTCTGTCAAAAAAAAAGAATATGATTAGCAATAGACATAGAATTCTCATCAATGGTGACAAACACTCATGATTGAGTTTTGTACTACACACCCAGCATGCATTGCTGTATGAAGCAGTTGAGTTGATTGTCACCATTTTTCTTTAAAAAGATTTATTCTTTAATTGTAAAGCTCAGTTGTAGAGAGAACAGGAAGCGAAGTGGGAGAGAGAAGGGGATTGGTTGGGGAGAGGACCACGGGACCAGGGACCATCGAACTCGGGTGGCCCGATATGCAACCGCACCACATGTCGGAGCACTGCCCACTGGGATATCTGCCTGATATTCAATGTGTCCCTGGATCACAAAACCTGTCTTAAGTAGCATGGGAACATTTTTAGTAAAAGACAAAAATACATTGTATGGGTCAAATTGATTGATTTTTCTTTTATGACAAAAATCTTTAGAATAATGGAAAGATCATGTTCCATGAAGATGTTTTGTAAATTTACTACCTTAAATATATAAAAACGTTATTTTTTGCGAGTGGACGGCCTGCTACAGCACCTCTGATTAACAACTTCAAAAGCAATTTTCTCAATATTTAGTTTTTTTGCCCATAAGACTGGTTTTGTTGTCTAGGGTCACAAATGTGGATTGTTGACGTCTTTGTGTGTCCAAATCATTCTGTAGATTATTAGTTTGACGATATATTGTGAGAGAAATACTCTACTATATAATACTAAAATACTAGAGATATTTATGCTGTTTTAAACCATTTCATGGTAATTGTTCCACTGTATGTTCACTTTTGAGCATAATGTCCTGTTCTAAAAGAATCATGTTTGGAAGACACAGTTGGGTAAAAATAAAAATGAGAGTCAAGAGCCAGATTTAATGAAACACTGATCACACTAATGATGATTTACAGAATTCAACCTCAATAAGAGCTTTTGTAGATATGTGAACTACAGTAACTAGCTGGCAACAGTTTTGCCAATTTAGTGATGTAGAAAAAGCAGGTAGGGGCTAAAAGTATGTCTGTACTTGATACTATATATATATATATATATAACAAGTTTGCATTGAGTTATTACAGTAATGAGTAAAACCTCATCACAAAGCTTATTTTACTAATGATGTGGACTGTATAACTTTGATTTGTTTTGTCCGCATAGTGTCATGCTATTTTAGATCCACGCGATGTAAATTAAAAATATAAAAACATCGCACTTAAGATTGTGCTTTAAAAGACGACAGAGTGATTGACGGCCTGATGAAATTGCTTTATTTATTGAAATTCATCAGATACTGGACTGGAATTGCCACAATACTTACAGAAATGCTGATCAAAGGCAAAACTGGAGTTATCTCTTTTTTTTTACCACAGCTGGGTTGCATTTTTTCATCCTCGGATTTGTTTACACTGCACAGCAAAACCCCCAGTGTTAAATCAACACTGCTCAGAGTACATATGGTCCCACTCACTAGAGTGTTAAAGTAACACTGGTGTAGTATTGAATATAAAGAGGCAATTAAGTGATTAATTAGGGATGATTAAGCATTAAGGACAAACACCTGCTGTTAACAACCAGGGCTCTTGACTCTTTGCCTTTTGAGTAAAGACTTTCCTTAGTTAATCCTTATGTGTTGAAACAGAAACAGGTGCTAAAAGTTAAGAACTACAATTGACATCCAATCACAACATTAGACAAAATCACCTGAAGATAAAAAGAGATTAAATCTCTCATGATCTGATTAAACAACTCTAAATTAAACTGATTCTTGAAGTCTGTGTGCATCCAAAGTAAAAGGGTCAGTTTTAAATTTACACATGATAAATTATGTTCTCATGTTTAGTTTTGCAAAGTTATCAACAAAAGACTGAGACTCATCAATAATGACATACTAGATAGCAACTTTAAATGCTACAACAAGCCACAGTGACTCGGTCATTACTAAGGAAATACTAGCAACTGCTGGCTCTACTAATATATATATAAATATATATTGTTGCAGAGAAACACTAGAATATGCAGTTATGGAGCCCAGCTAAAGCAAACACAGTCCACCATAATGGTGACATCATATTTTGACCAATAAAACGTGAAGATCTAAACCTTTGACAAAAAAAAAACATTGGTTAGTAATTGTAAAATAATGCGTTTGACACAAAGCTTCAGTACCGAGCTATGCTCGCTGGTTTATTCTTACACCGGAACACGCACGCTAACAACGTGCAACGTCATAATGTTGATTACAGACGTCAGGGCTTCACTTAAAGGAACAGGCACACAATAGCAATACATTACAATAAGTTTAGTTGTTCATCATGTTTGTTGTTTACTAAGATCTTGAGAAATGTAATGCCTTCATTTATCTTCAGTTGATTTCATCTCATGTTATGACTGGATATCAGTTGTAGTTCTTGTGTTTCTCATTCCTTTAGTGATTCTGCTTGTTACTGCAGGTGTTCATCATTAAAGCTTAATCATCTCTAATTAATCACTTCATTACCTCATTATCTTCAACACTTCATCAGTGTCACTTTAACACTCTGTAGGGTGGGACCATATGTACTCTGAGAAATGTTGATTTTACACTGGGGATCTTGCTGTGTGGTTATAAATGAAATGTCCGGTAATGCATTACTGTATATTCCAGCATGCATAGTCATGTGGGGTAGAGATGGGTTTGATCTGGGTTATCCTCTGGGTCTCAGACAGTTTTGTCCATGGGTTCCATGAAGGCCCCACATGTGTTAGCCCATATGAAATAAACACTGCTCAGTGTGCAGGCTACAGGTTGGTAAATGTAACACTGACTTTTGGAGTTAATGAGATAATAAAGTGATAACGAGAAATGAAATACAACCCAACAACAGACTTCCAAATGGTGACAACAATCCTAACAATTGTTTTTAATAAAACTTTCACAGAAAAACTCTGTTTATTCTCAATAATAGAACTAAGTAAAGATGGTAATAGTATTTGTGGAGTTATTTATTTGTCTGATTCAGTTGATGTTCATCAAAGGCTTAAGTGGCTGAAGTCAAGTGTCGTTGTTGTGTTTTATTTCTTTGTGTTCTTGTTGTTTCTGCATCCATCAGTGATTCTGTTTGTTATCACTTCATTATCTCATTTACTCAACATTCAGTGTCACATTTAGCAACCTGTAGGATGCACACTAAGAAGTGTTCATTTCATCTGGGCTAAACCACGTGGGGTCTGCATGGAACCCGCAGACAAAATCAGCCGAGACCCAGATGATAGCCCAGATCAAACCCTTCTGGGCCCGATGTGTCTTTGCTGGCTGTAATACTGTAATTGAAAACTGCTTACACAATAAATGTTGTGATAATAGGAAAATATCAGCAATCTCTTTAATGGATATCTAAGCCAAAATGAGGAAGCTTCAAAGAGAACATGTGAGGATCTTCTGTCATCATTCTCTGCACCAATGACAGCAAATCTCAAGCAAGGGTCCTACATCAAACCTGGTGGCTATGATCTCTTCTGCAAGGATCTGGAGGACACTGTGGAGAAATATAAAAGCCAGGTCCAAAAAGAAGTCAAGGTTTGTCCAATACGTTTTAAAATGTATGAAAGGCAAAGCTTTCCTTTAGCTCAGTGGTAAGAGCATTGCGCTAACAACGCAAGGTTGTGGGTACGATCCCAGGGGATTGTAAATACCTATGTAAAAATGTATAGGATAAAGCAATGTAAGTCGCTTTGGATAAAAGCGTCTGCCAAATGCATATATGTAAATGTTATTTTAACCTTAATGATTATAAGAAACATCAATTAATTTCCCCAGGTACAGCAAAAAAGTATTTCATATATATTATAAAATAGTAAGCAGCTTCCCAGATTTCGAGCAACCATTGAATCAATGTTAAAAAATAGTTTATTTTCCATTGTTAAATGTGTAAAAATCACTTTTGCACCCAAAATTAATGTTGAAAAAATGTTGAAATTTCAACAAATCACCATTATTGTGATGTTTGATTAAGTTGGGCTCTGACTTGAAGACCCCCGACAGGATATTTTAGACGTCCCTCTATGTAGAAAAACTGATTTAATTCATCAGATTATTTGTGTGCTCATTAGGGACACATTTCAACAGATTCTCTTATTATAGGGAGATGTAGGGGTCTGTAATATTTACAGGTCACATGAGGCACCTCAGTCAATCACATAACAACCTCTAGTCTACCTCCTTGTGTAAACACTGCCTCAATTGTTTGAGCTCCTTAAAGTCATAGTGCACCCAAAAAAGAAAATTCTGTCAAACCTGTATAAGTTTCTTTGTTCTGTTTAACATAAAGAAAGATATTTAGAAGAATGTGAGATTTCTGGTGAACCATTGACTAGCATAGAAGAAAAAGTATAATGGTAGTCAAAGGTATCTGTCACAGAGACCTTGTGACTTTAATTTTGAAAAGACACTTTGTTTTGAGCTGGAGCTGTACATACATCTGCACACATAAGCTGTACTTGTGCACTATATCCGCTGTCCGCCATTTTGTAGTGTTGTCAGAATTCTGAGGAAACAACTCATCCCCTACATTGATTCACAATTTTTTACCCACAATGCATTGAGATTTTTAGTGTAAATGTACGCTCGCTCACTCGCTATTTACCATGATACAAAGCCGCTGAGTGGCCGCTGAAAATCAAAAACTGCGCCTTTAAAGGCTCCTCGTGGCATTGCTCAGGGTCCGTTGAGTGAGTCTGCATGCACTCCCCGTTGTTGTAGTTTCGGCCAACTTTGTGGTATAGCCAGACTATGAAAATATCCTGCATTTATTATTTTATATTTTTCTATTTTTGGCATTTTGGAAATATGGAAATATGGACTTGTAAAAGAGGAGTTTGGTTCCAAAATAAGATAACTCTGTTTAATTAACAAATTAAAATAACTGTTTTCTTTATTTGCACATGTACATTATAAAAAGCTTAATGTCCCAGTGCAACGAATCACGTTTTTATCAACTTCCAGGCCATGCAGAAAAATGATATGCAGAAATATTTGTCTTTCTTTCATTGCTGTAGTGTTTTATAATGAACAACTGTGCTTTGATGTTGAAAGGCAAAGATGGCCACAATTTTCTTCAGATGAATGCTGGTCATCAACAAATCAACAAATGTCATGAAACAATGTGGATTACCCAGCAGGAATATTGGTTGAGGAATTGCAGCTGTTTTTATGGAAAGATTTCTGTAAACCTTTTGAACTCTTTCCCCGCCATTGGCAAGTTATCTCGTCATTTAAAAAAACGTCCCCGCCAAAAAAGGAGTTATTGCGGCAATCTGTGTTTATACTGTTGTACAGCAGGTGGCGCTAGTCAGAGGTGGGTAGAGTAGCCAAAAATTGTACTCAAGTAAAAGTACTGTTACTTCAGAATAATATGACTCAAGTAAAAGTAAAAAGTAGTCATCCAAATAATTACTTGAGTAAGAGTAAAAAAGTGCTTGGTTAAAAAACTACTCAAGTACTGAGTAACTGTTGAGTAACGTCTGATTTATTTTTTAACAAGCATTCAATCAGACAGACAAAAATACAAAATAATAATGTTTAAGCAAATTATAGTATAGTAACAGTAACTTCAACACTTTGCAGTTTGAATGATGTCCTGCATAAACAAAATGATGGAAAATGTTTATGTTTCCACTGTTCGATCTTGCCCACGCCTCATACACACACACACACACACACACACACATATAAGTAAACACTTTGTGACTTTTCGATCGCGCCCACGCCATTCTCTCTCTCTCTCACACAACATACTAAAGCATTGCAATGCAAACGCAGCCTGCTTCAGAGCTAAGGCGGGACTACAGATTAAGTGTCCCTAAAGAACCCACGTATCTAACAGTAGTTCTGCATTATATTAATTAATTTGCACGCGAGTTTTATTTATTTTTATACGTGTAAGTTATTCTCTGTGTAAGTTAAATGTATGCACCGAACCGTGACGCCCATACCATTTCGGTTCAATACAAATACATGTACCGTTCCACACATAATATATATAGGAAATGTTTAAAACATATGTAACCTAAAAGACAAACATTCGATTATCCACAGCAAAAAAAAAAAAAAGTTTTTGAATGCTGAAATGTCCGTTTGTTTTGGGAGACACAGAAGACACCGCATAATGTAGCTGCTGTTTCGCACTTTACTAAGGTAAACATGCTTTCAATATGAGGCCAGGGGTGTTCCTCCTCGCCTGTGTCTGCATTGCCGATGGTTGATTGTGACATTTTTGTTTTGCTACGACTGTAAACTAACCCGTCCCGCCGAGCGCCGCTGAGATTGAGTATGGTCACGTGACGAGACTGCGCAACTACGTTTGATTGGGTGAAACACAGTCACATGGTAGAGCCTTTGGCAGAAGTCTCACTCTCTGTCAAAATAAAACAATGACGCGTAGAATATCAAAGAGGTCAAAAGAAAAGTAACGAGCTTATTGTAGCCTAATGTAGCGGAGTAAGAGTACAGTTTCTTCTTCACAAATCTACTCAAGTAAAAGTAAAAAGTATAGTGATTTAAAACTACTCCTAGAAGTATAATTTTTTCAAAAACTTACTCAAGTAAATGTAACGGAGTAAATGTAACTCGTTACTACCCACCTCTGGCGCTAGTACACACCCTTGGTAAAAGTACAGAATCTCTGAACCTAGAACATATATATTTGATTTGTTTTTAATGATTGTTCTGAGTCTAATCTGGGTGGAGTCTTTGACAAATAATGTTTATTATCTCTGTTTAATCAAAGTGATGCATTTTTGATGAAACCTGCCCACATCTAAGGGGTAATAAAAAAGAACAAATGAAGATAGAACAGTTTCTTGTGTTTAAAAGCAGAGACTCTGTTCTTTCATTTGATATATTGTTTGTCCCTAAATTAATTACAGAAAATGTACTGTGAGGCCATCAATATTTAGTGAAAATGTGGCAACTTATTTTTAAAAGGCTGGAGGGGAAAGAGTTAACAGTGCCACTGAGAAACACTTTGAAACCTCATTGATGGTGACAAACAATCATGGATACGTATTGTACTGCTGGTACCCAACATGCATTGCAGTATGAAGCTTTTCAGTTCATTGTCAACCATTGATGAAGTTTTTATGTGAAGTGCCTAAGTTTCTCAATGGTCAGAGCTTCAATATGTAATCACCAGTGTTGTATAAAGTACTAGAAAGCAATACTTGAGTGAAAGTACAAGTATCGTACTAGAAAAATACTTTGGTTGAAGTAAAAGTTACCTTTTACAATAGTACTTAAGTAAAAGTCTTAAAGTATCTGATATATACTGTACTTAAGTATCAAAAGTAATTTTCTGATATTTCATGTACTTAAGTATTTGAAGTAAAAGTTTTAAACTTTGATTGTGAACTTTATTGTGGCTTTGTTATAGTAACGCATGAAGCATATTCAGGGTATCTTCTTAAAGTCACAAACAGTTGTCATTTGACTGTTTAACTTACTTGCAGTTAGATAATGTTTGTGAAACTATATTTCCATCAGTGATGCAAATTACCAGAAACTAGTTCTAATTTGCATCACTGATGGGAATATAGTTTCATTTTTAAAAACGTGTTAACTTAAATGTCACCATATTATCTTGATTCAATAACATAGAATTATAAACAACACTCAGACTGCCACCCTTAACACCTAGGCAATAACACTATTAACTGGTACAAACTGCTGTTGTTTGTGTTTTGCCTGTAACGTTACTGTACTTGTGTTATCGTTTATCTCCCACTGCATGTACCTTAAGTTAGTTAACTGCTCTACTAAGAAAAAATCAGCCAACTCGTTGTGTGGCAATAAAGCACTGTGACTTTGATCAACAATGCAAGCGTACATTCACAATTTATAAAACGGATAGTTCAAGTCCTTGATTCTGATTGGTTGAGCCGCGTTCGAAGCCGTTGTAAATTACTCAACAAACATACAGCTGTGACCGCATTACATAAGTGTTACTGCGCAACTGCCATTTGTGATGGTTTGTTTTGCTTGTTGCTTGGTAACCCTTTGGAACTACATTGCTTGGCGGAGGAATACATGTGTTATAGCGTTATATTTTTTTTTTGCTGATGTTTATTTTATGAATAAAACAAATATTAAAATAAATATTTTAATGGAGTAACCGTTTTATAAAAGCAAAAAGCCCCTTGAAGCCGTGTTTTACAGTGGATTTAGAACAGCTAAGGGGGTTCTAACATGTGCGCCATGTCAGTTAACGTTACTTAGCAATGTTAACAAGCAGACGTTAGCCTGGCCATCACGTTAGCCAGATATCTGATGCGGCTTATGATAACTAATGTTGAATCACATTGACATTGTGGCTTTACTGAATAACTATTAATTTAACCTGCCTGGATGTGCTTCTTCAGGTTGGACGGGGAGTTTTTGAATGCCAAAATTTCAGTGACTTTCGGTAGGCATAAGAGGCACTTCATCCGGGGAAGAATCTTTCACTCCAATGTACAGAAACATTTCTTGCAATACGGCCACGGATGTATAACGTTATCTTCACCCTGTTCACCGAGTTCACCACTATCGTCGGGGTGGTCGTCTAAGATAACGGGAGGTCCTCCAGTAGGTGCTTCCATGGCGCCGGCGGTTTCAGTTGTGCTTCCTCCGCCTTTGGCAACAAATAAGCATTACGCTGAAATAGAGCGTGCGGAGCGTGCGTAATGCAATCTAGGAGAAGTGATTCGCCAAACCTCGCTTATTGCAGTCGCACACATTTCATCTTCTGATTATTTTATTTAGTAGTAACGAGTAACAAAGATGCTTAGTGGAAATATAACGGAGTAAAAGTATACATTTTATCTAGGAAATGTAGTGGAGTAAAAGTGAAAGTTGACATAAATTTAAATAGCGAAGTAAAGTACAGATACGTGAAATTTCTACTTAAGTACAGTAACGAAGTATTTGTACTCCATTACATTACAACACTGGTAATCACATGCTCTTTCCAAAGCTTTCATTGGTTTAAAGGGGTCATATGACACGGCTAAAACAAATATTATTGTTTGTTTTAGATGTAACGCAATGTGTATACACCATTTAAAGTAAAAAAAAACCTTTGTATTTTCCACTTACCGTGCATGCTTGTATCTCCTCTTTGCTCCGCCTCTCTGGAACGCGCTGATTTCTTACAAAGCTCATGGCTCTGAAAAGTGAGGTGTGCTATGATTGGCCAGTTAACCAGTGCGTGGTGATTGGTCGAATACTGCAAGCGTTTGCAGGTGATAAAATGTCATCGGTACTTCCTTATATCAATTTGAGCCCGAATCTGATACAGAAAATTAAGATGATCAAGCCGGTACATCAACTTTGCCAGCGTGACTCGAGCAGGATGTAAAGGATTGGTCAGGTTTTATTAAAAAAATATGATGTTAAATAGTTAAAAACTATAGCTTACGGTTTTACCTTTTATATACGACGTTATAAAGACTATAAACAAACAACCATATACATCATACAGAGTTTGTGTGAGATAGAAACAAGCTCGCATTACAGCAGGGAATGGTATAAATAGTTAATAACGCGAGTGCTTTAGCCCTTCTTGTTCAACCAGTGTTACGCCACGTAGCTACGCGACTCAACAAAGAAAATAAACCCAAAATAAATACTAAATATAAGAAGACATTATAAACACAACATTTGTTGCCTCTAGTTGGAACATTATTACTGAATATTAGGACCTATGTTGTCTTTTTTCACGTTGCGCGCATGTCTGCATTTGCAGATCCCAAACAGACGACAAACTCAACTCGGGTTAGTCCGTAACAAAGTCTTTTACAATAAAAATATACTTACAGGCTATCTGAAGCGCCAGCGAAGTTGTTATGGTTGGAATGGCCCCACTTTTTAACCAAAGAGTTCGCGCAAAGCCGGTCTTAATCTCTCTCCACGTTCGTGAAGCAATCGTCTGTAAAATGCGCTGCCCAAACCTGAACATTCGTATCGTACTTTTCTGGAACAGTGTGTTAAATAAAATGTAACCATTCCTTTTTAGTCGTCTCATCTTTTGGCAAACAAAGAGTCCTTCTTTTCGCAAAAAAACACACAGCGTCTCCGCAACATGGCTGCGGCGGTGACGATACAATGAGATTTACAAGTACGCTCACCTCACTTGCGTTTAGATTTGGGCGGTCTTAGTCAAATCATGTTACGAAGTGACGTACATTCTCCGGGGTGTGATTACACGAGGCGTTTCAATCCGGTCTGGGTGAGCATTCGCTTTTAGATAGAATGGATCTGCTGTTCCGACACTTTAAATTTTAGGTGTCTAATACATGCATGGGCAACTTATAACACACCAAAGACACAGAAAAACACGTATTTCCGCCATATGACCCCTTTAACATTGTAAAACCCACAGACAGACTGAACAGATGACTAATGGTAGATTTTTCAAAAGAGTATCAAACATATAGTAGGTTTTCACCTGACACAGACGATTTGCATTATAAAATGTATGTTATAATTGGGAATCAAATCGAGCCCTGGTCATAATTATCCATGTTTATCTTTGTGTGTCAATAGGCTGAAGAAGTCCTGATGGTGTTTCTACAGCAGAAGTCTGTGGATTCTAAAGCCATTTTGCAGGCTGACAAACAACTGACTGACAAGCAAAAAGAGATTAAAAGTGAGACTCTTAGGCCCGGTTTCACAGACAAGTCTTAAGGCTAGTCTCAGACTAAAAGGAACGTGTGACCTGTCTTGACTGAATATAACTTGCCCAGAAATATCTTAAAATATATCAGCGCCATTTTTTGTCTCAAGATGCACGACAGTAATGACATTTTCATAAAAGCGACATAAATATTTTAATTCCACTAAGGCTTATTCCTGGTTTAAACTAAGCCGTGTCTGTGAAACCGGGCCGTAGGGGCAGTTTCCCAGACATGGATTAGCCTGCGCCACGACTAGGTTTTAGCTAAATTATGAGATTCATAAAAACATACTTCACAAACAAACATTACTGTGGGCATCTTGAGACAAAATAATCGCACTGTTATATTTTAAGATATGCAAGTTGATGGACTCTTCTGTCCTGCGTGGTCAAAAATTGGAAAGAGGCAACTCTAATAAATGTTGAAGTTTATTAATCAGAATCAGCGCGCTGGGTTGTCTCAGTGTCTTACAAAGAACCACGCAGTGTGTCATTCTAACAACATATTTATAGTGTGTATGTGAGAGGATGTATCTTCTTTCTTCAGGCGGTGCCTCCCTCTCTTGATTCAATCAGCTTCGTTCTCCTTTGTCTGCAAACATCATATGACACCCCACAACACCCAAATTCTGCATAGCTAAGTACTCAGATAATGATATGTGTGTGCATGCACTTCTTTGTTCCACCTTTGGTCTTTGACCCTTTAATTTATTGTCTGCACTCACATTCCTAGAGGCACCAATCAGCATTATCTGCTGCTTCCCAATCTTTGTACACAAGGCTACACACACACACACATACATACCACATCCTGTAGCAAACACATTCCAATCAGCCCTTAACTCCTCAGAGTTTTCTGCCTAAACATTTTCATTAAAACACACACATATTATGTTCATCAAAACTGTAATAAAGAATAAACATTTAAACGTAATAAAACGTATTAAAAAACTCCTTCAATCCCTCTCTTGACCTCTGAAAGAGGTCACACTTCATCATTGTCATCACCCTCATCATCCGTAAATAGGTTGTTAGACAACAGTGGCATACTGTAAGGGGGTGGGGTAAGATCTTTCTTTTCTATTGCAGCCACAATTAAACGGTTACATAATGATCTGATACATGGAATACAGCAACATCCACAGGTGACCAAAATTCCCATGAACACAGCAATAGACACAATTATAGACATTATCAGTGCTTTCCATTTACCCAAGGCTCTATCCAACCAGTCCCCAATGGGATTGTCCACTCCAGAATGTTCCTTCATTTCAGCTGATAACGTTCGCAAACCCTCTAATGCCTTGGTGACTGAACCATCTGGCGCTGTGTTATTGGGGATAAATGTACAGCAAAGGTCACCAAACATATGACATACCCCACCTTTTTCTGCCAGTAACATATCCAATGCTATCCTATTTGTACAGCCATCAATGAAGTTGGTGCCAATTGGTCTTTTAGGCCATCAATAGCATCACGTGTCAAGTTGGCTAACCTCATAACATTGTAATGGACGTAATTTATTCTATCTACATTTTTGTTTTGGAGTGACAGGAAAAATCATTGAAATGATAGGTATATTTTCAAACCCAGCTGCTACTTGGTCCGCTAATTTATACTCATCTGGTACTCCCCGTGGGACTCCTATGGCATCTATATATGTGGGGCTGTTAAGAGATAAGTCTATGCTCCTTTTCCTGATAACATGACGTCTCCGTCTTCTGGTCAATGCTGTGCCCTTATCTCCTTTTATTTCAACAACCTTTTCCCCAATTAATGTTAATGGTGCCCCTAGCCTTACCATTGCACATAAACCTTTAGTGTTAGGCGGCACTCTGGTAAACAAACGTCTATCACCACAATAGTAATAGAGGCCTGCTCTAGCCCATGGGCCTATCAATGTTCCATTATCCGCTATGATGACCTGACACCAAGCTACATTAATCTGTCCATAATTGGTGGATGCTTGATTAGATGTGAAATTAAAACAAGTGTAATTGTTTGGCCTTGGTACAAATGGGCCAGTTATACTGTTATTAGTAATAGGTGGAAATATAGCTGCCAATGTGGTACAATTTGATGTTGCACGCTGTCTTGTCAGAGACAACATACAGTCATAACCCCAAGTATCATTTGGATATAGAGGGGGGCTGGTTCAATATGCAATCTAGGCCTAGCACCGGCACATGCTATACAGTCATCTAATTTCTGTTCTTTGGCGGTGTTTATCAACCATTCTAACCATAGGTTTGTTTCCCCGTATCCTGTGGCTCTCTCTATTATATCTTCAGGGGTTAATTTAGTGTAGTCTACACCCATCATCACCCCGTGATGCCGTTTAACTGACACCTCAGTAGCATTTGTCTGATTTGTTACCATTGGTTTTGGGTCTTCCATTACTATTTTTATCAAACCCATTGGATCATTTCCAGACATCTCCGCCCCCAACACTAACCACACATCTGTGACATTATTTCCACCCCTTTTCCTTGCCCCCACCTTTTGTGGTAGGTATGGCCACTGTGAAATTGAAATTGTGATTGTATTTGTGTTGTACTATAATCCCTTTGTATTTTACTCTATCCCATAAGTTCTGATCATCCTTCTGTGGGCCGGGCTTCCATGATCCTGTGTAAGCCACCACCTCTGACCATGATCTACACCATATCCTATCGTTCTGCCCATAGGTTGTGTGTCTACACGCCATAGAAGAAAAACCGCTATCTGTACACACATAAACGTCATATCCCCTGTATGAACTATTATACCCCCGCAATTTATCACCTGGCACAGATCAAATGTATACGCCATGGTAGTATTGGCCTGATACCTCAATTCCACTCCCCCGTATCTTGTCAGACACTTGTCTGATGTTGATGCCACCGTGTCCCGTTTTGGTCTAGTAATATTTTGTTGGCCTCTTGCAACTTCTCGATACCAAAAATATACTCACTATGGTGATTGAGACGACAACGAGCAGTCCCATACACGGCCAATTTTCCCACAACTTCATTTTAACCTTGCCGTGTTCCCCAATTACTGAAACAATGACATATGTAATACACTGTGGTTTTAAGAACCTAACCTATCACTTCTAATAACGTAAATTGAAAATCAAATGTAAAGTTATAAAAAAATGATAGAAAATTAAAATACTCATATAAGGGAAGAAACAATCAAAACTGATTGTTTGTAAAACAGAAAATGATTAAACTGAATAAGATGATTATAATGAATATATATATAACTTTACTTAAGATATTCTGGACTCTTTGGAAATCTAATTTGTCCAGGCCACACCACAGCCAGGGTACAGAAACATTTTCCACTCTGTGTTTTACACACCAGTCTCTCATATTGTCAGGCTTTTAGTGAAATTTTCATAAGTGGGGAGGTTAGTACACTTCACTTTTGTGATTAAGTGAAAGATGGCTCTACCGTCTTCCTCGTGGGTCACTGCACAATCACCCGTTGTTTTGTTTTGTTGTCTTACTTTCTCCACCCTATACCTATTTTTAAATGTCACTGCAATACCTGCTCCATATGCACAGTCTTCACTTACACAATGTGCTAATGGTTCACTCTGTCGGCTTGAAAAAATGTCACCTTTTTTGTGCTGAATTTTCAATTTTCAATTTTCCTGTTGTTGTCTCTGGTCTCTCAATACCCTCCCTCTCTTGGACCTGGCTACTCAGGTCCACAGATGTCTCAGCGAGTGACCTGTTTGGTGGATCACAGTTAACACAAGAGGACAAATGATACCAGGTGTCGCCTTTTCCTGCCAGGCGGACACAGTGTGAAGTTCTGTCAGTTACTCTCAAAGGTTCGCTCCACCTTGCTTCATTCCATTTCCTGCGAAATTGCTTCAGGCGGACCCACTGTGAAAGGGGAGGAAGCGGTTCTGGCTTACTGAGAGGTGGGTGCCTGCTGAGAGAAATGTTTGATCATTGCAGTTAATTTGTCAAAATACATGCCCTGTGAACTTTGTATACAGCAGTCAGGCTGCAATGGCGTTGATGGTCCTGGAAAAGGTCTACCTGTAAACAGTTCAAAAGGTGTAAAGCCAGAAATTCTGTTAACAGATGCACGGACAGACATTAATGCAAGTGGAAGAGCTGATAACCATGTCAATTTGGTCTGTGCACAGATTTTAGCCAATTTTAGTTTTAGTGTTAAGTTCATTTCTCCACCTTCCCTTGAGATTGTGCATGGTATACGGCACCAAATGCATGTGTCAACCCAAGTGATTGTTCAACAGCACGTAGATGTTCGTTTTTGAAATGTGATCCGTTATCTGATCGTACCCTTCTTGGAAAACCATAATGGGGAATGTAATGATTCACCAGACATTTATGACTGCGGTACTATCTTCCCGACTTGTAGGGTATGCTTCAGGCCAGCCAGTGAACTGGTCAACCATCACTAACAGATACCTTTTCCCTTGTACCCTCTCTATCATGTCTGTGAAATCAATAACAATTTCTTCCCCTGGGCCGCGTAGCGGCGAGAATGCCCCTTGCAACTGTCTTAACGTTGGCTTGACATTATGTGTCTGACAGATTGTGCATGAAAACACAAAGTTTGACACCATGGCTGACAGAAACGGGTGCCACCAGTGTCTTAGGGTCTTCATCATTTGTTTCGTGCCCACATGCGAATGTGTGTGTGCCTGGGTCATGATGGAAGATGACAGATTTACAGGCATGGCCGGGCGTCCATCAGGGGCCTGCCATAAACCGTCTGGGGCACAAAGTGCTCCATATTCTTGCCATACTGATCGTTCTTCCGGTGAACATTTCATTTGCTCTTCTACCAAAAGAGGTCTGCTGAAACATGGCAACAGGTCGTCTGAATTACAGACAGTCTGTGTCATCATGGTTGCATGGTAGCCTGCTACGGTTTTTGCTGCCAGGTCAGCGGCTTCATTACCCTTTGTAATAGTGGTGTCAGTTTTGCTGTGGCCTTGGCATTTTATGACAGCTACCGCTTCCGGAAATAAGCAGTGCTTCCAGCAGGTCCCTGGCCTCAGCTTCATGAATGATGGGCCTACCTGAGGTGGTGACAAACCCACACCTTTGCCAGACCGGTAATTCGACATGTACTGCCCCAACGACATATGCGGAGTCGCTGTAAATGTTGACCTTCCCTGTCCCTGCTATTCTTAAGGCCTTTGTTACTGCTATCATTTCTGCCCTTTGTGCTGACTGTTTTCCTTCTAATTTTTCTGCGTGTCTAGTGATAAACCCCTCGTTTGTTTGTTCAACCACTGAAAAAGCTGACACCAGAGAGCCGTCAGGCGATCTGAAACAACAGCCATCTGTGAACAGGGTGATCACGTCAGGTGATGGTGGTAAAGGTGAGGCACTGAGGTTTTGTCGGACCCGACATGCCAGCTCTGTAAGTGGAGCGCAGTCATGAGGTTCACCTGTGGTGAACAAATCAGCCATTCACACCTTCATGTGTGTATGTGATGTGCGGTGCTGTCAGGCATTTTGCTAATTTTCTTTGCCTGAGAGGGGAGAATGTGAATGATGCAGAGTTCACAAACGAGATCACTGAATGTGTGGTTAGGACCGTCAGCTTGTGGCCCATAACTACATGTGTTGTTTTGTCAATAACTTTTGCAAGACCTGCTGCAAATCTGGCGCAGGCTGGGTTGACGTTGTTCAATGGGGTCCATGAGGGTGCTGATGTACATGAGTACTCGTCTGGTGCCTGCATGTTTCTGAAATAGTACTCCATGTGCACTGTTTGTGGTCTCAGCTACGTCTAAGAAAAAAGCCTAAACTGTAATCAGCACTGTGCAAATGCGCTGCATGAGACATTTGTGCTTTCAGGTTGATAAATGCTAACTCTGCCTCAGGTGTCCAGATAAGTTTCCCTTGCAGATTTCTCATGCCCTGTTCCCTGACCATATCTCTCAATGGGGTAGTGACAGCAACATACATAGGGATATAGTTTCTGCTAAACCCTGTGAGTCCTAAGAAGGAAAGCATGTCCTTCACTGTGTGGGGCTTGGGGTGTGACAGAATTCATCACGTTGGCGATGAGACAAAGTTGAGCCCTGACCTGTAATTGAACGTCCCATAAAGGCAACGGATGGCCTGCAAACCTGCAATTTCTCTTTACTGACCTTGAAACCTGACACATATAGCTGTCTTAAAATGGCGTCTGTGGCTGTCAGACAGTCTTCTGTTGTTGTAGCTGCTAGCAAAAGGTCATCAACATACATTATTAAGACACAGTGTACAGGCAGCTCACAATTTTGTAGTTGGGTCTTTAAAACTTGGTTAAAAATACCTGGTGAGAGGATAAAGCCTTGTGGCAATCTGTTGTAAGAATATTGACGTCCCCTGTAGGTAAAGGCCAGACATGATTTACATTCCTCTGCAATTGGTATGCAGAAAAATGCGTTGGCCAGATCAATGCATGTAAACCACTGATGAGCTGGGGTCAAACTTGAGATGGCGGTGTATGGATTTGGCACAGATAATGTTGGAGTGGTCACGATGCTATTTATGCGACGGAGATCATGGACCAGCCTATATTTGTCAGTGCCTGGTTTTTGAACGGGGAAAATGGGGGTGTTCCATGGGGAATGCCACTCGGTTATGACACCTTTCTCCAACAGGCCCTGCATTGTTGATGCAATGCCTTCTTCAGCCTCTGGTTTGTTATGATATTGTGGAACCCACTGGGGTTCTGTGTGTGTAATTTCAAAGGTCACCGGAGTGATGTCACACAGGCCAACGTCTGTTGGGCCTTGTGACCAGAGGTCAGCAGGTTGTTGTGCAATCAACTGCTCGGCCCCTGGGCCGTCTGTTAATTCACGGCCATGACTTCTCGAAATTTGGCGATGGGTTAATACTCCCATATCATCCGTTTTTGTGATACCCAATAAGAATCGGTGGCGCGGGAATACAGAACACCCTCAATGTCGCTGGGCTCCCAATCAGTGACAGACCGTAGTCTTTTTGTCATACCTCCTAATTCGTGCCTCATGGCCTGGATGCAATGCCATGGAAATATGTGGTGCTGCAGTATCACTCATTTCATACCATATCTGTTGTTGGGGTGTTAATGCAATGGGGGCTACCACGCCTTCTTTTCCTACATATAATCCCTCTCCCATGAGGCGCCACATGTGTCCCTCAAGGTCTTGAAACATTTCTTGGTAGGGAACGCTGTCATTTCTGTCATAAAATAATGTACAATGCAAGGGGTCAATAGGAGGGAGGAAAACTGCCAAATCTTTAATCCACGGCAAATGGTCCGTGTACAGTGAAACCACACTTAATCTGGATGGGGAGGTGTCTAATTCCACCCAGTAGATATCAGCCATCTGGCAAGGGTCCCCCTAGCAAAACACTTTGGGTATGACCCCTTGGTTGTTCCTGAGAACAGTCAACTGCAGTGCCGTCCGGGAATGTAACAATGACCCCTTGTGGTGAACATAAAATGCTTGCTCCCAATTTAATTAACAAGTCTCTTCCCAATAGGGGAACAGGGGCGTTAGATGAGTACAGGAATGAATGTGGAAGACTTTGATTTGCCACTCGTGTGGTAAGAGGTGTTGTCATTGGCCAGTGTTCTAATCCGCCAGAGAAACCCATAACTCCCACTGTTTTATCACTTATGTCTTTGTCAGTGATTGTGCCCCTTGTCACAGTGGAGTATGTTGCTCCGGTATCAACCAGAGCTTTTAGTGGTCTGTTGTTAACCACTATTTCCATGAGGGGCTCAGCCATTCCCCTCATGGTTTGTTTCTGGCGGCCCCTTCAACAATCCCCTGCGTCTCCCCCAGGGCCCCATGTTGGGTGCATAGGCGCCTGAAGACTGTGGGGAGCCGAGTGCTGTTGCCCCGGGTATCGTGAGGCTTGAGATCTACCACGACCTCTGGGTCCACCCTGCTGAGGACCCCATCCCCCTCGAGGTGGCCCCGTAACCTGACCGTCCCCTGCCCTGGGACATTCACTTCTCCAATGATCAGTGCCTCCACACTCAAAACAAGCACCCCTCGGTCGCCCTCCCCCCCTATTGCCTCTTCCCTTAGCCCATTCACTATTTCCCCTCTGTCTATACCCTCCCCAGGGTCCCATCGGTTGCGGGCCTGCTTGGAAATATCCTCCCTGGTCATACCCGAAATAAGGGGGTATGACTGACGGAGCTGGTGGGGTTTGGATCCCGGGCGGCATGGCTGAGCCATCCATAGGTTGTTGCGACATTTGTTTAGGTTTCTTACCTCCTTTAGCCGCCTCCAATTGTAGTTTTAATAATTGGTGTTTGGCAGTTTCAATGTCATCTAACTCTTTACTCTGCTTGTCCACTGATCTATCTATGTGAAATACTAAATGCCTCTCCCACACTTCGTTAGAGGCCACTGGTATGTCAGGGTTTCCCTCCATTGCTTGTTTCACACCATTGGGGGCCCCGGACATCACGGCTGTTCTGAAAATGTCTCGAGTTATAGGGTTATTCAAACTATTTTCCTCAACCATTTGTTCCCATTCCGCCGCACATCTGAAATAATACCCTGATCCAGTCTCACCGGGCTTAATGCGAAATTTAATGTTTTGGTACACTGTGGGGGGCGTCGGGAATTGGGCTCTAAGGGCTTTACTCACTTCTGTACTTACTGCTGTGTATACCTGTTCATTGAGCTCATCTTCTATGTGTGCGTTTTGTTCAAAAGCTATCATCTGAGAAACAGTAAAAATTTGGCCTAACAGGCATCTCAAATCTCCCACCGCCAAAGTGGTTCCATGACATAATGCCTGTAATTTAGTCAGCCACCTACCTCCGCCCGAGGTGATGGGGGGTAATTTAGCTAATACAGCTGTCATGTCACTGTGACTCCATGGCTGATATTTAGATTGGCCATTCCTTCCCTGCAATAATGGTGCTTGTAAGCCAGTTCTTAACTGATGGTAAACTCCTCCATCTAGTGGCTGGTCTTCTACCTCCCTATTTTCTGTTTCTCGGGGATAATTAATGTTCCCCTGGTCTCGTAAAGTTGGCGTGAATGCCAGTGTGCGTTTTGTATGGCTTCTTGTGCCATGTGCCACTGGGCTAGATGTCATGATCCCTTTAATGACTATCCTCTGACATTCTTGTGTTTGTAACCCCCTGCGGTCTTTTCCAAATGCTCCCTGTTGTCCATTATGGTCTTCTTCCTCAAACTGGATGGACACTTCCTCATTTTCTTTCACTAATCCTCCCTTTTCAGTGACTACACTTTGTTCCTCCTCACTGTCTTCCTGTCTCTGTGTCACCTCCTCTATCTGTGCGGTTAACACCTTTAATTGGTTGCTTAACTTCTCTAAGTCGGGTATGTCTACTTCTACCACTGAGTCTTTCACATTGACTTGAACTTGCTGTTGCGCTGATGCATAGGGCGGTGGCTTCAACATACTCAAATCAGGATACAAGGGGGCGGATCCTATCTGAGATGAGCTACTGGGTCTTGCACTTCTTGTTTTACCCTTACTTTCTCTTCCTGTCTTCTCAGCCTGCACATCTTCTGCGCCCTCTCTCTTAGCTAGACTCAGTGCAGTGGCAGTAAGCGCAATGCGCGTCCACAGCCTTAATTCACATCTCAATTCTTCCTCCTGCTTACCATGCTTACCTTTGTTAAACCATTTCACGTCTTTCCCTCTTCTACATATTTTCAGTCTTACCTGGGCTCTTTTCTCCATGTCCCTAACTTTTGGTGCCAACTTAATCAACATTCTCTCGGGATTCTCCCAACCATTTTCAATACATATCTGACTCCATCTACTTTCCCAAACTTTCTTCTCTTTTTTATGATTTTTTGGCTCTGATTGCGCCATTAACATATCTACTACATTTCCCCACTGCGTGGTAACAGGGGTACACCCATACTCCTCACATTCTTTCTCAAATTCAGACATTTTCATACAGCAATACAAACACACTTATTACAAAATTACAATTTCCTATACTAATGTGCCGTAGGACTTCAACCCAAGGTCTTCCTACTGCTGTGGGCCTCTCACCCACAGTCTTCTATTTAATCTGCCGTAGCCCTTTAATCTACGGTCTTACCTGCTGTGGGCCTCTCACCCACAGTCTTAATTTACTCTGCCGTAGGATTTTCACAAAATTATTACGGAATTTCTCCCCTAAAATTAATTTGCCATAGGATTTTCACAAAATCTGCCGTAGGATTTTCAAAAAAATTGTTCTCACACCTACGGTCTTATCACACCTATGGTCTTTACACACCTGCGGTCTTAACTACTGCTGTGGGCCTTTAACCCACAGTCTTCTAATTTAATGTGCCGTACTCTTAAACTACGGTCAGCTGTGGGCCTTTCATCCACAGTCTTCTAATTTAATGTGCCGTACTTTTAAACTACGGTCAGCTGTGGGCCTTTCATCCACAGTCTTTTTATTTAATGTGCCGTAGTTTTAAACTACGGTCAGCTGTGGGCCTTTCATCCACAGTCTTTTATTTAATGTGCCGTAGTTTTAAACTACGGTCAGCTGTGGGCCTTTCATCCACAGTCTTTTATTTATTCTGATCAACAGATATCAACACTATCTATTAAATGGAACGGAATACATATCAAGTTCAACACATGAAATTTAGAGTGTCCAATATGCAGAAGTTCGTTTAAACCGGTTTCTGCTTACCTTTTTAATTTTGGTCGACCGTATGTTGAACCCAAAATCGTTCCGTGCCGGATTTTCGGTCCTTGCCGAATTCTACGACTATCCTTAGAGCCTTTTTTCTCCAATCACGTCGGGGTCACCATTTGATGGACTCTTCTGTCCTGCGTGGTCAAAAATTGGAAAGAGGCAACTCTAATAAATGTTGAAGTTTATTGATCAGAAACAGCGCGCTGGGTTGTCTCAGTGTCTTACAAAGAACCAACGCAGTGTGTCATTCTAACAACATATTTATAGTGTGTATGTGAGAGGATGTATCTTCTTTCTTCAGGCGGTGCCTCCCTCTCTTGATTCAATCAGCTTCGTTCTCCTTTGTCTGCAAACATCATATGACACCCCACAACACCCAAATTCTGCATAGCTAAGTACTCAGATAATGATATGTGTGTGCATGCACTTCTTTGTTCCACCTTTGGTCTTTGACCCTTTAATTTATTGTCTGCACTCACATTCCTAGAGGCACCAATCAGCATTATCTGCTGCTTCCCAATCTTTGTACACAAGGCTACACACACACACACATACATACCACATCCTGTAGCAAACACATTCCAATCAGCCCTTAACTCCTCAGAGTTTTCTGCCTAAACATTTTCATTAAAACACACACATATTATGTTCATCAAAACTGTAATAAAGAATAAACATTTAAACGTAATAAAACGTATTAAAAAACTCCTTCAAAGTGGAAGTTGTTTTCGATCAATAAGGCACGGACATTTTAATAAATCTGGGACTAGGTTTAAGACCTGTCCGGGGTATAGACCGGGTATAAGAAAAAAAGTTTTTTATATATATTAAAATACATCTGTCCCATTGTTTTGTCTAATGTATATGCGCAAGTGTAAAACTCAATCCTTGTTTGAGATCAAACTTGGTTGAACGGTTGATAAGTTATGCCCCCTCTTAATTCATTCAATAAAAACATACTGTACTGTGAATGTTAGCAAAATGTTCTAACTATTTTCTTTTCTTTTTTGTTAATAAATGAACAGAGCAACAAGAGAGAGCAGCCCTCCTGAACCAGAAAATCAAAGCTAATGAGGAGAAGCAGCAACAACTAGAATGGAGGATGGACGCAGAGAGACGAAGTTATGAAGAGAGGATGAAACAGATGAAGGAGAAGATGGATGCGGAGATGGTGCTTCATAAAATGCAGGCTGAGCATGCTATGGACAGTAAACTGAGGGAGCAAACTGCTCTGCTGGCACAGGGCTTTAGGGAGAAGGAAGACAGGATGAAACGAGAGATTGAAGGGTTTAAGATGCACTACGCTGTATCTCAAATGAACAGAGAAAGAGACTTTGCAATGATGATGGAGTGCAACAGCAGAAAACATGAGGAGATAAAGGGTATGTTAATGCAGCAAAGTAAAGGACAGAGGAAAAAAAAATGATCTAAACGTACTGTTTAATTGCCCAGCAGGCACCTTGACTTCAAATTTACATAAAAACAGGTCAATGAAAATCAAACTGAAGTTTGAAGTCCACATATTAATGTCCTTTCGACCACCAAAACACTCCCGCAATTGTGCACTTCATCAAATAACCATTATTCACCGCAAAAAATGACTTTCTTATTAAGTCATTTTTTCTTGTTTTCCAGTAAAATTGTTTAAGAGTAAAACATTTTTACTGGAAACAAAACTAAGAAAAAAAGACTAAGTAAGAAAGTCATTTTTTGCAGTGTTGTGATTAGTGTTTGGTTTAGTTGAGCTTGTGACTCTTTTTCTGTTATTACATCAATTTATCTTGTCCTTTAAAATATAGTTGTCTGTTTCAAACAACAAGTACCAAACAGTAAGAACGTTAATGAGCTTGCTTTAGTCTTGATCATGTTAATATATTCTTACATCACTAACAAAACAAACTTAAAGTTACCTAGATTATTTTAAAGTGATGAGCTCACAATAAATGTATTTTAAGACACATGGATTGCCAAAAAACTATAAGATTGAATTCAAGATCACAACTAAAGGAAATACTGATCACAATCACGGTGGATCGAGGACACTTCAAGAAAAAGTTCTATTTAAACCCTATTCGAATGGGATTGGTATTACCTGGGGACCTCTAGTCATTTGTAATATTTGCGGAGATTGTCTTTGATCTTGATCCTGTGCGAATCGGCCATGTCTGTAATTTATTAAGTCAAAATTTCCACTTAAATGACCTAACATATTTCGCCGAACACAGAGCTCCTGTGATAATATTAACCCGTGCGAACTGCATCTCTGTGATTTGGCGGGGTCGTATATCCCCCGTTTTATCCACCGTTCATGAATTATGGAGGCTGTGAAGTGTTTTGATATTATTTCTGGTGCTGGGTCATATCCATACCTGCCAACACTGCCGTTTTTGCTGGGAGTCTCCCGTTTTGCTATTTCTCTCGTGGAACTCCCGTACAGAGGTACAAACATGCATATGCAATATTAAAACAAACCTCAGTTTTTTTACTGCATTTATACAAGATTTACTTACATTAAGGTAATAATAATTCCAACAGATATAATTTTCTTTAGTTTAAATTTGTCTTTTTAAACCTTATAGAGTAATATATCCAAGACATAACATTGTTTTCTAGCACATAGATTTCGGATAGGCTGTAAACCCCGTCATTTATTTTGCCTACAGGTCCTACAGGGTCTTGTGAAAATTAGGTACTGCCAACTTTTTTATTTTTAGTTACCGACTTGGACCCGAAGTACCGGGCTTGTCATAACACTAGTCCCGTGCGAATAGGGCTATACATGCATTGACTAGCTTTTTTGACAACAAGTTCGATCTGAAATGGACGTCAAGTTTTTGATGTCAGTTTTTGACACTCATTAAATAATATTTCAGATAATTTTAAATAAACCAATAGGTGTTTTATTTCTGAATTTCTGTTCTGATATCAACAATACAAACATTTATTCTGCCCCCCAGAGCAAAGGTATGTCCAAAATATGTCTTTGTCTTTGCCCTGAGGTTCCAAAAGTGAAAGGTTTATCTTAAAGTTAAATTAAAGTGTATTTTCGACGACTTCTGAACATCTGATATTGATGTCCAGGGGACCTCTGTACGAATTAAGAACTTGATTAAATGTGGTGTTTTTCAGACTAATTTCAGTTTTCAGATGGAGATAAATGTATTGAGTGAGACTCTTTTAAATAAATTGAGTTAAATTATCTGAATGCAGTAAGACTTTTTATTTGCCCAAATAGGAATAAACCATAATAAAAAAAAAAGGTTGAATTTCTTAACATTTACTTCACTGAAGTGTGGCAATAAATTCCTGTATGAATTAAAGTAATTCAATATGAAAGAGAATGATGTACATACACATACACATATATAAAGTGTTGGACTAGAAGGCATACCTGTCAACATGTGGGTTCCAAAATCTGGAAGTTTTGGCGAGTGCTGGTTGGTGCTGGTGACGCCACTGGCAGACCAAATGTACTAAAATAAATGAATAATTATAAATGAAAACAAAATGACAGTAATGTGATTCATGTTTATTAATCTTCCACATTTTGGAACAAGTCATTACATACACAGAAATACTACAGAACATCAAAACGCTTCTTATTCTTACATTCGTCTATTTCTCACGTGACATATTGTAATTGTTGGTAGCAGACTTTGCTGCTCTAAATACCCCTCTGGAGGGAGTGTTCTTATATATGCAGGATTTTAATAGTTGATTTTGCAGCACAAGAGCGCACAAAGTGTGCTATTATTCATGCTCATTCGATTTTCTGTTACAATCTTTCTGAACATGCTAAAAGTCCTCAAAAGCTTTGAGGAATACAAAGAAGTGACTTCATCAGACTAGCCAGCTGACTGAACCTGGTCTCAGTCTCACTTTGCCCTACAAGGCCCCAGAAACTGTCCGCTCTCTCTTCCTGTGTTAACTCTTTGCTGTCTGTGACCTGGTAGTCTGTGAATTCCTCTCTCAGTTTATC
The DNA here is from genome assembly GCA_006030095.1 of Triplophysa siluroides. Lineage (NCBI taxonomy): Eukaryota > Metazoa > Chordata > Actinopteri > Cypriniformes > Nemacheilidae > Triplophysa > Triplophysa siluroides. The sequence goes on along the minus strand of VCII01000395.1, from coordinate 84,654 downwards.
TGGATCAAGCCTCAGCTGTGGAAACATGCGAGCTACACTGGAAAAAGTAAATGTTCTTTAACAGAGAAAAAAACTGTAGAATTTAACAGTAAGATCTCATTTTGATCAGAACTGTGAAATTCCCTAAAAATGCATACATTGACACCTAATGCCTGTTCTTTAACTGATTAAAAGTGTTACTGGTGAAATTGGTCTATTTCCTTTAAATGAAAGTAATTGTTGTGTATTGTTAACCTGACATGTCCTTTAAAAAAATGTTCATGTTTATTTTTTGCCAGAGTTGGATAAAGTGTATTTTAACTGAAAAATCAATTTCAAATCCAATACAAAATTGCCCAAAAAGAAAGTTTTATGTTTTGTTATTTATTTACTCACAATAAAACTACCTAATATTTATACACTTTATAAGAGTTATATTTAACACTGGGCCCGAGGGTATTTGGTCCCACTCAGAAATGGGGATAAATTGACTCTCATCATGGTGTTACATTTCCAGTGTTAAATTAACTCTATTTTGAGTAAAAACTTAACACTGTGCAACATAAAAATAGTCTTTCTACAGTTTAACACTTACTAGAAAGTTACTCTGTTTGGTGTTACCAGAGTTTAATAATAATGTAAAATGTACTTTCATTAGTGTTAACACTTCAGAAATGGAGACTTTATTTACATTTTTAATAGTGTGAAATTGTCTTAACCAGAGTAAAAGTTTACCACTCGTTCTGTCACGTGTTTAAATATATTTTAATGTTTAAGAATGCTATCATCATGGTGATCAGTGTTTCCTTGGGTTGGGCTCTTGACCCTTGACTAAATCTTTGTTTGATCTGCTGAAAGCGTGTGCTTATAAAGGGCACTTGTCATGACAGAGCAAATGTGAACCTAACCAAATGGTGTTGTTTGGGAACCATTGACACCACTATAACGTTATAATTTGATTCACTGCTCTCGTTTGGATTGAGTGCTATGCTGTTGACTTTGAAAGAACATCACAAGAGGGATCCAGAGAATTTGACTGGATTTAGATATCTAGAAAGATTTGTGAAAAATGTATGTATTTTTATCAAAACACATTTTAGAATCACACAGACATGAAGAATCAGTGTATGAATCTCAGCAATGGTGACAAAAAAACAACTAACTCAGATAAACGGATCAACCTCAATGCATGCTGGGAATTATAAATTAGTTTTGTGCTATGATGTTACCCAGCATGCATTGCAGCATGAAGTATGAAGTAAGCATTTTGTTTGCTGATTCTTACCATTGTTGACATTCATACACTGGTTCTTCATATTTCTGTGTCTAAATTCATGTCTAAACTTTTTGTTTAAGACAGACTCTATTATACAGGATGTTATATAGAATAGAACTTATATCATTATATATGTAACCCACTCTACTCACAAACTGGCGTCGCTTTGGAGGCTAAAGCCAATGACTGCTAGCATCTGTCACCGGTTCGAGGTGCAAGTAGGACCGGTTACATATGAAACGTTGGCTATGACATTGTTATATTTATAAATTGTTTTGTGCACAGAAATAAAAAGGCATGTCCGGGACTTACACTTCCAGGAAGTTCATTCATGGAGTACCTTGTTTTGTGATCATGGCTGTTGATGCTGCAGTGTCCAGTAATGTTCTCCCAGAAATCCAGCCACCAAATCTACCTTCGTCAGTGGTCCTCTTTAATGAAAGGCAAGACATTAGTTTTTTTTTATTATGAAATCCAATAAACAGCAATACTTCGACTCTACATTTGTAGATTGTCAATATGGTAAGATACCAAATTAAACATAAGTAACAAAATTAACTAATACGTCCAATTAATGTTAAATTATAGTATTAAGTTAATTTGTTTATTTATTGGAATATTTTTTTTTATTTTTTTACATAGCATAATGAAATTACATTCCTGTGTTCACAATCAGATACCAACCTGTCGCTGTGACGTACCATCTTGAGTCAAAAAATCATTTCATTTCATTGTCTCACTGGAGAACATTGGAATTTTTATGACGGGATGAATGAACTGCATCAGCCAGGCTATGGGGACCGTCAGGCAACTGGCAACATTTTTAGGAGTGTATTCTCAAAAAAGTGTACTGTGGGTCATGTTGTACTTGTAAAGGAAAGTAAACACTTTGCTGAAAGCATGTAACACTACACATTTATTGGGTAATCTTCATGGATGCACAAAAATATATATGCTTTATATTTAGTCTATCATGTTTATTGCTTTATCAGGGGGTAGTAAGAGAGATAGATAATACCTTTATACAATAACTGTAATTAACATTAACTGTAATTAACATTAATTAATTAATTCACATTTGTAAATGCTCTTTAGATTGCAACAAAAGAGAAGCCTGAAGCGGAAGTAGAGTCAGCTGAAATAACTATCAGTGACGATGACACACCACCTAAAGTATGTATTATAAAATATGCGGTTACATTTAAAAAAATGTTTTTTACCATTTTTAAATCGATTCACTTATTTGTTTCTGGCACAGACTGAGACGGAGGAGGAGCAATCTGACACTGAACGAATGGTAGTATGTTACCATTATTAATGAATGAATGAATGAATGGACGGATTAATTAATTAATTAATCAATAATTGAATCAATGAATGAAGCAGTTATATAGCACTTTACTATGTACAACTGTACACCCAAAGTACTTTACAATCCTACACGGGGTCTCTTCTTGCCCTACACCAGTGTGCAGCATCCACTTGGATGACAACAGAGCCAGTGCGCTCATAGTAGTTATAGCTTGAGAGGAGAGAGGGATATGGCTGTAATATTCAATGTCTTTATGTATAATATGTAATGTGTTTACGTTACATATTTTTCTGTTTTTATTGCGTTTCTTTTCATATATGGGCCATGGGAACTTGAACTAAGGTGCTCCCCTTATACAATTAATTCTTACATCCTAGTTTAATAATTTGCTTGCAGACTCATACAGAAGAACAGGTTGCTGACAATCCTGATAAGGAAGGAACTACTGCCGCAATGACCATTTCTGATTGAGGCATGTACCATAAAGATGTCAAATGTTGTCATAATAATTAATTATTCAAATAATACTTTAAATTAAATTAATAAATTATATTTATTTACTACGTGTCCTCTACTATTTTAATATGTAGATTAAAACAAGAAATAATTGAAAAGTAAAAGTTTGTGTGTACCTAATGTGTTGTGTAGCTGGTTTCAATTATATATTTTCAACAGAAATGTACACCTTAAAATGTATTACAGGAACGCGAATGCTTATCACAGCAACTTGGGGCTTGCTGCTATCAAAGGGTCGGAAACCAGTAAGAATATCTGTCTGAACGTGTATACATGTATGTACATATAAATATGTATATATATATATATAGGTGTGTGTGTGTATGTGTGTGTATATATATATATATATATATATATATATATATATAGTGCTTAATGAATTTATCGGAGCAGTTGTCATAATAGAGAAAACAAAAGTCTTTTTTAAATCTGTCAATCACTTAATTAGAAATACATATTCATTTGTAATTTATTAGTAAAATAAACTCAAACAACCTACACTTCTGAAATGATTGAGCCTGGGTTTGAAACAACTTGAATTAGGGGTTTTACACCCAATTTTGACATGGTACACTCAACTTCTCTGAGAAGACAGAAATGAATAAAATGTAACATTCAACCATTTCAATTTTTTTTTCAATTAATGAATGCAAATAAAGTTTGCTAAATAGGACTAGGTGTTTTAGTCTTTCAGCACAATTTTGCCGTAGCATATATTATTTCACTTTGCTCTGCATGGCCAGAACACAGCAAGATGCAGCAATTGTTATGCTCTGATATTCGTGTAGCAAGCACCCAGGATCATGGTCTACTGCCATGTCCATGGTTCATAAATAATTGTATCTCTCTTCCTTTCTCTTAATAAAGTAAATTATACAATTCATGGATAACAACAACGATACTACAGTATTTTAGCATTAGAAAAACTACTGTGAATAAATAACTAACATATACAGTAATAACACAAATGACAGTATATTATATTTGTAAAGCACTACACATACATACATACATATACAGCAAATACATATACCAACTAAATATATATAAAGATAGACCTGTTTGTTTTCACTCACAGAACCATGAACTCTGAGGTGAGGAATGTGCCATGGATACAGTGCGATTCCTGTCATGGTTGGCTTCACACAGACTGTGCAGGAATACATCTAACTGAACTAGGCACTGATTCTTCATTTAACTGTGGATGTCAAATGAAACTGCCCTATCATTTAAAAAGGTTGGTCGGTTTATACCTTACTCACTTATGTTTCCTTGATGTTACACACAATCTAAGATGGAATAACTGCATTTTTATTATAGAACGAGGGCTGTTGCGAAATAATGTTTACTGGAATCTGTCTTGACAGACGAAGAGATTCAAGTAATTTTTTTATATTTAGAAAACTGAGCAAAGATTCCTACCAGTAAAGAATCCAATACATGACATGTTTTCAAATAAACACAAGTTGGCAATATAAGGTTTAAAATTCTATTTTGTTCTTTCTGGATTCACAGAAACCTGCACATGATCTAGAGCTGGGGTGTTACGGTCAAATAGAATGTTCCTCAAACAACATCCCAATTTCAGTCTCAAATTCAATCAAAACAGAGAAGCCTTAATCAGTATTTTCACTGAAAAACAGGTATGAATCATGATGATGATTGTTGTTGTTGTTATTAATGTATTGTAATAGAAAGAAATTGTGATAATAATTATAAAAATTGTCTTGTGAATATTAACATTATATTTTGAATATATCTTGTACAGACAACTGCCATAATAGATAGAGTGATGGGTCTCGCATCATTTGTCACCTATTTTAAGCACGATGAGTTTGCATCCCTGTACTTTAACCTAACACTGTTTGCTTCACAGGTACCTGCTCAACACGGATTGCAATGTTTTTCATCCTTCAGTTTTTTACCCTTTCACCCTTCAGAGGGACATTTTCAAACTTCCCTCACACATGGTAAGAATACATTTCTGCCAGTTGGTGATTGTGACAGGAGATGCATTTTACTTAATGTTTTTTATTAAAGGTCAGAGAATGCAGTCGGATTCAAGACAAATAATTAAAGGCAAGAAATTAAGGATTGTAATCTGCAATTTTAACCTGACAAGTTTTTCTCAGCTTCTGTTTTTACGCTTCAATTCCAGATTTTTTTAGATTTCTTCCTATCCACCTTTCTCTTATCCCTTATGACACTGCGCAAATTATGGGACTAAGAAAATAATCATTTTTTACATATTCTGCCTAGATTTTGTTTATAAGAAAATGTTAGTAAAGCAAGAAATATCATGTGAGACATGTAGTCAGGATACTCAATATTCCCAAATTTTCTGACAACATTATATTTATTGACACCATTAAATGATACCTGTTAATCATGTTTAATGTCTTGTGTCTTGAATTAAGTGAGCACATCTGCACTGTAAAAAATAAATGTATTTTTACAGAGAAAAACAGTAGAATTTAACAGCGTACCATAACACGTCTGGCATCTTCACTCTGAAGAATCCGCTCAGCTTCTTCAAACTCTGTCATGCTTTTTAATGGGAGTGATAGAGGTAACGCAGGAGTTATTGGTAGCTGCCGTCTCATGAAACCATGGACCTCTAGACGAAGTTCTTTTACTTCGGACACTAGTTCAGCCAGCGTTTTGGTCAGCTTAGAATATGCTATGTCTTGAAAGCAAAAGCAATATAAAAAAACAGAACAATATGCCAACAACTATCAACTCCTGAACAACTGTCCTCAAACCCATCCCAGAATGTTTTAAATGTTTCCCTATTTAAAACAATGACAGGTACTGTGGAAATATACTGGTGGAAATTCACTGGTGGATGTGTATTATATAAATGTTATGACTAACTATTGCTTGTCCTTGCATGATAACTATTGCATGTCCTTGCATGAGAGTTTTTGCCCCCCGCAGCTGTTTTGGTTGCGGAACCAGTTCTTCCTGTTCATCCCTATATGGAATTGTTATGTTACACTTGTTTTGTCTGCGATATATGCCACATACACCGTTTCTAACCTATTGTATAAATAGAGGGACTGCCCCTCTATTCTTTGAGCATTCAGCAATAAACCATCTGTTAACTCACTTGGCTTCTTGTGTTGACTGCTCTGGAGCTCCGCGGGACTTCTCATCTATCCAGACGATCGCACAGCACAGACAGAGTAGAACATTTCTTACAGGTACACTGTAAAAAAATGAAACGTAAAAGAATGGTTAAATGCATAGCAGCGCAGGGTGCCAAACGTTTACCATTAACAGAAATAACGGTACACCCTGACCTGAGGTCACGTGTTTAAACTGTGAACATAAGAAAGCGTGTGTCTACCATACTATAAAATATCATGTTTTCACTGTAGTATGAAATGATTTGTCTGTTAAATAAAAAAATGACTTAAATTAAAATGGTGGAATTTATAAATTGGTAAATGAAAAAACAGCAGTATAAAAAATTAAAGTACACTGACAAAACTTTATGTGTGTGTTTTACTACTTTTAAACAAGCATTTGGTTTCAGTTGTTTCTACGACTGCTAACACACTATTCTACTTTGCTTAATTGTATACAAATCAACCAAAGAACATATGGTGATAAATTGGAGAACCACATGAAGATTAAAAATCCACCAAAAGTTGATAGACCAAAGAGCATCAGCTCTCTTTATATAGAGATGTGCTCAGAGTCTTATACACACATATAAAACACTATCAGGATAACACATTGTAGTGGAGTAGGCGGGGCGAGACCGTGGTTCGAGACCGGTGAGTAATTGTGAATAAGCGCCAGCTGTGCGCACACCGGGCTCGAATCACGTAGGAGATTGGGAGCATATAAAAGGAACGAGTGACCGGACCGTCGAGGAGAGAGGACCGGGCCCGAACTTGTGTTACGTTGATTTATGTTTATGTTTGTGTTGCCGGCAGTCGTCCGTGAGGGGCTGCCGGCTGTTAACTTACTTTGTTATTATTTTAATAAATGTTTAAATGTCTGCCGGTTCCCGCCTCCTTCCTTCCCTTTTAATGAACTTTGCTACACACATGTTACGTGAAAATTATAGTTCAAACGTTAACTAAACAACTTATAATTTAAAAAAACACTCAAATGTACACAACTGCTAAATCAAATATTTAAAGAAACCAATTGACTAATGAAATATGACATGTTGTGCAGAGTTAAACTGCAAAAAATGACTTTCTTACTTAGTCTTTTTTTCTTGTTCCACTAAAAATGTCTAAACATTCTTGAATCAAGATGGATTTTCTTGATGAGCAAAATGACCTAAGAAAATAAGTCTTACCGTAAAATTACGGGAACATCCTGGTTCTATTTGTCCAATCAATGCACAGTGGAAACCATGAGCCCCACCCACTATTCATTATGGAAATATGTCAGAATACTGAAGACGATCACTGCTTCTGCTTCACAGGACTGTAGCATAACATCCATGACTTGATGTTTTATTAGTATACAAGCGAACAAAACAATGTTGTCTGTTTTTTGTCCAAATTTCATAAGACGCAAATTAAAATGACAATTTATCTGAAAGTTCCATGCATGCTCAAGCGCACCACACAGTGTATGATGAAGACATGTTCAGAGATGTCGCACTGAGACAATGGCGTGTGCAGATCCTCTTATATTGAAACTGAAAGTGTTTTACTTTAATTCAACAGTTACTATAATTTTGATATGCAAGTCTTTTTTTTATGTAGGATGTTATTACGTGTTATAAGCGACGCGTTACACTCAAAAAAATGACTCATTGGTTTAACATGATTCAATCATGGACATTGGTTCCACATGACTGAATCAAGTAAACTCAACATGAAATTAACATGTAGAGAGAACATGATTGAAACATGTAAACTCAACATGAACTTAACATGTCAAGAGAACATGAATGAATCAAGTAAACTCAACATGAAATGAACATGCAGAAGAACAAATCACCATTAATGTGATTGCTGTTTGCTTTAGTTGGTCTCTTGACTCGTGACGTTAAGTTTTCTTTAGCTGTCCATGTGTGTTTAAACATCTATTGTGGCAAAGAGAATTACGATCCTCTGAGGTCAGAAAGTGATAGTTATTTAATCACTATACAGTTCTTTATAGTAATTTTGAGTGTGTTGTGTTATTAATATGTGAATGCAGAGTTATGAAGTATTTTGAAGAGATTAAAGCAGTGTTATGGTCAATTAACAGAATAAATGATATTCACTAAACTGCTGCATTTCTGAATCAGTTAGACATGAAGAATCTGTGTATGAATCTCAACAATGGTGACAATCAACAAAAGAAAGCTTCATGCTGCAATGCATGCTGGGTAACATTATAGAACAAAACTCAGGCATGACTCCCAGCATGCATTGCAGTTGATCTGTTTATCTGAATTAGTTTGATGATTGTCGCCATTGTTGAGGTTTGTATGATAAGTGTTGATGTTTAAACGTGTCGATAAAACTTTGTTTATTTTGCATTTTTGTGACCAGAACATGATCAATCATTAACCACAGAGCACTTACTACAAATTTAGTACTGCTTCTTATTTTATAACACAGCAATAAAAGCCAAACAACTGTAACTGTCCTGTTGTGACAGTTCTCTTTCTTTATGCTTTACATATGCTTCATTAAACACATTCACAAGCATTGAAAGAGAAATGGAGGAGCTGATTTAATAATGTCAAGCATCAAGGTCCCAACTAAAGCAAACACTGATCACAATAATGGTTTGATGAAATTTCATTTTTCAACATGAATTGTGGGTGCAAAAGTTATTTTGATTGAAGTTGACTCCCCGCTCACGTGGGTGTTCGCCCCCCCGCGCCACCGCTCAAAGTCGCACCAGACCACTACGCTCAATTCCGCTCCGCGCTCACCTACAATTTCATCCCGCTCCGGTGAAATCGCTCCACGCTCGCTCAAATTAAAAATTCCTCTGCATGCTTACCACCTCCCGTTTTCAACCGAAGTCTTACGAAGTTTACACTGCACGCATCTGCGGCTACCGGAACAGTAATTCGATCTTTGACACAATTCGAACACTGCTTTGAACACTAAGCACACTAATATTTTGAGGGATGAAGAATTAGGTGAATAATATTTTTTTTTGTCTAGGTGACACTTTAGAATGTTGGAGAAGGATGGTTTGGTAAACATTTTTACAACACCTGAAAACTCACATACATGGTAAAAGTAAAACTACCCAACTAAAGGAAACACTGATCATTTTGAATAAAAACATCAACATCAACAGTAAATCTCGGTTAATTCTCAGGAAGAGCTTCTGTGGAGGTCTGAACAGAATAAAGTCAATCTGGTTAGAAAAAAGTGAAGCTGGTAAAGCTGTCTGTGGAGTTGTTTAATCCTCTTCTGCTGAGATCTAGAGATATTTAATGTGCTTTTTTATCTTCAATTGATTTTAAGGCTATGGGTGTCTCTGGAATGGTCCTAGAATGGTTCAGGTCTTACCTCTCAGGTAGGTAATTTAGAGTATCATGGAGAGGGGAGGTCTCTGAGTCTCAACATCTTGACACAGGGGTGCCTCAGGGCTCAGTGCTTGGTCCGTTGCTATTTTCTGTATACATGACATCCCTAGGCTCTGTCATTCGGAAACATGGCTTTTCCTATCACTGCTATGCGGATGATACAGAAGTCCACTTGTCTTTTCAGCCTGACGATCTGACTGTGTCTGCATGCATTTCAGCATGCCTGAGCGACATTTCACTCTGGATGAAGGACCATCCCCTGCAGCTGAACCTTGCAAAAACAGAAATGCTTGTAATCCCGGCTGACACAAAGACTCATCACAACTTCTCTATTCAACTGCGCTCATCAACCATCACATCTTCCAGAAAGACCAGAAACCTGGGAGTGGTGATCGATGATCAGCTTAACTAATTAGACCCTTCCTTTCAGAGCATGCTACGCAAGTCCTAGTCCAGGCTCTTTTTCTGTCCAGACTGGACTGCTGCAATGCGCTCTACAGATGGTCCAGAATGCAGCGGCAAGAGTGGTCTTCAATGAACCGAAGAGAGCACACGTCACTCCTCTCTTCATAAAGTTACATTGGCTCCCTATTGTGGCTTGCATCAAATTCAAGTCTCTCCTCCTGGCCTACAAGACCACCACTGGTTCGGCACCCCCTTATCTTCTTTCGCCAATGCAGACGTATGTACCCGCCAGATCTCTGCGCTCTGCAAACAAACAACGTCTTGTGGTGCCATCCCAAAAAGGTAAAAAATCAATCTCACGAACCTTCTCTGGAACGATCTGCCCGCGGCAACAAGATCTGCAGATTCTGTAGCCATCTTTAAGAATCGTCTGAAAACGCATCACTTCCGTCAACACCTTACCGACCAGTTCTGACATCTATTTCTTTTTTACTCTTCAAAAAAAATAAAATCCTACTTAGCTCTGTATAATGTGGAAGGTTTTATGAAGCCAGTTTTTTTTTATTGCATTTATGCTTTTTGTTGTACTTATGTTGTCCCAATTGCTTCGATTGTTTACCCCATCTGTAAGTCGCTTTGGATAAAAGCGTCTGCTAAATGTAAATGTAAACTTTACTTTGGGGATTTTGCTCTGTAGCAACTTGCTAGCAACCGCCGTTTATAAGACACAATAAGGCTTTAAAAAATCCAGCTCTTAACGCAATAACAAGATTTTGGAGAAGGCAAGAATCCCCAGTTTCAATTGATTGATTGGACTTACTCCCAAAAGTACACACTATAGAGAGGATAACATACTTAGAAATAAAAGTATACAGATATGGACACCTGTGAAATCAAAGTAACTATTTTTATATACATTTGCCTCACTTCTATATACTTTTTTACATATAAATAGATTTATGCGTGGATGTATAATATATACCCCCCCCTCATTTTCTTCTTTATTTCTCTCTGTTTTATATTGCTAATAATTGATAAATAATGAAACGAGAGACATAAGAAAGCATAAAAAAAAAATCGTCCCTACAGGACCATGCACCTGCTTGTGTCAGGACAATATATTACCATTACAGTACTATAGCTATTCATATTTTCACTAAACTTGCACTATTAGATTATAGAAAGAATGTTTACAGGAACAGTCATGGCACAACATGCAGAATTAAAGGGACAGTTCAACCAAGAATAAAAATTCTGTCATCATTTACTCACTCTCAAGTTGTTCCAAATCTGTAAAATGTATTTTGGTTCAAGCATTCTTCCAAATATCTTTCCCTGTGTTCATCAGAACAAATAACTGTAAAGAGATTTGAAACAACTTGAGGGTAAATGGGGGAACTGTTCCATTAAGACCAGCTCAGCTGTAAAATCTGTGTTCACAACAAAGCAACATTTAGTCTATTCAATGCTTTTATCATCTACCACCATATTCTCTTTAAATGACCTTCACTCAAGGACTTTTCTCTGAAAGTATTGAAAAATCCAATAAAATAACATTTAGAACTAACTGACAACCCTTTATATAATATGACTATTTAGATTATTAGATATATCAATCACAGATCTGTCACTGTTATATGTTAGTTAAAGGAATGCGGACAGTATTTCTGGTTGATGTTATTTTCTTCACAAACTTGTTTTGGTGTGAAAACATTTCCACCAGGCTGCAGTCTCCATGTCAGTGTTGTGTACTTTTCTAACCCACGATCCTTCAGTTTCTGCTTCATCTGAAAAACACATCCAATCTTTCATTAATGCTGCTACACACCACTCTGTCTGAATTGTTTGTATTTAAAATTGCACAAGCGTATCTGTGTCTTATTTTGACTTTGATCTTTCAGTGTGTGTTTTTAAGGAGCGTGACACCTGTAACAGTTACCATTTGATGTGAAATGCACACATTGATACTTACGGACTGTAAAATGGCCCCCATCACTGCAGGATCATTTACATTCTTACCGGATATCATCTCCAATCTTAAAATCTGCTTCTTCTTACCTGAAACAACATTCCAAGTTGTATTCTTTGCAGCTGAACTTTTAGGGGAGATAACAACATTACACAAGTTTCAAACGTGATATGTCAATGATTTATCGTCAACTCATAATTATCGTCAGCTGGTCGTTCTCAGCTTGAGTGCGAATGGTGGCCAGATCTGAGCTTCACTCCAGGTCCTCGTGACGTCAGTGACTAAAACAAACCTGTTTGCTCCTACTTGATTCTCTGTAATAAGATAAGAATTTAATATTGCATTACATAAGGTCGGTTTAGTTTGTTAACCTAAGACAGACCAGTGTTTACAAACTCTGCCACCAGCAAACATTTGTCTCCCTATTCAAACAAACTTATTTCAATTGATCATCTTTAAGATTTGAAATGAGTGGGCCAGATTCAGAAACATGGTCGGGAGCCGCTGGTCTAGAGCAATCATGCTGAACTTCAATATAGCTTTAGGGTAAACAATTGTTTTTTAATTGTCTAAAGTAATACTGCTTGGGCTTATATGTATTTACTGTAAAGCTGCTTTTTAACAATGCTTTGTTTTGTCAAAAGACAACAGGTCACTGTCTAAAATTCATCATAAGAGTATGTGTCCTCCATAAATATAAACGAAACGTCACATGTGCTCGTTATTTCTTACCATTGTAACAAAGAAAGAGCTTTGTTTCAGTGCACACCATATCATGAAACGTGCCACCATAAAAAGTAGCACATTCCTGCTCTCCATTGTTGTTGTTGGGCTCTCCAGAAAACCAGCTCAAGTATGTCAAAGGCTCATCTTGATAAGACCACCGCCAGGTATCGATGTCATTGTAAAGACCAATCCAGGCCACTGTGGTGAATGCAGGCCCAACTGCTTTTTGTACATTTGTCCAGTCTTCAGTGCTTTGAACCGTGGCCAGGTCAAAGTGATTCTGTCTGCAGTAAGCTTGTGCATCATCCCAGGTCTTCTGCTGCTGGATCAGAACATACTCACATGAGACGCTCAGGATAAAGAGACCTGTTGAGAGAAAAGTATCTAATATAACAATGCTTTACTGGGTGGTGGAGGTGTGAGCAAAACTATCCTAACAGTTGTTAATTAAGTCACAACAAGCTTAAAAACCATGAAAAAACGGCTAGACCTTACCAGGCTTTTACAGTAACACACTAGCAACACAATTGACACCTTTTAGCAATATGTTACATAATATTCTTATTGACAAATGTATAAATACAGCGTCAAGACATCACACTCATCATACAAACCCTAACAATGGTGACAATCATCAAACTAATTTAGATAAACAGATCAACTGCAATGCATGCTGGGAGTCATGAATGAGTTTAGTACAATGATTTTACCCAGCATGCATTGCAGCATGAAGCTTCTTTTGTTGATTGTCACCATTGTTGAGTTTCATAAACTGATGCTTGATGCCTAATTTATTTAGTAGGTTTATGTGTGAGTCTTTTCTGTTAATTCTCAGAAGTCTGATAGTTGTACCATTGCTTTAATCTCATATTGTAATATTCACACATTAGCAATTATATAGATAACCTCATAATTACAGTCACCATCAAATGATCTCAAGAGGTTTTAGCACAATGTCACCACAGACGAATATATTCTTTACATAAAAACAAAAAGTCAAGAACCCAACTAAAGCCATCACCCATCACCGATCACAGATGTGTTGAAATATTCACATATTTTCAAAATGATTGTGCAAAAGTGATATTGATTCAGTGCAATAAACATTGACATATCAACACTTTATAACATTGATTGAATTGTTGTTTCCTGTAAGTGCAGTTTCCCCCAAGCAAAGGTCGATGTTAAAAAGACGTCCCTTTATGAGCAAAAAGTGAAAGGTTTTACTTTATCTTTCAGACAGAACGTCTCATATTGATATTAAGCGCGCCTCTGAAAAAAAGTTTTTTTAGATTAACAAGAGTTTTCACATGGAAATAAATTGAGAACATTAAGGCAGAGAATTTAAACTAAATGGAGGTGAATAATTTGAATGCAGTAAGATTTGTCAGTGTTAATCGCAATTGAATCAACATCACTTTTGCACCTGCAGTTAGTTGCTAAATCCACTATTAGTTTGGCTTGTGATCCTTTACTTTTACTTTTTACAATTACCTTTCACTGCTGTGATGTTGTTCTAAAAAGAACACTTGCTCGCTGAGAAAGATTGAGATTGTTCAAAAACGTGTTTAATGACAGTTGGAAAATGAAATTTTAAAGAAGTTTGAACATTATTGAGGAGCAAAAAATGACACTTATTCAATATTAACAATAACACATTTTTAACATTGAATCATCATATACTTTCTGCATTTAGATCACTGAACTCGTCTTATTTCAAACAATTTTACTCGTTTAATTTATTTCCATGTGAAAAATCTAATTTAAAACACATTTGAACTAGTTTGAACTTTGTACAGAATTCCTCTGGATGTCAAGACCAGACGCTCAGATGTCAGTAAAATACATACTAAAAGCATTTCGTTTTGGCCCCTAAAGGACGTCTTTTCAATGTCGACAAAGACAGTAAGTTTGTCAATCCAGACAACTAAGATAATAAACACTTTTTTGTTTATTTGCATATATAAAAAGACAGACACAACAAAACTCTGTAAATATTCACACTGACCTGATAAAAGCAGCACACAGATCAGCCTTTCCATTGGTGACGGATTTACAGTATGTAACAGATCTGCATGTAACAGTGAAAAATACATATTAATTCACAGACATTAAAACATGTAAAATTTAGTGGATAAGTATTGTTAAATACAATACTGAAAAAAACTTGAATTTAAACGTAAACATTGTATGTTACCTGCAGCAACAGACAGGACCGAAGATAAAACACTTCTAATCTCTACGTTTTTTTTTTTTTTCCCACACACATCTTTATGCAAAGCTTTTATGCAAAACTCGTTTCAGTTTGGAGATATTCGAGGTTGATTTCCATTGAGATTTTCTTTACTTCATGTTGTGTTTGCTACATTCAAATTGCTACATTCAAATAGCATCTAAGTGCATGGAAATATTCATCCAAAAAAGCACAAATGGTTTGTATTCAGCAAGTCAGAAGAAATTACACAATTACGGATATGAATGATGCCCCAAATGGCCTGAGTCTGGGCACTAAAGCAAGCAGACACTGTCAACATAGGGCGACAATCACGCCAACAAAATCTGTACACTTGGTCTGACTCTGTGGTTCTGAGTAGGTTGCGGACAAAGGCCAGGAGTTCATCTATCCAACCTGCGTCAAGATTTGCATGCCTTGCAGCAGGGATTGCCACTCCTAAATTGGACTGCTGAGTCACAACCAAAGCTGCGCCAGTGATCTCTATTCAGCGTGACCCATGGTCTGTAGGATCCCTATGGAGCAGGGGTCGTCAAATCTGGACCTCAAGATCCCCTTTTCTTGAGTTTCCCTCCAACCCTAACCAAACACACCTGAACAAGATCTTCAGGATTACTTCAAAGTTGCAGATGTCTTATGACAATTCACATTTTGGACATTCTCAAATCCCCCATACGTAGAATGGAAGGGACATTTGGATGTGTGATGCCACAAATCATAAGTGTCCCAAACACAATGAATTCACAATGGTAGGTTGGCAAGGATTTCAGGCAGCTTGCTGGACATCCAATATTTCAATGATCATTAGGTGCAATTGATAGAGGTCACGTCTGTTTGCCAGATTTGGGTCACAGGCAAACCAAAGCAATGCCACATGTCGGCCCAAACAGAACTGTGACTTGAGTAACAGTTCATTTCAATTCTGACGCAGACCAAAACGTTTCTCCGCTCCTGTTTGTCAGCTTGTTTAATTTATTTGTTTAATCTATATTGTTTAATTATACTGTGAAGTTAAATTAAGTATATTGTAGTGACATTCTTTTATTCATCAACATCTTTATTAATCAGCGACTAATATTTATTCATACATAACTACACTACTTAACGAACACAAGTAAACACTACTTAACCACAAAGAGGTTACTAATGCAAATTACAAGTACATTTTTCATAACAAGCTTAAATTATACTTGCCTTTTCGTCAGTGGTCTTTTCCCTGTTTTCTTCCTTGGCAATCTGAAACATTCAGATCTGCTAATGAAAACCCAGCAAAAGTCCTTCATAAAATCATCCCACAGAATATTCTGTAAAAATATATCAATATCTTCAAAATTGAAAATGTGATGTGAAATTAATGCTTGCCTGTTGTCTAAATAATCAATTTGATTATGAGACTTTAGCCTAGGTTTTCACAGGGTCACAAATGTTTACATGCTAACCATTAATGCTAAAGCTAAATGTAGATAAAAACATTATGGTTAATCCATCCATCCATCCATTTTCTACCGCTTGTCCGAACTACCTCGGGTCACGGGGAGCCTGCGCCTATCTCAGGAGTCATCGGGCATCAAGGCAGGATACACCCTGGATGGAGTGCCAACCCATCGCAGGGCACACACACTCACTCATTCACTCACGCACTCACACCCTACGGACAATTTTTCCAGAGATGCCAATCAACCTACCATGCATGTCTTTGGACCAGGGGAGGAAACCGGAGTACCCGGAGGAAACCCCCGAGGCACGGGGAGAACATGCAAACTCCACACACACACAAGTCGGAAGCGGGAATCGAACCCCCAACCCTGGAGGTGTGAGGCGAACGTGCTAACCACTAAGCCACCGTGCCCCGACATTATGGTTAATCAAATATCACAAATCTAGTTGAAAGGTTGGAGACATATAGCAAACAGTAAATAGACTGACGGATACAAATGCTTTAATATGCTGCAATTTGTTTACTGTTGTGTGTCCATTTACCTGATCTGCGTGTCTGCACTAGTGTTGTTAAAATAAGCACTTGTTTGCTGCTCTTCATGCAGTGCATCTTTGGTGGGAGAGAAGCAAGTGCTCGCAGAGCGGAAAGGGTTTAAATGAAGCGCGAGTGGCGCTTAATAAAGATATTAGAGGATATAGCGGCAAAAGATCAATTACATAAATGTTCCTGAGAGCGCGTGTGGTGTGATGTGATGTGATTCGATTCGATTCGATTCGATTCGATTCGATTCGATTCGCCATTGTGAAGTCGCGCGGCTCAATTTAAACAACCAAATGGGAGGAACCGGATGAAACGAAGCAATTGAGGATGACTGCTATAGGGTGTTAAAGTAACACTGAAGCAGTGTTGAACATAATGAGATAATGAAGTGATTATTGGTCATTAATGATGAACACCTGCTGTTAACAAACACAATCACTGAAAAAA
The DNA here is from genome assembly GCA_006030095.1 of Triplophysa siluroides. Taxonomy (NCBI): domain Eukaryota; kingdom Metazoa; phylum Chordata; class Actinopteri; order Cypriniformes; family Nemacheilidae; genus Triplophysa; species Triplophysa siluroides. The sequence goes on along the minus strand of VCII01000395.1, from coordinate 67,305 downwards.
ATGTAAACAAGAACAGCATTTCTTTTAGTTAAGGTCTTAGCCGTGGACTATTGATGTTAATTAATTTACGACAGCTTCAGTGTTGTTGTGTTAATGACACTTGTATGATGTTGAAAATCAAGATTAGCTAAAGTTGTATGTGAGGCTGAAAATATATGTGATTGACTGTGAACTTTTACTGTTTAGGTTTCAGTTTTTACGCTTTAAATCTAAAATGCTTTATATAACATATACATAATGCTGCTGTAGGAGAAAGATCACTTAAATCAGTGTGTAAAAACAATTGCTTGGCCAAATCACTAGAGACATCTAGAGATCAACACTCTTCATACAAACCTCAATGTAGGAGACAAGCAACGTATTTAGATGAACAGATCGACTGCACTGCATGTGGGAGTCATAGAGGAGTTTGTACTATGAAGTTACCCAGAATGCATTGCTGCATAAAGTTCTTTGTTGTTGATTGTCACCATGGTTGAGATTCATTCACGTACTTATACTTCTTATAAGTCGGCTTCATTCATCCAAAAGCATCTTGTTACGCAAGGTATAGGATTAAAAAAAGGGCTTTGCGAAGTTAACACGTAATTAACGCGATGTTTTGCTTTTAGAACAATATTTATTGTAATATAATATAATGTATACAGACCATTTTTTATTTATCTTAAATGAGGACCGAAATAAATTAATGAATAAATAAAATATAGTTTTTTTGTAAAAGGAGATATTTGCCATATTAATTTATTGGACCTCCATATTAAATATGTATAAAAGCACAGACAGTTTATATGTATATATTCAGTATATATATAAATGCAGTTGGTCCTGTCATTTGCAAATTTGTGGTATTTCAGTCTCTTAAGACCCCAGTTTGTAACACTGTTTTTACCAATAACTATTATATATGGGAACTAAAGATTATGCAGTCATGATCATGTCAATGAGCATTGTATGTGTCTTTCAGTCTTGACAACTGTCATAGACTACATAATAGGCCTCTGAGTCCTCAGATTATTTTCTGAAAATAAATTATAATATTTGCAGGAAATAATAATTTGTATATTATTAGTAGTAATAATTTTAAACAAAATGGAATTGAATGGATAAGGAAGCTGACTGGTTAAATCTTTAAGATGGTTTGTGACCTAATGTGCACCTACAGTATCACCAGCACTGAAGCAAAATGACCTGAATCTGCTCGAGTCAACAATCTTCAGTCACATTTATGATGGACTGTTTGAAGACACCATTCCCTGTGCCAAACCTGTGACACTGCAGCTCAAATCAGGACAGGATCATGAAATGACCTTTGGGAAACTGATAGGAATGAAGGATTTCAGTGTATAATAAGTCTAAGGAGTGAACCTGACAGGGCCTGTACACATCATCAGAAAAGAGAGGAGACCTGAGATGGAGCCTGATGATGATGTCCTAACCACTACACTTAAACCACTCGACTGAGCGTCATAAGATGTAACTTTTGGAAAACCATTTTCTTTATTATTCTACGAATAAAAACATCACAGACATGCTTATGCCCACGCGCGTACATCTTAGTTTTTATCTTCATGGATTATAGGGAGGCACAAGTGTCATCTTTTACCAGCAATTAGAAATGTTAGGTCAGTAAACAATACCTCGTTTTAAAATCTCCAATCTTTCTCAAACTAAATCTCTAGGTTGTTTCTTTATAAGGTCAATGCATTGAAGTTTGGCTTTTTTTCTGAATGTATTCAACCTTTAAAGAATTTAAAAAGTTTACGCGTCTTGTGTCTTTTGTGGAGAGAAATCAATAATTCACAATACATTAAAAGCAATAAAATAGCACAACAAAATCATATTTTCTTCATCTCTGTACCACATTTCCGTGCTTACATCAGCAGATGAATGCCTTTTAGATGATGTGGACTCCTGCAACTGCTACTGAGTTTATCCAGTTTAAGAAATGTTATTGAAATGGAAAGTCTTCAGACACCTTCCTCAGTATCCTATGCATGGAACACTAATGGGTATAAAACACTTTATTTAGTGGGGTAAAACACCATCTCATTGCAAAAAAAAAACTAAAAAAGAGAATTTATTAATATAAATAATTAAAAGTTAATTTATCAAAATATACAACTTCAGTTTACAACTGCTTTAAAATGTTATAAATATACTTATGAAAGTAATCTGTCTGTGCATCGTTTGAAGTGTTCCTAACAAGGTTATAAAATTTGTCATAATTCAATTCAATTCAATTCAAGTTTATTTATATAGCGCTTTTCACAATGTGCATTGTTCCAAAGCAGCTTTACAGAAGCAAAAAATAAGAAAACACAGAGGTAAAACACAGCACAGTGCATAGTGTTTATAGAACAAGCAAGATCATTCTAATAGATAATATGTAATAAATTAATAAATAGATAAATAGATGCAGTCTCCCGGTGAGCAAGCCAACACTGCCCTGCTGTGGCGAGGAACCAAAACTCCCTTATTGATTGATGGAGAAAAAAAACCTCGGGAGAAACCAGGCCCAGCCGGGAGGGCCAGATCCCCTCTGACGTGTCATAGCTGCACTCAGTGACCCCGACCAAGTCACCGAGCAACATCCCCGAGGAAGGGGGGGGGCCCACCGCCCGCGACCCAGGCAATCCCACTCGCCGAAACCATGCACGTCCAGCCCGGTCCCACTCCGCGATCGACACCAGAAAAACAGAGGAACAACCAGAGAAAATAGTAATGGCATATTGGAACATTATTCCTCTGCTGTCTGACATCGACCACAAAAGCAAGACCATCCAGACCCACACAGCCCCAACAAATAGAATCCCCCCAACCACAACCAACGAGCCCCCCCCCCCCTCCCACGAACATCAGCCCAGCAACCCCCAATCAGGGCCACTGAACTCAGCTATAACTTCAAACTGCTGACATGTGATGTAGTTTAGCATTTAATACCAAGCATTGTAACTTTTAGCATTTTGACAAGTATTCCATCTTTGCTCTCGGTTGGGGATAGAATGGTCTGAGCTGGGATGGTCGCCTTTCTCTTGGGTGGAAATGGAGTTGCCTTAGATGGAGCTGGGATGGTCAGTCAGTCCGCAGCAGGCGTAGTCTCTAAGTCGGGATGGGCATATGATGTCCATCTGGGCCTGGCAGAGCTTTCCCTACCTCGAGATGGGCATCCCGAGGCGAAGGCAGAAAGTAAATAATTAGCGTAGCTGCTGTTCATTTACTATGCATTAGTGAAAGCTTGGGTGAAAAGATGTGTCTTTAATCTAGATTTAAATTGGGAGAGTGTGTCTGATCCTCGAATAGTATCGGGTAGGCTATTCCAGAGTTTAGGTGCTACGTATGAGAAAGCTCGACCCCCTTTTGTAGATTTAGTTATTCTAGGTGTTATCAAAAGTCCTGAGTTTTGCGATCTTAGAGAGCGTGATGGGCTGTAATGTGATAGAAGCTCAGTTAAGTAAGTAGGGGCTAAACCCTTTAAGGCTTTATAAGTAATTAAAAGAATTTTAAAATCAATACGATACCTAATGGGCAACCAGTGAAGAGATGATAAAATTGGGGTAATATGATCGTATTTTCTTGACCTGGTTAGGACTCTGGCGGCTGCATTTTGGACTAACTGTAGTTTGTTTATTGAAGATGCAGGACAACCACTAAGAAGAGCATTACAGTAGTCAAGTCTTGAGGTCACAAATGCATGAATAAGAGTTTCTGCGTCAGCAGCACATAAAACATTTCGTAATTTGGCAACATTTCGAAGGTGGAAGAAGGCTGTTTTTGTGACATTTGAGATATGATTTTTAAATGACAGGTTGCTGTCTAATATAACGCCTAGGTCTTTAACTGTATTTGTCGCAGTAACAGTGCAGCCTTCGATTTGTAGGTTATAATCTGATATATTCTGTTTACGAGTCTTTGGTGCTATAAGTAATATTTCTGTTTTGTTAGAGTTTAAAAGAAGGAAATTACTAGTCATCCAATGTTTCATATCTTTGATGCACTCTGCCAGTTTGGATAGCTTGAAGGAATCATCTGGTCTTGAAGAGATATATAGCTGAGTATCATCTGCATAAAGTGGAAGCTAATTCCATGTTTTCTAATAATGTTGCCGAGGGGCAGCATGTATATGGAGAAAAGCAAGGGTCCTAAAACCGATCCCTGAGGTAATCCATAGTTTACTTGCGTTAGATTAGACGATTCCCCATTTAAATGGACATATTGATATCTGTCAGATAAGTAAGATCGGAACCATTTTAGTGCCTGTCCCTGAATACCGGTATAATTTTTAAACGATCTAAAAGTATTTTATGGTCTACAGTATCGAACGCAGCACTAAGGTCAAGCAGGACTAGGAGTGAGATGTTACCTTTATCAGATGCCATAAGTAGATCGTTTGTAATTTTAACGAGCGCAGTTTCGGTGCTATGATGCGGTCTAAAGCCAGACTGAAATTTTTCGTGCATGTCATTATTTTGTAGGAAAGAGCACAACTGAGTGGACACTACTTTTTCTAGTATTTTAGACAAGTACGGGAGATTTGAAATCGGTCTATAGCTTCCAAGTTCACTGGGGTCTAAGTTTGTTTTTTGATAAGAGGCTTAATCACAGCCAGCTTAAAGGGTCCTGGGACATGGCCTAGATTAATTGACGAGTTGATAATGTTATAAATGGGCTCAATTGCAACAGTAGTAACTCTTTTAGTAATTTAGTTGGAATGGGATCTAATAAGCATGTTGTCGGTTTGGATGTTGCAATAAGTTTAATTAAATCTTCCTGTTTTATAGGTGAAAAACACTGTAGCTTTTCTTTTTGGGTGATGGTTGGTACTAATTCATCAGACACAGTTGGAGGTTGGATTTTAACTACGTCGTCTCGTATTTTTTCGATTTTTTCTGTAAAAAATGTCATGAATTCATTGCTACCAAGGTGTGGCGGAATAGCCAGGTCAGGAGAAGTCTGTTTGTTTGTTAGTTTAGCAATTGTACTAAATAAAACCTTGGATTGTTTTTATTAGTTTCTATGAGGTTACGGAGGTGCTCGGCTTTTGAGGCTTTTAGTGCCTTTTTATAACAGTTTGCACTCTCTATCCACGCAATTTTAAAGACCTCTAAATGGGTTTGTTTCCATTTTCGTTCCAGTTTACGCGTTTCTCTTTTAGGCCGCGAGTGGTGCTATTGTACCATGGTGCTTTGATCTTCTCGTTAATCTTTTTTGACTTCATAGGCGCGACCGCTTCTAATGTATTAGAGAAAATGTTCCCATGTTGCTGGTCATGTCATCGAGCGATTCTGTATTAATTGGCAAAGTTATTAAAGGAGTCAGATCTGGCAGATTCTTAACGAAACTATCTTTAGTAGATGAGGTGATTGTTCTAACCTGTCGATAACGAGCTATACGACTGATTTCTGCAGTGCGCAGTGTACATGTATAAGATGGTGATCAGTGACATCGTCGCTTTGAGGTATAATACCGATATTGGTTAGATCGGCTCCGTGAGATATAATCAAGTCTAGAGTATGATTAAGTCTATGAGTGGGTCTGTTGATGTTTTGTGTTACACCAAAAGAGTGTAGAAGCTCTTTAAACGCCACTGCTAAAGCATCGTTAGCGCTATCTACATGGATATTAAAATCTCCAACGATCAGTACTTTATCAACGTTAACCAATAGGTCCGATAGAAGTCCGCGAACTCCTTCAGAAAATTAGTGTAAGGCCCAGGGGGTCTATACACAGTAGCCAGTGTAAGAGAAAGCAATGGTTTTTTACTTTTGTTTGGAACAATTATGTTCAATACAAGCACTTCAAATGATTTAAATTTATGCTCTGTTCTCTGAGTTACGGTAAGAAAGTCTCTAAAGATTGTTTGCTACACCACCACCTCGACCAGCCGGCCGTGGCTCATGCATATAACCGTAGCTTGGTGGAGTAGACTCATTTATACCAAAATAATCATTTGGTTTAAGCCAGGTTTCAGTAAGGCAGAGTATATCAAAGCTGTTGTCTGTGATCATTTCATTTACAATAACTGCCTTTGAGTTTAGTGATCTAATATTAAGTAGCCCGAACTTAGGAGTTGGTTTTGCTCAACAAATATATTGTCTTTAGGTTTAATCACAATAATGTTTTTCTCTGACTTTTACATACATTTTTATTGTTGTATTATTCGGGGGGACAGACACAGTCTCTATGTATTTGGATGTTGTAACATTTTTAACAGTTGAGTGAGAGGAACACAGACTATGGTTAACGCTTGTACTTACTAGTCAAATGCTGCGGAGCGTCTTTGAGATGTTGTCAGACAGGACTTCCGCTCCAATGCTGCTGGGGTGCAGGCCGTCGGGGGCGGAAAAGCCTAGGTCGCTCCCAGAACAGTAGTTGGGATAATCTTCAAGTAGTTGGGAAAAAACGGACGTGACTACGTCTTTTGACGTAACAACCAGCCAATAGTGTTGCTGATCACTAACTCTTCTATCGATACATGCTTCCTTTCCAAACAGCGCGTGAGCGTGCATTGATCGAAAAAACAAATTATCCAGATCATGATTTGCGGGATTAGGTCATCTCAGATGTTTCATTTGATCTTGGATGTAGTAAGCGACGTACGAAGAACGGGCCCCAGATTTGTTTGGCTTAAATGCTGTATTTGACCAGAGGACATTATTAGCTGCTCTGGTTTCATAACAGTTCTAGATGTACTTTGGCAGCAGGATTGTTTTGCTTATGCAAAGATATTATTCACAAATAACAGAGGGTGTTTACAGTGAAGACATTATAAATAGACCTTGTGAAAAGTAATAATAATGAGCCAATAACGCTTAGACAGTGTTAAAGCTGACAGATGATCTTACTAAAAACCGCATTCCTTACACTGTAAATATTAAATGGGTGTGGGCTGCACTATATCTTGAAATTATCAAAATATTACTGTGAATCATTATTTTAATGCGAATCACATTATTAAGGAACTAATCAGACATTTTCCTTCAGTATCGCACAGCCCTTGTGAGTGCACTTACTTGGATGGGTACATGCAGAGGACAAATTTCGAGTATGGTTTAATATACTTGTTGGTAGACACACCCCCAAACCCCCAACGGGACGGTAACTTAACATCACTTAATGAAACTTTTAAAACAGTATTAGCTCAACAAGAAAAAATGGTGTCCTGGCAACTGCATTTAGACAAAACATGTACAGGGTTTGAGGTAAATGTATAGGCCATAAACATAATATAATAATTTGCGTAGTGGCTCAGGAGATTTGTTTTAGTAAATATCCTGCTCCTTTCCATGCTTCCAAAGTGCTTATTGTGATTACTGGCTGCCAATCTCTATTGCAGTTTTGCATGTACATTTAAATTGCATAAAAGGTATATTTGCATATCTAAATCAAGGTCCCCTGACATGCTATACAAAGTCAGAGGTGACATAAGGTACAGGACTGCACCCAGATATGAAGTTTGGCTCTTCTGGGCACAATGCTTTAATTCTTACATAATATCCATTTGGGACCAGTCATAAGTAGCACGGATATATATTTGTAGCAATAGCCAACAATACAATGTATGGGTAAAACTTACCTATTTTTCTGTATGCCAAAATCATTAGGATACTACGTACAGGTCATGATCCTGGTAAGTCATTTTGATGTTGTATCAGCCGGTTTGTCCAAGGTCCACAGACCGGACACAGACATTATGTGACATCGAACGCCATTAACCCATGGTGTTAGTGGAGTTTGTGGCTGAAGTCTGTTGTAATACAACATTCAAAGTCACAGCCTGTATAACTAAGCAGTGTTCATTTCATCTGGGCTAACCGGCCTACTTGGAACCCTCGGACAAAACAGCTGGGTTTCATCTGCACCCAGCAGTAATCATTCCCATCCTCTCTCATTGTAAACAAAATCTGAATGCGTCTATGTATCTCCATTGTATTCTGAGGAATAAAACCCGCATTAAGAATCGAAAAAGTGCAGATCATATCATTTGACTGTTCTTACAGGTGATAATTGCCGCGTATCAGAATTAGTGTAAATGGGTCTATCTAGCCAGTGTAAGAGAAAGCAAAACAATTATGTTTACAAGCACTTCAAATGATTTAAACTTATGCTCTGTTCTCTGAGTTACGGTAAGAAAGTCTCTAAAGATTGGTGCTACACACCACCTCGACAGCCGGCCGTGGCTCATGCATATAACCGTAAGCTTGGTGGAGTAGACTCATTTATACCAAAATAATCATTTGTTTAAAGCCAGGTTTTCAGTAAGGCAGAGTATATCAAAGCTGTTGTCTGTTACCATAACTGCCTTTGAGTTTAGTGATCTAATATTAAGAATTAGGAGTGGTTTTGCTCAACAAATATATTGTCTTTAGGTTTAATCACAATAAGTTTTTTCTCTGACTTTTACATACATTTTTATTTGTTTATTATTCGGGGGACAGACCAGTCTCTATGTATTTGGAGTAACATTTTTAAAGTTGAGTCTATGGTTAACGCTTGTACTTACTAGTCAAATGCTGCGGAGCGTCTTTGAGATGTTGTCGACAGGACTTCCGCTCCAAAGAAAAGCCTAGGTCGCTCCCAGAACAGTAGTTGGGATAATCTTCAAGTAGTTGGGAAAAAACGGACGTGACTACGTCTTTTGACGTAACAACCAGCCAATAGTGTTGCTGATCACTAACTCTTCTATCGATACATGCTTCCTTTCCAAACAGCGCGTGAGCGTGCATTGATCGAAAAAACAAATTATCCAGATCATGATTTGCGGGATTAGGTCATCTCAGATGTTTCATTTGATCTTGGATGTAGTAAGCGACGTACGAAGAACGGGCCCCAGATTTGTTTGGTTTAATGCTGTATTTGACCAGAGGACATTATTAGCTGCTCTGGTTTCATAACAGTTCTAGATGTACTTTGGCAGCAGGATTGTTTTGCTTATGCAAAGATATTATTCACAAATAACAGAGGGTGTTTACAGTGAAGACATTATAAATAGACCTTGTGAAAAGTAATAATAATGAGCCAATAACGCTTAGACAGTGTTAAAGCTGACAGATGATCTTACTAAAAACCGCATTCCTTACACTGTAAATATTAAATGGGTGTGGGCTGCACTATATCTTGAAATTATCAAAATATTACAGAAAGTTGTGAATCATTATTTTAATGCGAATCACATTATTAAGGAACTAATCAGACATTTTCCTTCAGTATCGCACAGCCCTTGTGAGTGCACTTACTTGGATGGGTTACATGCAGAGGACAAATTTCGAGTATGGTTTAATATACTTGTTGGTAGACACACCCCCAAACCCCCAACGGGACGGTACTTAACATCACTTAATGAAACTTTTAAAACAGTATTAGCTCAACAAGAAAAAAATGGTGTCCTGGCAACTGCATTTAGACAAAACATGTACAGGGTTTGAGGTAAATGGTATAGGCCATAAACATAATATAATAATTTGCGTAAGTGGCTCCAGGAGATTTGTTTTTAGTAAATATCCTGCTCCTTTCCATGCTTCCAAAGTGCTTATTGTGATTACTGGCTGCCAATCTCTATTGCAGTTTTGCATGTACATTTAAATTGCATAAAAGGTATATTTGCATATCTAAATCAAGGTCCCCTGACATGCTATACAAAGTCAGAGGTGACATAAGGTACAGGACTGCACCCAGATATTGAAGTTTGGCTCTTCTGGGCCACAATGCTTTAATTCTTACATAATATACCATTTGGGACCAGTCATAAGTAGCACGGATATATATTTGTAGCAATAGCCAACAATACAATGTATGGGTAAAACTTACCTATTTTTCTGTAATGCCAAAAATCATTAGGATACTACGTACAGGTCATGATCCAAGAAGATATTTGGTAAGTCCCAGACAGCAAAGACACATGGGCCCCAGATGGGATTGATGTGGCCAGTGTATCTGGGTCTCAGCCGGTTTTGTCCACATGGGTTCAAACCGGCCAACTAAAACAAACACAGATCACCATTATGGTGACATCGAACTAGTTATTTTCAATAAAACATTAACAGAAAAAAATCTGTTATAGTATAGTATATATAGTATAAATAAGTGAAGATGTTAATGGTGTTAGTGGAGTTGTGGCTGAAGTCTGTTGTAATACAACATTCAAAGTCACATTTAGAAGCCTGTAGTGTGCAAACTAAGCAGTGTTCATTTCATCTGGGCTAACCCATTTGGGGCCTACTTGGAACCCTCGGACAAAACCAGCTGGGTTTGACCACAACAAACCCATCTGCACCCCACGTGTCTTTGCTGGCTGGGCAGTAATCAACAAGGCAAGGTGAATATTCCCATCCTCTGGCAGAAGCCTCATATTGTAAACAAAATCTGAATGCAAATCAGTCTATGTATCTCAGTTAAATTAAACAAGTGTTTGCATTGAAAGGTATTCTGAAGGAAATAAAACCCTGCATTAAGAAATCGAAAAAGTGCAGATCATATCATTTGACTGTTCTTACAGGTAGACAGGATAATTCCAACGTTTACAGTTCATTGTGTATGACTCAAAACGTTCTTTTTTTATACTGTTTAAGATTAATTTCATACTGCAAATCCATCAGCAATGGAAAGACTGATTCTTCTTTTGCTTTTCTCAGGTCAGTGAGTAAATGTGAGAAGGAAGAAATAAAGAATACTGTAAGAAAAAATGTCAGTAGTATTATTACCACAGCAAACTGGCTAGTGTTAAATGAACACTGTTGGGTGTCTAAATGTGTAACACCGAAGCAGTGTTGAAGATAATGAGATAATGAAGTGATTCATTAAGTGATTATTGATCAATAATGATGAACACCTGGGGCCCGTTCTTCGTACATCGCTTACTACATCCAAGATCAAATGAAACATCCGAGATGACCTAATCCCGCAAATCATGATCTGGATAATTCGGTTCTTTGAACGCACCATTGTGTAAGATTAGAATATCTGGATTAAATTGTCTGGGATCAATGCACGCTCACGCGCTGTTTGGAAAGGCAGCATATATCGATAGGAGAACTAGTGATCAGCAAAACTGCTATTGGCTGGTTGTTACGTCAAAAGACGTAGTCACGTCCGTTTTTTCCCAACTGCTTGAAGATTATGACATATATATATATAAATTAAACCTTGTTAGGAACACTTCAAACGATGCACAGAAAGATTACTTTCAGAGATATTTATAACATTTTAAAGCAGTTGTACATTGAAGTTATATATTTTGATAAATTAACTTTTAATTATTTGTTTTAATAAATTCTCTTTTTTAGTGTTTTTTTGCAATGAGATGGTGTTTTACCCCACTAAATAAAGTGTTTTATACCCATCAGTGTTCACTACATAGGATACTTAGGAAAGTGTCTGAAGACTTTCCATTTCAATAACATTTCTTAAACTGGATAAACTCAGTAGCAGTTGCAGGAGTCCACATCATCTAAAAAGCATTCATCTGCTGATGTAAGCACGGAAATGTGGTACAGAGATGAGGAAAATATTACTTTATTGTGCTATGTTATTGCTTTTAATGTATTGTGAATTATTGATTTATCTCCACAAAAGACACAAGACTCGTAAACTTTTTAAAGTCTTTAAAGGTTGAATACATGCAAAAACTTCAATGCATTGACCTTATAAAGAAACAACCTAGAGATTTAGTTTTAGAAAGATTGGAGATTTTAAAACAATGTATTGTTTACTGACCTAACATTTCTTATTGATGGTAAAAGATGACACTTGTGCCAGAGAGCTGCACGGGTCCGATTTTGTAAATCCGCACCCGCCCGTACCCGCAGTGCTTAAAACCGCATCCGACCCGTTTTCCGACAGCAGCACTAATTAAAATCCGCACCCGACCCGACCCGCTTAAAATAGAACCGACACCCGACCCGCACCCGAAATCAAATCAATTTAGCCAATCACATTATAGACACACTTTTTTCAAATTTTTATTGCCAGGTCATACAGAAGTTATTACAAGGCCTTTGACCTCAACACAAGGACAACCTCAGCCGAAGTTGTCAAAAAGCCGGTACATAAAGAACATGGCTAACGTTACCACAAAACTGAGTAACGCAATTTCGTCTAGCCTACATCAGACAATTTCGGGTTCAAACACGCCCTGCACACCACACATAGGCTACTTAACAGTGTTAAAATAAACAATAACAACAACAGTGTAGGCTATGTGATAGGCTACTTTTAAATGAAAGAAAAGTCCAGTTGTATGCGAATCCTAACAAACGCTACTGTGAATTATGCTACTTAACCATACAGACTAGGTATAGGTTACAATTAGGGCTGAGACGTGAAACTGTCCCGTTAATGAATCCAAGATCTAATGGGGGCAATTTTGGCCTACCTTTTCACCACGAAACCGTCGTAGGGTCAGGCAGTAGTTGTTTAACATCCACACGGCCAGCCTGAGCACCAACATCTATCAACCCTTGTGCTAATGCAAAAAATCCCTCGCCGTGTACTGCATCAAAGGGTCTAATATCATTGCATACAAAGTTCACAGACAGCCTGGTTATGGTGTCCTTATCATCTCTACGAGGCACCTTCAGTTCTGTCCCCTTTGAAAGATACTGTTCGATAGAACTGGTGATTAGTTTGTTACCGGCACAGGTATCTGCGTGCATCCTCAGCGACGAAGTTCCACATTTGCGGCTATCGAAAACTTTAAGGCAGGTTTTGCATGCAGCAAAGCCTTTCACAATATTGCTTTCTTCATCTGAGATGACTCCAATTTTCTCCCACACACTGGACTTGAGTTTTGATGAAGTATTGTCGACAACTTTACAATCTCCTCTAGCTATTTTTTTTTTCAACTCCTCAGGATCCATCTCGACGACTCATGCAGCAGTTCGCGCGGTTGTGATTTTTTAAAAGTGGAATGTGGCCTAGAGACTCCTGGGAGGGCGCGGGCTCAAATAAACAAAAAAATATTTTACCAACTTGAAATACAGGCATAGTTTTGTAGAAGTGTTCCTAAAAATATGCATTTATTTTTACATTTGCATGTGACTGTTTTGAACCCGTGTTTAGACCCGTGTTTCCCCCCTGTCCGAACCGACCCGCACCCGTATCCAACACAGTTATATATTTTTCACCCGTTTCAGCCAAATTTGCGGGTCACCCGTCGGGTACCCGCGGGTACCCGAACCGTGCAGGACTCTGACTTGTGCCTCCCTATAATCCATGAAGATAAAAACTAAGATGTACGCGCGTGGGCATGAGCATGTCTGTGATGTTTTTATTTGTAGAATAATAAAGAAAATGGTATTCCAAAAGTTACATCTTATGAAGCTCAGTCGAGTGGTTTAAGTGTAGTGGTTAGGACATCATCATCAGGCTCCATCTCAGGTCTCCTCTCTTTTCTGATGATTTGTACAGGCCCTGTCAGGTTCACTCCTTAGACTTATTATACACTGAAATCCTTCATTCCTATCAGTTTCCCAAAGGTCATTTCATGATCCTGTCCTGATTTGAGCTGCAGTGTCACAGGTTTGGCACAGGGAATGGTGTCTTCAAACAGTCCATCATAAATGTGACTGAAGATTGTTGACTCGAGCAGATTCAGGTCATTTTGCTTCAGTGCTGGTGATACTGTAGGTGCACATTAGGTCACAAACCATCTTAAAGATTTAACCAGTCAGCTTCCTTATCCATTCAATTCCATTTTGTTTAAAATTATTACTAATAATATAAAAATTATTATTTCCTGCAAATATTATCATTTATTTTCAGAAAATAATCTGAGGACTCAGAGGCCTATTATGTAGTCTATGACATTTGTCAAGACTGAAAGACACATACAATGCTCATTGACATGATCATGACTGCATAATCATTAGTTCCCTTATATAATATTTATTGGTAAAACTGGGGTCTTAAGAGACTGAAATTTGTATTTATATATATATACATATAAACTGTCTGTGCTTTATATATATTTAATATGGAGGTCCAACAAATTAATATGGCAAATATCTCCTTTTACAAAAAAAACTATATTTATGAATTATTAATATGAATGAAGCCGACTTGACTGCTTTATTGGGCAAGTGATTGTTTCTCCAGACTGATTTAAGTGATTTTTCTCCTACAGCTGCATTATTTATGTTACTGTACATAAAGCATTTTACATTTCACCATTAAAACTGAAACTACACAGTATAAATTAAACAAAATCCTCATATACAACTTTAGCTAATCTCGCTTTTCAACGACATACAAGTGTCATTAACACAACAACACTAAAAATGTTAAATAAGAATATAATTAACATAAAAAGTCCAAGGGTCAGGCCTTAAATTAACCGTTATGTTTGTAATACCTTAGAATAAGCTGTTTATATCTACATACAGAGCGGCCCTACATACATTGAATCCGTCACCATTTTGTATACAGCACCCCTGCACGGACAAACAACTTTACAACGCGCGTTTCCTCTCCCTCTCCCCTGCGGAATGGTGGTGAAAAGTGTATGGTGGGGAATGCATATGTGACCCGCTGATTAAATGTAAGTTTATTCATCACTGAGTAAGAATAAAACTCACTCTCTCTACAGTTCTAGCGCCAACGCACTCTCGCTCTCTCTCTCCAGTATCTAGACGAGCACAATATTATAGCGGTTCCAGATAAAAAATGACGCTCAAAACTGCTCCGTCACACAGCTAATAGTACAAAAACAACAAATCTTGGTTCTAACAAACAGGAAAACAATGTTACTCACATACTGATCATAATCAGTGTTGTATAAAGTACTAGAAAGCAATACTTGAGTGAAAGTACAAGTATCGTACTAGAAAAAGACTTTGGTAGAAGTAAAAGTTACCTTTTACAATAGTACTTAAGTAAAAGTCTTAAAGTATCTGATATTTAATGTACTTAAGTATTTGAAGTAAAAGTTTTTTTTTTAAAGCAAGCGGTTAGAACTTTGATTGTGAACTTTATTGTGGCTTTCTTATAGTAAAGCATGAAGCATATTCAGGGTATCTTCACAAGTCACAAACAGTTGTCATTTGACTGTTTAACTTACTTGCAGTTAGATAATGTTTATGAAACTATATTTCCATCAGTGATGCAAATTACCAGAAACTAACTATCTAATTTGCATCACTGATGGGAATATAGTTTCATTTTTAAAAACGTGTTAACTTAAATGTCACCATATTATCTTGATTCAATAACATAGAATTATAAACAACACTCAGACTGCCGCCCTTAACACCTAGGCAATAACACTATTAACTGGTACAAACTGCTGTTGTTTGTGTTTTGCCTGTAACGTTACTGTACTTGTTATCGTTTATCTCCCACTGCATGTACCTTAAGTTAGTTAGCTGCTCTACTAAGAAAAAATCAGCCAACTCGTTGTGTGGCAATAAAAGCACGTTGATCAACAATGCAAGCGTACATTCACAATTTATAAAACGGATAGTTCAAGTCCTTGATTCTGATTGGTTGAGCCGCGTTCGAAGCCGTTGTAAATTACTCAACAAACATACAGCTGTGACCGCATTACATAAGTGTTACTGCGCAACTGCCATTTGTGATGGTTGTTTGCTTGTTGCTTAGTAACCTCTTTGGAACTACATTGCTTGGCGGAGGAATACATGTGTGTTATAGCGTTATATTTTTTCGTTGCTGATGTTTATTTTATGAATAAAATAAATATTAAAAAAAATATTTTATTGGAGTAACCGTTTTATAAAAGCCCCTTGAAGCCGTGTTTTACAGTGGATTTAGAACAGCTAAGGGGGTTCTAACATGTGCGCCATGTCAGTTAACGTTACTTAGCAATGTTAACAAGCAGACGTTAGCCTGGCCATCACGTTAGCCAGATATCTGATGCGGCTTATGATAACTAATGTTGAATCACATTGACATTGTGGCTTTACTGAAAACTATTTATTTAACCTGCCTGGATGCTTCTTCAGGTTGGACGGGGAGTTTTTGAATGCCAAAATTTCAGTGACTTTCGGTAGGCATACAGGCACTTCATCCGGTAGGAAGAATTTCACTCCAATGTACAGAAACATTTCTTGCAAATACGGCCACGGATATATAACGTTATCTTCACCCTGTTCACCGAGTTCACCACTATCGTCGGGGTGGTCGTCTAAGATAACGGGAGGTCCTCCAGTAGATGCTTCCATGGCGCCGGCGTTTCAGTTGTGCTTCCTACGCCTTTGGCAACAATAAGCATTACGCTGAAATAGAGCGTGCGGAGCGTGCGTAATGCAATCTAGGAGAAGTGATTCGCCAAACCTCGCTTATTGCAGTAGCACACATTTCTTCTTCTGATTATTTTATTTAGTAGTAACGAGTAACGAAGATGCTTAGTGGAAATATAACGGAGTAAAAGTATACATTTTATCTAGGAAATGTAGTGGAGTAAAAGTGAAAGTTGACATAAATTTAAATAGCGAAGTAAAGTACAGATACGTGAATTTTCTACTTAAGTACAGTAACGAAGTATTTGTACTCCGTTACATTACAACACTGATCATAATCAAAGCAACCTCATCGGGGGTGATTTTAAGACATCGGGGGTGCTTTCTCTCCAACATCTCTCTGCTGGAAAGTATCTCCATAGATATCTATGAGTATCTCTGCTTAAAGCCTTAGTACCGCGAGGTCCTAGCTCCTGCCTGACTTTTATCCCTTTTTTAAAACTTAAAATTTAAGACTTAAAATCCGCAGAGCTTTTATTTGATGTAATACATAAGACATCACTACAGTCTTTCTAATGCCTGTATGATCTCTTCCCTGCGTCGGCATGAGAACAACATCTTTTTGTACTGTGGTGGCCACCGTCGTGTTTGGACTGAGCGATTCGTGGCAAATCTATAATACAACGCTAGTGGCCGTTCTAAATCAAGAACAGCGCCTTTAACTAAATGAATCATTCTTCACCATGATGATGACCTCAAAATCAACTGTTCTTGTAGGGGTTTTCTTCAGTGATTATGTTTGTTAACAGCAGGTGTTCATCTTTAATGATCAATCAGTTCTTACTTAATCACTTCATTATCTCATTATCCTCAACACTGCTTCAACGTCACTTTTAACACTCTATAGTGTGGACACATATAGACACCCAACAGTGTTAATTTAACACTGGCCAATTTGCTGTGCTGTTACTTTTAGAATCAACTTCAAAGTATTCTTATTTGTCTATTAATCACTCAATGGTCTAGAACCTAAATACATTGTAGATATGGTTATTGAATATAAACCAAACAGACTTCTCAGATCAATATGACTTCCCCTGGGCGGTTCCAGAGGTGTTTGAGTCTTCTAAAAGAGCTAATTTCTCCAGCGTGGCATGTCCCATGTGTTCTCGTGGGTGTGATACTCGCATCGAGGAGGGGGACGGACACAATGTCTGCCTCAAGTGTTTGGGTCTCCAGCAAGCTGAGGCAGCCTTCGTGGATACGTCCTGCCTTCACTGCAGGCGATCCAGACAGGCTGTGTTCTTTCAGAATCCAGCCACCACCTCATCTGCATCCGTTCCGTGACAGCAGTGGCTACAGCCCTGCCGTCAGCTACGGCGAGCGGCCAGGATGATATGGGGATTACTGTAAGCGTAAATCAGTCAGCCAAGCTCCTCTGACCATTCCCCAGGAGGCGGTCCAACCCCAAAATAAGGACCCCTAAGTTTATTATTTTAGGCCTTGCCGGGGTCCTTGCTGCTTTTGGGTGGTCTAGGACTCCCCAGCACTCCTTAATTCTGCTCGTTTCAAAGCAGAATAAGTGTACAGTAGAGAAAAGCGTTGACATATTGTATCACATAAGCACACTAAAGAATACAAACACACAGATGTATTGCTGTACTGCACATGCCAGTCACTGATATCTGGATTAAGCTTTAATTCCTAAGACCCTGTGACAACAATGATTATACTGGAGTAACTTCCTTTGGGGTGCTCTGCACTTAAGTTTCGTATATGAGCGAGAGCGGTTTTAATAATGCTTCCTCTTCTACAGGTTGTGTGTTATGACCATATACCAAGGAGAGGCAGAGCCGGCCCTCCCTTTAAGCGAACTAGCGGCTGCTTAGGGCCTTGCCCCCACTAGGGGGCCCTCAAGAGCACATTAAATTACAGCTTTTTGTGATATATTCACAACACATCCATTTTCTCACGAAGAGCCGTACCCACAATTTTTTCTTTGGTGTGTGTTACAATTTGTAAAATTACTGACTAAACGCAAATAATCAAGCATTGACAATAGTCTATTGTATTTGGTGCTCAGGGGGACCCCAAGTAAAATTCTGCTTAAGGCCCCGTAAAGGCGAAGGCTTTCCTAATGAGAGGAGCGGAATGTGAATTCTCATAACCATTTGAATTGCACAGGATGCCACCTGACAACAAACCAAAAGACAATGGATGGCAGCACTTAGATCAGGGGTGTCACCCCAGCTAGCAAAAATGTGTTCCTTAGACGTTCATTAGACGTTCCTTAGACCACTCCAGTCCACGTGCATTACCACAGGGAATGTTTTGGATGTCTCCCTAAACAACACATGAACAAGTTAATGAGTAAAATCAGGTTGAGTTAAGGAATCAATCATCACATAATTATCTCAGTAATGATGAACAGCTGCTGTTAACAAACACAATCACTGAAGAAAACATGAGCAATAAGAAGTCACCATAATAGTGTTTAGTGTTTCCTTTAGTTGGTCTTTACCCTTGATTTCTTACGGGAAGTTTTCTGAAGCACAAATATAGCTACCAAGAAAAGAAAAAGTCATATTTCTTGTTGTTTGGAAAAATTTGAACAACTTTAAGTGATTGTGTGTTATTTATTAGCATATGTGTCCCTAGATTACATATCTGTTTTAACAGCTTATATGGAAGCAGCAGAAATCTAAAAGTTCAAAGCTATTTTAAAGTTTAAACTTCCAGACATCAAGAATCAGCTTATGAATCTCAACAATGGTGACAAAGTTGAGTTGCATCTTTTCTTCATGCAGCAATGCATGCTGGGAGTCATGGAGGAGTTCTGTTCTAGACTGTTACCCACAATGCATAGACGCGTGAAGCTTTCTTTTGTTGAGTGTCACCACTGTTGAGTTTCTTGAGCTGATTCTTGATGTCTAAATTGTTCAGGTGATAATTTTACTATTGTAATTGTAAAAAATATTTTACTTCACAAAATTTTTCACCTCACTGAGTCATACAATAACAACACACATCTACATTTAACTATCAAGTCTTCTATTGCAATGACCACCTGAAAGAGAAACAATCCATTTCACATTTTGTCAAGGTGTTTTGAATGTGCTCAGAAACACACTATTACAACTATCATCAAATTATCCATAAGGAATCAAGGGTGAGACCCCCACTAAAGGAAACACTAAACACTATTATGGTGACTTCTTATTATTTCTGGTTTATTTCACTGATTGTGGTTATTTCATCATTAATGAGATAATGAAGTGATGATTGATGCTCAACCCGATTTAACTCATAAACTTGTTCATGTGTTATTTAGAGAGACATCCAAAACATTCAGGGTGGGAATGCACGTGGACTGGAGTGGTCTATGGAACACACTTTTTGCTAGCTGGGACAGGTGTCAAACTCAGTTCCTGGAGGGCCGCAGGCCCGCAGCTCTGCACAGTTTAGCTCCAACCAGCTCTAAACCACAACTGCTTGGATGTTTCTAGTAATCCTGAAGATGTTGTTTAGCTGAATCAGGTGTGTTTGATTAGGGTTGGAGCTAAACTGTGCAGAGCTGCGGCCCTCCAGGAACTGAGTTTGACACCTGTGACTTAGATTGAAATTTCGACCACGCAAAATCAATGCGTGTTCAATCGACTTTGGACTGACAGACATCAACAAAAAAACGTTGTTAGAGACAGAGACAATTCAAGATTTTATGTGTCACACACACATCGTAAACATATACAATTGCGTTTAAATGTTAATCTGGTATACTCCAAAGACTGTACATATAGGAGAATATAGAAAATCTATGCAAAAGAAAATAACAATAACAATGTATTTACATACTATGAAGTTTAAAGATTGTTCACTTACAAAAAAAATCAGGTTTAAATAGGTAGACAGCGGATGGCAATGGAAGCAGAAATGGGCAATGTATCACAGCAAAGTCCCTGGTGTAAAAATGTACACCCTGGTGTATATATGAGTCCATACCTACGGTTGTACAAATGTACACTGAAGCAGAGTCTTTCTGGTGTGAAATGTTAATTTATTCATGCAGAAAATGAATGAGTGATGATTGATCATTAATGATGAACACCTGCTGTTAACAAATACAATCACTGAAGGAAATATGTAAAAGAACAGTACATTGTGAGGTAACCATTATGGGGAACAGTGATTCCTTTAGTTAATCTCCTCTAGTTAATTTAGTTAGCCTTGGATATATATTGATGTTATATATCAATATATAGTCAATTTATTCATTATTTATTCCCCCTTGTGTGTTTGTAAATCGGACTCTTTTTTCAGTGGAACACAAAAGAAGATATTTTGAGAAATGTCCATGCAATGGACGTCAGTGTGGGTTACTGTTGCTTGTTCACTAACTGAAAACATCTATTTTGTGTGTTCTGCATAAGAAAGAAAGTCATACAGGTTTGACATGACATGAGGGTGAATAAGTGACATAAAAGTAAACGATTCCTTTAATGATTTACACTGCTTGTTGACAACACTCCCACCTACTGGACAGAGCAGGTAGTGTTTAAAGATGGCTTTTATTGTACTGCTATTTTAGAAAATGAGCTAATATACCACTCCCTGGACCTACAGGTTTTTATATTAACATCATATTTTACTACAAATCACTGAATTAAGTCATATAAATCAGGAATGACGGTGAGGAAAAATAAAACAATTTAGATTTAGTTGCTGTGCCTAAATGTTAATGCGATAGTATTATTTCTTGTTATAAGCCTTTCATTGCCTAGTAGCATAAACACTGTGAAAATGAAAAATGAACAACTTGAGATTCAGCTCTTTCTCCATTCAGTAGATCACGTGTGACTGGAAATTTCCCATTTGGAGCATTTCGGCACTCCAACAAGGAGACAGACCACTTTACCACTATAGGGCACATCTTAAAGGTCAAGTGTGTATTTTTTTTGTTTTGTAGGTATTTTTCTATTCTTTATTTTAAATGTGACTCTAAACCCAATACAACCTAACAATCAGGCCACACACTGGATGTTGGCCTGCCTGGTTATTGCAAGCTAGGACTAGTATGTTGATTTTTCTATGGCGTCTCAGATGACTTATCATTTAAGAAATGTAAAAATATATTCAGGCAGTGTCGTCTGGCACTGACCCAAACTCAACCTGCACAACATGATTTAAAGGATGATGACTACCAACAACAAAGTAATACGGCCATGAGTCACGTAATAAAAACAGAGCATGAAATATAGTGCACAAACCTAGTACATTTCACTACATCAATGATACTGTAACAACCAGGCTCAACAATTTGAAATCTGTATTTTTACTTTTCCTCTTGCATCTTTAACTTATTCTTTAACCTACTCACAGATTTTTGTAAAAAAAATGTAATACCAAATGATGCCCTGCTTACAGCCATCTTTGATAGATTTGTGTGTTCAGGCTTGATCATTTTCATTGGTTTGTTTTTACTGCATGTCTCATCATTCAAAAGATGTTGCATAAATCAATTTGCATACAATGAATTCATCAAAATTTGTTTAAGAAAATAAAACTGAATGAAAACTAAGCGAACACCCTAATTTGCATAAGTCGGTGCAGTTTGATCTCCAGCCCTGTCCGTTGATGCAGGTAAACTGGCATGTTTTCTTCAGTTGAAAGTTTGAAGTACTCTACTTGTTGTTATACTTGCAAGCTCATTCATTCTCTTTGTTGATTTAAATGTGTTTTTGTCACTGTTTCAGATTCATTTCATACGGCTAATCCACCAACAATGGAAAGACTGATTCATGCGCTGGTGTTCTCAGGTCAGTGTGTGATTTTATTTTTTTGTAGATTCTGATCAGTACTCGTTGTTGGCAGATTTGGAGTTCATCTTTTACAGTTTTCAGAGTTGAACTCATCTACATGTCACTACAGAGAGACTGACATGCTGCGTTGACACAGGAATGAAGGAGAAGAATTTGGAAAAGTTTGTTGTTTGTGTTTTTAAAGAAAGTTTCACAAACACACAACAGCTTTGTCAAAATGATCTGCGCTAATATAGATCCTCCAAAATGAGTAAAAATGCTATATTATGCAGGCCAGGCCAGTATTTGGCGATGTTACTTTGTAAAAAAAGACTTTGCTGGTGCACATATATCCATGTATAACCCAAAACTGCTTTTAAATACCCTTTGTCAGTGTATATGTGTGTAGGGATGCAGCGATTACTGAATTTCACTAGTAACCACGCTAAATGTCACAGGTTATTTATAGTATAGGCTCCTTTACACCTCGTGTTCCTGACGGAGCGGAAACAAAGCGACTCCAGCAGTGGACCAGCTTAAAGAGCCGTGCTTTTCAGAGGCACGGAGGCGACGAGACACACTAGATTAACTTTGAGAGAGACCAAACAGCGAATCTAACAGGTACATTCATAGTCAAAGCCGTAGCGGTGAGAGTTGGGCTTTCAGTGCAACATAAAAAAACAAGCGAAATGCAAGTATCGAAATCCCACGTCATATGAGAAGCGTCGAGTCAACATATACATTCTGTCACTCCTGATGCAACCTATTTAATACAATTTTTTGTTAGTTTTGTGAAACAATAAGTGGTCTTTGAATGTTATTTAGCAAAAAGTCTATATCACATTGGTAAATCCATTATTGTTTATTTGAATGCAAACGGTAGGGGAAAAAAGGCATGCGATCGTAGAGCTCTTAAAGGGACAGGAGCAGAATAAATATATCTGGTAACATATTCATCAAACAACAAAAACAAAGAAATAAACACACTCACTGCTCCTGACTGATTAACTTTTATAACTTATATGGTTTGATCTATATTTCATTTATACTCTATACTATTATTCATTCAGTTTCTGTACCTTATAATAGTTAGACCAGTTAGACCAACCCGAAACACATGAAAAGTACTTTTAAAGGGATAATTCACCCCAAAATGTCAATTCTGTCATCATTTACTCAACCTCATATTGTTTCAAACCTGTATACATTTCTTTGCTCTGTTAAACACAAAGGAAGATATACTGTGAGAATGTCAGTAACCAAAGAAATCCCCCCCATTTTTGCCATATTAAGGAAAATTAATTATATGGGAGTCAATGGGGGGTGAGATATGGTTGGTTACTGACATTCTTACAAATATCTTCAACAGAACAAAGACATTTATACGCAATTGACAGATTAAGTACATTTTTGTTGAAGCTTAACATAAACACGTTTCGCTGTGAAAACCTTTCCATTAGGCTGCAGTCTCCATGTCAATCTTGTGTCCTTCTCTATCCCATGATCCTTCAGTTTCTGCTTTATCTGATGAAATAAATATTGTGCGTCAAAGTGTATCATATTCATGACAATATTTATTTATTTATTTTTCTGAATAAACAATCTGCCTGATTGTATGTAAAGCTGCTTTGCAACAATGCATAATTGTATAAATTTAATGGAACAAAAGTTTTAGAATCCTTACATTTTAACATAAGCCAAGAGTGCGTATGTACACCCCGAGCAAAGAAATGTCCAAAAATACATATTACGTTGAAAAGTCTCTTTATGGCCCAAAAGTGAAAGTGTCTATTAATGACGCCTTCTCAACGTCTACAATTGACGTCCAGGGGACCTCTACACAAAGTAAAAACTGGTTCAAATCTGGAGTTGATTAGACTACTTTTAGTTTTCATAATGAAATAAATTAAGTAAGACTCTTTGAAATAAATTGAGGTGCATGGTTTGAATGCAGTTAGAGAGCAAGCAACCATTGAACCAATGTTAAACATTGATGACCATTATTGTGATAAGTGTTTGCTTTAGTTCAAGCTTTGTTTTGCTGCTTGTCACCTATTGATTCAATAGCATAACTGCTTTGTGAAAATTATATATTTTGTTAGCTGTCCATAACACTGCTTTAATCTCTTTAAACTATATTATCACACTGCGTTCTCATATTAATAACATAAAGTTATTTAATAAACTCCATAGTGATGAAATCACTTTCTTATTCGGATCTCACTGCATCTCAGCTCTCTTAGCCACAACAACATTTTTCAGCATTTACTGCGGGTGTAAAAGTGATATTGATTAAATGAACATTGACAAATCAACTATTTTTCACATTGATTCAAGGGTTGCTTGCTTTAAGGGATGTAGCAGTAGTTTGCCAAAAACAAATAATCTGACATTGAAATGTTCTTTACGCAGCAAATCAATAGTTTAACACTCACCGACTGTAAGATGTCCTTCATCACTGCAGGATCATTTACATTCTGACCCAATTTCAGCTCCAATCTCACAATCTGTGTCTTTGGAGCTGTTGGAACATAATAGGTGAGGTTTGGCTGCCGAAATTATGAGGTAAACCATATTAAAGTGTAAAGAAATGTTCATCTCTCAGTGAACTGTAACTTTATTGAAACTCAAACCATGCAAGATGTAGGTGACATTTTTTTTTCAGTAGATCAGTAAAGAAGATTTGTTCAAATATAAAATCCTTAAGAGTTCGGCAAGCAGTTACAGCAACACAAAATGAAGTGAATCGATCGATCTGTGCTGAAATCGAAAGTTGTTTATAACCACAGGTGGGTAGTCCAGGGGCCAAAGAGTAAAAGTCCTGCCATATTTTTGTTTCACCCATGAACACAGCAGCTGATTTCACCAGCGGAGGAACCAAGTCATTCCTTTCAAGTCACAAGCAAGTCTCAAGTCAAATCCCAAGTTAAATTTAATGAGATAATTAAGTGACTAATGAAATGATGACTTAGCATTAGTGATGAACACCTGCTGTTATTGAGAATCACAGAGGATCTTTGTTGTTTTATTGGTTAAAATGATGCCACCATCATGGAGATCAGTGTTTGCTTTAGTTGGGCTCTTGAGCCGTTCTGTAACTCAAAGATATTTGCATGTAAGCAATTACAATATTCTTGCAACCAAAACATTCTAACACCATCAGCCGCGTCAGACATTTGAAGGTTAGTCACGTAAAGGAGTGCGTGTAGTTTTTATAGTTAGCTAGCGCTAAGAGAGAGCGGGATAGTTCAGCAGCTCGAGCGACACTCAGCTGCAGAGGTCACGTTAACCGAAAATTCTCTGTGATTTTTATTTACCAGTGATGGAAAAATCTTGAAGGTCTTCCGTCATTTTGACGGACTACAACAAAGGCGTTTAGTAATTCCCCGTTTTATCATTTCGTGTCATCAGAACGTGATTGTGAATGGGCTGAACGTGATTGGGAGCGGCAGGAGGTAACGTGATTGGGGGCTTTTGTCAGAAAGCGTCCGTAAAAAATATGGAAAAACACTGTAAATTTGTCTCTAAAATGAACAGCGACATTCCATTGTTTTTACAGAAAAACCCTGTAAAAAATTCCATAGTTTTTACAAGGAGTTTTTTTTTTTAACTCCACCAACACTATTATCACCTTCACTTCCAGACACCACCGTCACTTTATTACTGTTGCACGTCTACAAAAGTTCTTATTGAGAATGAACACAAGTTTACATGTTGATGGTTTTTGATGAGTCACCATTATGGTGATGAGTGTTTGCTTTAGTCGGGATCTTGACTCTTTGCTTATCATGTTAAATCTTCCCCTTGTTTCAAATTCTATGTGTTTGAAACAGACACCAAAACAGGTTGATAAAAGCTCAGCAAAATTATTGTGGTTCATTTTTTAGTTGGGATTGTCATTACATGTTTTAGATCTCAGGTACTGATTTAGTCGACCTCATTTATGATATTGTATGTAATTAAATTATATACTGAAGGTTTTAACAGCACGTCGTTCACATGAAAAACGGACTAGCAGACATCAAGAATAAAACAGTTTGTCTCAACAATGGTGACAACCAAAAAACCCTCTTAAAACAAACGCAATGCATTCTGGGTACCATCAAAGCACAAAACTTATCCATGACTCCCAGCATGAATTGCAGCTGTAAAGCTTTTCATTTGTTGGTCACCACTTTTGAGATTCATACACTGATTCTTGATGTCTGAGTCAAAGATCCAACGCATACCTTTTAAATGTTCAAAAACTGCGTCCCGTGCACACATACACACAGGCGCACAGTGGTGCCGTCTTTACAGAGTTTTACCTAATAAAAGCGTCTTTTTGGATAAATAATAGCTTTCAGTGAGTGGAAAAATGTTTCTCTCTGTTCAGTGGCAGAAGCAGCCCACATAGGACCAAACCACAGCTTACTTGTGAGTACAAAACACCTTTTACAGACACCTGTCATTGTTACTGATTGGACATATGAACATAAATATTTGCATGTAATTAGATTATTATTTTATGTTCGACAACAGAAACATTGAATATATAAATGAAAAGTCTCAAATGAAAGTCTAGCGCAACCTCTCCTCAGCTGTTGGTAACAGAGACGTTTCAAAAACATCAACCCTACTGCAAGGACAGTAAGAAGCATAAAGAAATATCAGATTATCAGACAAAATAATGTAATACATTTTTTTTAGGGAGACATCTAAAACACTTATCAGGATCAGGAGTGAGAACCCCTGAGGTAAATCACTGACTTGATTTGACTTGAGACTTGAATTGAGTCTTGACATGATCCCACCTCTGGGAATCGGATACTTGAATTCGTCTTGTCGATTCCTGTGTGAATATTTTTTCAGAAAAGTACACGTTGCGTGATCTGCTGATATCTCAATAAAAGCCCTTATGAACATTAACAACATGTTACCAAGTAAGCATAGTTTAACTATAGTATTTGCATTAAAAAGCACAGGAACCACAAATTAACCATAGTTTTATATGATGTAGTTCAACTATGGTAATACCAATTGTAATGTGTTTATATACACACAAAATGGTGCTTATAAATCTATATATATATATATTGCAAACAAGTTAATAAGCAGAGTAAATGACCATACAGGTTAATATCTAAAATATTTACTTCAACTGTGGAATCGAAACTGGTGTGGAAGATTTTCAAGTATGGGGTTGTGCATTAAAAATATTGAACTATAGGGTAAGCATATCATTTAGATTCAAGGTTACTCTCCCACAATTTTCTTGTCCATTATGTGAAGACCAACACAACCTGTAGATAAACATAGCTCTGTGAACTTCACAAGTTGTGCAATTTATGTAAAGTTAAATATGTGCACGGGTAAACATTAGGTGAGTAAATCGGACAGTTCATCGCGATTCGATTCAATATCGATTTCTTTCTACCAGCGATGAGATATTTGTCAATACATCTGGAATTTTTGCGATTCGATTCATTTTCGATTCCATATTTTGACATTACAAGGCTAGTTTAGACAAGCAGTTACATTTTTAATAACCCACAAATGCAACCAAAAAAATAAACATGAATGTTTAATTAAACTGTTTGAAAATGTCTTAACAGGGACATTAACCACAACAAACTAACAGAAAAACTTTTTTTGAAATAAAGAAAAATAAATAATAGGGGAAAAAAATTACATGTAAAATAAAGCTTATGGTGGCTGCAGTCTTTCAACAATAGTGCAAATGATGACTGAGGTAGTTGTAGGGAAAAATTAAAAATAAATAAACTATAAAAATACTAATAATAACCCAGTCAACACGATGATGTCACAGTGATCTCACTATCAGCTTTCAGTATACTCACGATGAGGAATGTAACCGCACAGCAAACTCACTGTGTGCTCAAACTGTGATCTTACTATTGTACTGTGAGCTTAGAGGTTTAGCTGTGACTGGTTTGTCATTTGAAGTCACCTTTATGTTGACGAGTGTTTGCTTCAGTTGAGCGCTTGACTCTACAGTGTTCGACTTCTCTTCTTCTGAGTGCTATAACTGTGTGTTTACTGTATAGAGCACATTTGTTATATTGAGTAATGCCGAAGGACTCTTGGATGATAGTGTGATCACTAAACACACGCTCGGATGGTACACTGGTACCAGGAATGCACAAGTACGTTTATTCTTTATCTGCCCATCTGTGTTCCCGAATACAAAATATTTCCAAACCCACGATTTGCGTCCGACAGCAATCACGTCTTCTGCCTCTTTCGCTGTGGTCTCACTGCTACAACCACCTTGTTGTTGCTGCATCGCATTCACTTTGAATGATAAAGACGAAAATAAATGAAAATCTGATCTGAATCGATCAAATTCAAACGATTCCCAACCCTACTTTGACCTCACATTATGACCTCATCATGACATCACATCATGAGTGTATTGAGTCATCCAGCTTGAATCGTTTGTGTTGGTCCTATGTGAATGATTTGTGCTGTATTGAAGTAATGAATCTAGGCAGAGGATTTTCAGTTCCCAGCATGTTCGGCATGGGATTAAATATTGAAAGTAAATGTAGAAATAGTTTTATTTTATGTGTTTTAAGCAACATAAGATAAAGAGTTTTATTGTTTAGTATTATGTTCTGTTGATATTTTAAAGAGTTTCTGGTATGTTGATGGTTTTAAGAGGTCGCCCTTGTGCAGAAGATAACATTCCCTGATATCACACATAGATCTGTTGTTAGATATCATCTAAACTTCTAGAAGATGTCTGTAAGATGTTCATGATTTAGCGTTGATGAAAAACTGTTCTTACCATGATGTTAAGCAGACATCTAACAGATGTATGTGTGCTAGCTGTGTTTGCTTAAGTTGAGAAAAGACGGATTGAGCAATGGCTGAGAAATTGATATTATGCAATGTTATGAGATTGTGTGAACAATTGTGTAAATTGATGGTTTGGTAGGTAGAGTTTTTTGCCAAGACTACCTTTTGAAGAAGAATCTATTAAATGTTATACAATTCACTCATCCATATACTTCTTTGATACAAACACCATGTATAGGTGGATCAACACAGATGGGAATATCACAGTATTCCCAGCGCATTTCAGGCTGTGTGGTGTAACACCATGGTGCATCCTCTTTATCAGGATTCCTGCAGAAGTTGTTCTCTTCAAGACCTCTGGAATGAAATGATTCTTTAAATTACAACAAAAGTGGCAAAGTGCAGTTGTGGCCCAATCCGGGGTGATAGGTCCAAGAAATAATATTAGCCCAATGACCCTTCAAAACCCGCCCAAAAGTAATGAAAACTAGCCCAATTTTTTGTTCGGTGTCAAATCAAATTTAACAACTGCCAAAAGACCTTTTCTATTGCTAAATTTACTGATCTGAATGGATTCCTAGGTATTTGATTTTTCTGTTCTGTTTTTGTTCTTTTCTTTTAAGGGATTTAGGAAAGCAAACTAATCTGAGTCACTCATGAAACACATGATATAGTTAGGGAAATCGAAAGACATCAAGAGGTTTAAAAATGAACTGATTCCCTACATACAACTTAGTGTCTACCTGCACTTGTAGGTCTCTGGAGTTCTGTCATGTGTGTGGGGAGTTTGAGACCCCCAACTCTGGCAAGTTTTGCCAGATTTTGTCACAGAAATAGTCCCCCTGTAAAGGCGTCCATCTCCAGTAATACAGGTGAGCTCTGGTACAATTGCAGGCGGTTCAGTTACTGCAAAACAAAACATGATCAATATTTGATGAACTGAATATTTTACAGTGATTTTAGGCAGATGTAACCTACTGCATTGAGGAATAGAGCAATATTCCCAGCGTGTGGAGGGACTTGTGGTATAACACCAGGGCCCCAATTCTCCATCAGTGTTTCTACAATAGTTCTCCTCCAAGTTAATTCCAGGTAAACTACAAAAAGAAAAGTTGAATTGTACTTGGTGGACTATATTTAATGAATGTTCAGTATGTAGTAATAACTCACAGTAAAGGATCAAAATCATGTTGGTGGGGTGTCTGAGAGTCCCAGTGTTGGCATGTGTATCCATTTACTGTGGTGGAGACGTTGCCTCTATAGTCTTCTCCCATGCAGTGCATACATGCTTCTGCAGCTATTCAAGAACAGATTCAAGAGTATCACATCACAGGAAACAATTATTTTTCTCTATTCTCTTCGATCACATTTTCTTGTGATTGTAACATTTTCTTTTAGATCTCAGCATAGATGTTTTGGGGATTCTTGTATTCTTTGTAACTTTAAATCAGCATATTTTAGGTTAGGCCCAATATAATTGGCATCTCTCGCACATTATTCTACAATCAATATGATTGTATTCTACAATCAACCTAGAAAAGTCCTGGATATAGTAGATGTAATGATAAAGTTGACAAAGTATCACTTTGGGGAGGGGACAAAGAACGTATGCAACTAGTCAATTTCTGATTCGCGCTACCAATTCTTTTTTTTTTACGTAATATATCACATTATATTTAGCAGCATATTCCCATATATTTTCTTTCCGTAAGGCATGACTTTGTTGGCTGGATCATTGTGCAGGTCGGAGAAGAATGGAAGGTCCTGATGTGGAGGTTGCACTTTTTTTAGCATGGAGGGCTTTTCTAATGTACTTTTTGTTTGAACTACCTGTTTATCAGCTGGCCAGTCCATGTTTAACTTCACTGAACTTCATCCATTTCCTCCAAATTAATGTCCCAACCAGCAAAGTCATGTGGGGCCCAGATGGGTTGGATATGGGCTGTGAATCTGGTTCTCAGCCAGTTTTGTCCATGGGTTCCATGTAGTTACCACGTGGGTTAGCCCAGGTGAAGTGAACACTGCTCAGTGTGCATTCTACTGGGTGATACATTTGATCCTAAAATCTCTTTTTAGAAATCTTGACTGTTGTGTTTTGATGTTAAGTATTCATTGTCTGCTTTGCCAGTATGTTTTAAAATACATTAATTGAAACAAAGAAAACTAAGATACATTTGGATCAAATGACAGTGATTGTAATCATTTTGCAGTTATTTCAGTAAATGTTAGGAATGTCTTGTGGCGTTAATATGTGAATCTTTTATATATTGTATAAAATGTGTGTATTGCAGTGTGAGATGGAACCAGTGGTATATCTATGATGCTTCTATTAGTTTACAGAAAATACTTAGATTGGTTAACTGATTTAGACATCAAGAATCAGTGTGTAAAACTCTACAATGGCGACAATCAACAAAATAAAAGTTCATGCTGCAATTCATCCTCATCAATGGTGACAAACATGAATGAGTTTTGTACTTTGCACCCAGCATGCATTGCAGCGTGAAGCAGTTCAATTGATAGACACCATTGTCGGGATTCATATGTGGATTGTTGATGTCTCTGTGTGTCCGACTCACCCTGTAGATTAGTATTTTGTCCACATATAGTGAGAGCACTTTTGGAACTTATAAATTTTGTTTTTACTAGTTCACATGATTTCATGACAATTGTCCCGTTGCATGGGCACTTTAGAGCATAATGTCCTTTTAAAAAACAAACACTTTTTCAGCACCGTTCTCGTTCACGAAAGGCAATGACTCAATATTTTTCGTTCACTGAAATCACCAGTGTTGTATAAAGTACTAGAAAGCAATACTTGAGTGAAAGTACAAGTATCGTACTAGAAAAAGACTTTGGTTGAAGTAAAAGTTACCTTTTACAATAGTACTTAAGTAAAAGTCTTAAAGTATCTGATATATACTGTACTTAAGTATCAAAAGTAATTTTCTGATATTTAATGTACTTAAGTATTTGAAGTAAAAGTTTTAAACTTTGATTGTGAACTTTATTGTGGCTTTGTTATAGTAAAGCATGAAGCATATTCAGGGTATCTTCTTAAAGTCACAAACAGTTGTCATTTGACTGTTTAACTTACTTGCAGTTAGATAATGTTTGTGAAACTATATTTCCATCAGTGATGCAAATTACCAGAAACTAGTTCTAATTTGCATCACTGATGGGAATATAGTTTCATTTTTAAAAACGTGTTAACTTAAATGTCACCATATTATCTTGATTCAATAACATAGAATTATAAACAACACTCAGACTGCCACCCTTAACACCTAGGCAATAACACTATTAACTGGTACAAACTGCTGTTGTTTGTGTTTTGCCTGTAACGTTACTGTACTTGTGTTATCGTTTATCTCCCACTGCATGTACCTTAAGTTAGTTAGCTGCTCTACTAGAAAAAATCAGCCAACTCGTAGTGTGGCAATAAAAGCACTGTGACTTTGATCAACAATGCAAGCGTACATTCACAATTTATAAAACGGATAGTTCAAGTCCTTGATTCTGATTGGTTGAGCCGCGTTCGAAGCCGTTGTAAATTACTCAACAAACATACAGCTGTGACCGCATTACATAAGTGTTACTGCGCAACTGCCATTTGTGATGGTTTGTTTGCTTTGTTGCTTGGTAACCTCTTTGGAACTACATTGCTTGGCGGAGGAATACATGTGTTTAGCGTTATATTTTTTTGTTGCTGATGTTTATTTTATGAATAAAATAAATATTAAAATATTTTAATGGAGTAACCGTTTTATAAAAGCAAAAAGCCCCTTGAAGCCGTGTTTTACAGTGGATTTAGAACAGCTAAGGGGGTTCTAACATGTGCGCCATGTCAGTTAACGTTACTTAGCAATGTTAACAAGCAGACGTTAGCCTGGCCATCACGTTAGCCAGATCTGATGCGGCTTATGATAACTAATGTTGAATCACATTGACATTGTGGCTTTACTGAATAACTATTAATTTAACCTGCCTGGATGTGCTTCTTCAGGTTGGACGGGGAGTTTTTGAATGCCAAAATTTCAGTGACTTTCGGTAGGCATAACAGGCACTTCATCCGGTAGGAAGAATCTTTCACTCCAATGTACAGAAACATTTCTTGCAAATACAGCCACGGATGTATAACGTTATCTTCACCCTGTTCACCGAGTTCACCACTATCGTCGGGGTGGTCGTCTAAGATAACGGGAGGTGCTCCAGTAGGTGCTTCCATGCGCCGGCGGTTTCAGTTGTGCTTCCTCCGCCTTTGGCAACAAATAAGCATTACGCTGAAATAGAGCGTGCGGAGCGTGCGTAATGCAATCTAGGAGAAGTGATTCGCCAAACCTCTTATTGCAGTCGCACACATTTCATCTTCTGATTATTTTATTTAGTAGTAACGAGTAACAAAGATGCTTAGTGGAAATATAACGGAGTAAAAGTATACATTTTATCTAGGAAATGTAGTGGAGTAAAAGTGAAAGTTGACATAAATTTAAATAGCGAAGTAAAGTACAGATACGTGAAATTTCTACTTAAGTACAGTAACGAAGTATTTGTACTCCGTTACATTACAACACTGGAAATCACTCCCTCGAGCACAGAGCGTCTTGGGTTAAAAGAGCATGAGCCAATGGCGTTGGAGTGTGAGCTTTGACACGGCATATGGGTAGGTCTAGGTCGGTCTGGTTCAGCAATCAGCAGAAAGCGGAAGTAAAGTGCATTTACAGGTAGGGTACTTTGCACGCTTGTTTATTTAAAATACACAAACTTCACGTTTAAAATAATCCCATATTTATGAATGTGTAAATTACCCAACAATTAACTTTTTAATTATGCAAAACAACCTTGTTTGTTGGTCATCTGAACCATATAATTAGACTTATTTTATTTATTTAATACAAGACAATGTTTAACATTAATCCCAGAATAAAAACAAATTTGAGCTGTCTTAACTGAAAATAACTTGTCCTGACATATCTTAAAATATGTCTGTGTCATTGTTTTGTTTCAAGATGCACATCAGTAATGTTTTTTCCACAACATTTTAATAAAATTGATTTAAATAGCCAAAATTAACTAAGGCAAAGTTCTGGTTTAGCCTAAGCCTTGTCTGTGAAACCGGCCCGTAATGTTTTCACTTTATGCATTGTTTCATTCTATATAAATAATTTATCTAAATGTAAAAGACTTAAATGTAGTAAGTTCGTACACAGTTTAAAGTTTGTGTCCTTAAGTTTTAAACTGCAAAGCTGTTTAACTACTTTTCCCATATTTTTTACGGAATTTTGCTGGCAACCATGCCGGTATTTTCCGTAAAAACTACGGAACATTTTTCACAGTGATAGTTCAAATACGTATTTGAAATACTGCCAATCCCCGTCATTAACTGTGAAATCACAGTAGCCTACAGTACTGCTTTTACTTTTACTGTGAAAGTCATGCAACTAGTAGCCAGTAATATCCTGTTAAGTCAGAGTACAGTACTGCACTTTTACACTGAAAGGTTAAGCCTGTCATTTCCTGTAAAATCACACTGTGTTTTTAATGTGGATTATTAGATTCTTGTAAAAACGTAATGCAGTACTGTCCCTACAGTAAAACCGAACAGTGGATTTCACTTAATAAGGTAATTTTACTTATTTACTTATTTTATTTACTTAATCTTTACTTAGTTTGTTGTAAATTTGAGTTTTGTGGTTACCATTGTTCAGGTGTGGGAGTTTAAAATTGATGGGAGTCATTTGGGTGTTTGAATCTCGTTCAGCAAAATTAACAAATCTTTTTCGAGTCATTTCGTTCATCTGAGGGGAGTTAAATTCATGTTGCATGTTAATAGCCAAATTACCCCATAACCTTTATTTATGCTAGTTGTAAACAGATTTATAATAAAAAATAACTTGTAGTATATTTCAGTTAGGGACAAGTTATGAGAAACAGTAATTTAATTATTTCCTGACAGACAAGCTCTGCCATCTGTACAAGAAAAGAAAAAAAATTATAGCTCAACTCTAGAGACTTTATGACCGAGTCATTCGTCATTTTGCCCAAACAGAATGCATTTACAGAATACATACATGATAAGTTCACCTACGCGGGTGCAAGTCGTTCGTTTTTTGTCACGTGTTAAGCCCATAGGCCAGTCTATGCAGACTGCCGGAAACAGAAATGATTAGTTCATCTCCCGAGTCTTCGGGTTTGAGTCGTTCGTTCTTTTGTCACGTGATATGACAGATGAGTGTATAATGTATTTCATACAAAAATAACTTCTTTCCTGACTTCTCTTAAAAATATTCATGTTAGATTTCAACTCTTGCTTTTGATGCATTTCTGTAGTGTTATGTATTTATAATATATAAAAAATGTTGAGTCACTCGAGTATGCAATAAAGGTTTACAGGTCGTTTTTTAAACTAAAAATGAAGTTAGCAAAGTATATAATAATAGGCTAATGATATAATTTAAATGTGGAATTACTTAATAAGAGATTCAAGTTTATTTATATAGCGCTTTTCACAATGTGCATTGTTCCAAATAAGAAAAACAGAAACACAGCACAGTGCATGGTGTTTATAGAACAAGCAAGATATTAGAATAGCATTCTAATAAATAATATCTAATAAATAACTAATTAAATAAATGCAGTCTATTACACGAGATCACTCGTGTAATATATGCATTAGACATAAACACTGAGTTCTATTAGTGTTGCGTAATGTTTATATTTATATAGCACAGTTCTTATGCAAAAGAGTTATTTATTAAGATCAATCAAAAACACATGCAGAAATCCACAAGAAACATTAAGTAATATACTGACAGAAAAAATAACAGAACAGTACGTTTTAGAGCAGATGTTTATTGCACATATCTTCTGATCATTTTATAATATTTCCTACCTACAATACAACATTTAACACGTACAACATGCATCACTGACCCGAAGACTTGGGAGAAGAACTAATCATTTCTCTTTCCGGTGTAAAAGAAGGAATGCCTCGGACACGAACTAATCATTTCTCTTTCCGGTACAATGTTGCACATGCGCGGTCAACACAAAATGAAAAAAAATCACTCTCTGAGACACTCGTTACTAGGGATGAGCGAGTACAGCATTATCTGTATCTGTATCTGTATCTGTTAACCATATGAATTATCTGTATCTGTATCTGTACTCGGACTGGGCGGGGCCTAACCCGGAAGTGGGCGGGATTTAACCTGGAAGTGGGTCGGGTTGTCTTGAAATGGGTGGGGCTTTAACCGGTATGTTATTTTAAGCATGCAATTGATATGGGTTGATCAGAAATTGTTATATTTATTGCTGATTAGAAAACTATTTACATGACAGCATCAGCATTGAGCTTCAGATCAATGGTTTTGATCACGAAAACAAACGGACTATATACAGAACAAGTTTTGCAACAATGAATACAACACATGCGGTTGCAATTATGAAGTAAAATGTAATGAACAAGTTTTCGTCTCAACATAACATAATTTTAATTTTTTTATGATCAGTGTGATTTTTTTTTTTGTTCTTTTTTTTAATTTTTATTTCCACACCAGGTATGTGTGTGTGTGTGTAGCTAATTCATTTGTAATATAGTTTTTTTATACCACTACTTCCTTAAAAAACTGGTCAGAGCCAGCTGACGGTTTAAAAAAAAAAAAAAACTCCGACAGGCAGAGACGCAAGTCGCATTCTACCAAACACCACGTCTGAACAAACCCCACGTTTACCAAAACTCTACTGGTTAATAAGTAAGTACTACAAACCGAAGTAAAAAACAAACCTGAAGCTGAAGAAACCCTAAACGTTAACGGAAAAGACCCGCGAGCCTGAGTGACTGAGGGAGAGACAGAGAGAGAGAGAGAGAGAGCTGTTCTCTTGTGTTCAGACCAAACGCGAATGGCGCGTCAAGCGCGAGTGATTTACATGTTAAGTCAATGCAAAGACGCGATAGACCTACTTGCGCGCGAATGAGGCGGCGCGAGTGACGCGAATCGCACGCGCGAATGAAGCGAGTAAACTCAAAATGTTTAAGCGTCCAACTATACGCGTGTAGCGCGATTCATTCGCGTTTGGTGTTCTGTGTGTGAGTGAGCAGAGCGGGACACAGTCAGCAACACAATACATCTGTATGTGTGTAGGGGAGGGGTGCTGTGACTAGCCTATCACAGAACGCGGACACAGTCAGCTACCCAATGAGGATTTTTATTCAATCCGAGCACAGATATTGACTCGTATTACTCGTATGATACTCGTACTCTGCAAAAGTGCTTTATCCGTACTCAACTCAACTCTACTCGTTACTCCCAAGTCATGTTAAAGATTCGTTCAAAAAGAACAAACACATTGACACACAAAAAATGTAAATATTTTGAACTGACCTGAGAACAGCAGCACATTAAACAGCCTTTCCATTGCCGAGTGATTTAAAGGTACTTCTCCTCAGGTTTGTATCTCTTAATTTTGGCTTTTAGTTTCTACACAAATCTTAATGCAGTAGCCTGTATGCAAAACCTGTTTCCATTTACATAGGGCAGACGGTTTCATCCAAAGCGACTTACATTGGTTTGTACTATACATTTCTTTCTAAACCATAGTCCCCTCACACGGAATACACAAAGCCTGACGTGACAATGTAAAATACTACACCCAAAGTCTGTCTGGGATCATTCTCCTCACTGGTATAATCTAATCACATTATTGTTTGGCATTACAAATGTGCTGATAAACACAGTTTCAACTTCCACAATCACTCTCTGAGACACTTGTTACTCCCAAGTCATGTTAAAGATTCGTTCAAAAAGAACGAATCGTTCCTGAACGACCCATCACTAGAGGTCAAGGTGCTGCTAATTCTAGTACTAATTCTAGTACTCTTAGTTAACATGAAATTACAGATACAATTTCGAAATCTTAACATGAGGCAGAAATAGTAAGGCATGCTGTAATTATTTTAGTAAGTTAAACGTAAAATGCAGTTAATACAAGCTAACTTATTGAATCAAGGCAACAAGTTTCACAATTCAAATAAGAAAAGTAAACAAAATTGTTTTTACATCAAATAAATCACAGTATTTTACTGTCACTTTCCAGGATTTTCTTGTTAGTTTCTTAGTGAATTCCTGTGAAATTCATGCAACTAGTAGCCAGTCATTTCCTGTAATATCACTGTGTACATTTTTACAGTGTGCGAAAGCTTGTGTGAACAAGTTAAGGAGATTGTCTTTAATTAATTTGGTGTCCTATCATGATCATCTTAACCTTAGATACTTGGAGAACCTGAGCAACAGCGCTAAATCAAGACACATGCTTGTAAGATAAATGTCTTACTGATCGCAAATTCACTGGCGTTTTTTAAATACACAAGATAACTATAACCTGCTCGTGATCCCACAGACCATTTTACAGAAAACTGGCAGCAGTGACAGTACAATTGTGTCATTTATGAAATGTCTACTGTCACTATAAGCCCGATAACAAGAGTTACATTTTTGTAATTTGGTAACAGATATCATGTGCATGGAGAAAACAAGCCTAACATTACATTCATATGTACATATCTGGCAAAAGTAACATCTAAAGATTTACACTGGCTTGGGTGATGTTGAGATTCAGTTTTACCACTCAGGACAACTAAAGTTCTGAGTGTGTATAAAGAAAATTACAGATATGTACATTTATAAATTAAATATATCAATTATATTTACTGATATAAATAAATAAACACATTGACACACAAAAAATGTAAATATTTTGAACTGACCTGAGAACAGCAGCACATTAAACAGCCTTTCCATTGCCGAGTGATTTAAAGGTACTTCTCCTCAGGTTTGTATCTCTTAATTTTGGCTTTTAGTTTCTACACAAATCTTAATGCAGTAGCCTGTATGCAAAACCTGTTTCCATTTACATAGGGCAGACGGTTTCATCCAAAGCGACTTACATTGGTTTGTACTATACATTTGTTTCTGACCATGTGCAATCCCCTGGGATCGAACACATGGCCTTGGCATTGCTATCGCCATGCTCTAACCACTGAGCCACATGAATCTTCCTTGAAATTTCAACAAACTACCATTATTGCGATCATTGTTTGCTTTAGTTCAAACACAGTTGTGTCAAAGAAAACAAAGGTCAGTTCTGGGAGGGGAAGTATGTTGTAAGTAATGCTGTTCTACAGTATTTGATTTAAACTATTCAAATCCTAACATGATAAAATCGTTTGCATTAGTGGCTTTTGCAGGTTTGCTTTTTCGCAAATGTCCTGCCTCCTCCCACACAGTGTATTGTGATAACAGGCTGTCAATCTCAATTGGAGTTTTGTTTGGAATTTAAATTGGATTAAAAGTAGGGCTTATTTGCAAATCTAAACCATAGTCCCCTCACACGGAATACACAAAGCCTGATGTGACAATGTAAAATACTACACCCAAAGTCTGTCTGGGATGATTCTCTTCACTGGTAGTTATAATCTAATCACATTATTGTTTGGCATTACAAATGTGCTGATAAACACAGTTTCAACTTCCACAATCACTCTCTGAGACACTTGTTACTCCCAAGTCATGTTAAAGATTCGTTCAAAAGAACGAATCGTTCCTGAACGACCCATCACTAGAGGTCAAGGTGCTGCTAATTCTAGTACTAATTCTAGTACTCTTAGTTAACATGAAATTACAGATACAATTTCGAAATCTTAACATGAGGCAGAAATAGTAAGGCATGCTGTAATTATTTTAGTAAGTTAAACGTAAAATGCAGTTAATACAAGCTAACTTATTGAATCAAGGCAACAAGTTTCACAATTCAAATAAGAAAAGTAAACAAAGTTGTTTTTACATCAAATAAATCACAGTATTTTACTGTCACTTTCCAGGATTTTCTTGTTAGTTTCTTAGTGAATTCCTGTGAAATTCATGCAACTAGTAGCCAGTCATTTCCTGTAATATCACTGTGTACATTTTTACAGTGTGCGAAAGCTTGTGTGAACAAGTTAAGGAGATTGTCTTTAATTAATTTGGTGTCCTATCATGATCATCTTAACCTTAGATACTTGGAGAACCTGAGCAACAGCGCTAAATCAAGACACATGCTTGTAAGATAAATGTCTTACTGATCGCAAATTCACTGGCGTTTTTTAAATACACAAGATAACTATAACCTGCTCGTGATCCCACAGACCATTTTACAGAAAACTGGCAGCAGTGACAGTACAATTGTGTCATTTATGAAATGTCTACTGTCACTATAAGCCCGATAACAAGAGTTACATTTTTGTAATTTGGTAACAGATATCATGTGCATGGAGAAAACAAGCCTAACATTACATTCATATGTACATATCTGGCAAAAGTAACATCTAAAGATTTACACTGGCTTGGGTGATGTTGAGATTCAGTTTTACCACTCAGGACAACTAAAGTTCTGAGTGTGTATAAGAAAATTACAGATATGTACATTTATAAATTAAATATATCAATTATATTTACTGATATAAATAAATAAACACATTGACACACAAAAAATGTAAATATTTTGAACTGACCTGAGAACAGCAACACATTAAACAGCCTTTCCATTGCCGAGTGATTTAAAGGTACTTCTCCTCAGGTTTGTATCTCTTAATTTTGGCTTTTAGTTTCTACACAAATCTTAATGCAGTAGCCTGTATGCAAAACCTGTTTCCATTTACATAGGGCAGACGGTTTCATCCAAAGCGACTTACATTGGTTTGTACTATACATTTGTTTCTGACCATGTGCAATCCCCTGGGATCGAACACATGGCCTTGGCATTGCTATCGCCATGCTCTAACCACTGAGCCACATGAAATCTTCCTTGAAATTTCAACAAACTACCATTATTGCGATCATTGTTTGCTTTAGTTCAAACACAGTTGTGTCAAAGAAAACAAAGGTCAGTTCTGGGAGGGGAAGTATGTTGTAAGTAATGCTGTTCTACAGTATTTGATCTAAACTATTCAAATCCTAACATGATAAAATCGTTTGCATTAGTGGCTTTTGCAGGTTTGCTTTTTCGCAAATGTCCTGCCTCCTCCACACGTGTATTGTGATAACAGGCTGTCAATCTCAATTGGAGTTTTGTTTGGAATTTAAATTGGATTAAAAGTAGGGCTTATTTGCAAATCTAAACCATAGTCCCCTCACACGGAATACACAAAGCCTGATGTGACAATGTAAAATACTACACCCAAAGTCTGTCTGGGATGATTCTCTTCACTGGTAGTTATAATCTAATCACATTATTGTTTGGCATTACAAATGTGCCGATAAACACAGTTTCAACTTCCACAATCACTCTCTGAGACACTTGTTACTCCCAAGTCATGTTAAAGATTCGTTCAAAAAGAACGAATCGTTCCTGAACGACCCATCACTAGAGGTCAAGGTGCTGCTAATTCTAGTACTAATTCTAGTACTCTTAGTTAACATGAAATTACAGATACAATTTCGAAATCTTAACATGAGGCAGAAATAGTAAGGCATGCTGTAATTATTTTAGTAAGTTAAACGTAAAATGCAGTTAATACAAGCTAACTTATTGAATCAAGGCAACAAGTTTCACAATTCAAATAAGAAAAGTAAACAAAGTTGTTTTTACATCAAATAAATCACAGTATTTTACTGTCACTTTCCAGGATTTTCTTGTTAGTTTCTTAGTGAATTCCTGTGAAATTCATGCAACTAGTAGCCAGTCATTTCCTGTAATATCACTGTGTACATTTTACAGTGTGCGAAAGCTGTGTGAACAAGTTAAGGAGATTGTCTTTAATTAATTTGGTGTCCTATCATGATCATCTTAACCTTAGATACTTGGAGAACCTGAGCAACAGCGCTAAATCAAGACACATGCTTGTAAGATAAATGTCTTACTGATCGCAAATTCACTGGCGTTTTTTAAATACACAAGATTACTATAACCTGCTCGTGATCCCACAGACCATTTTACTGAAAACTGGCAGCAGTGACAGTCCAATTGTGTCATTTATGAAATGTCTACTGTCACTATAAGCCCGATAACAAGAGTTATATTTTTGTAATTTGGTAACAGATATCATGTGCATGGAGAAAACAAGCCTAACATTACATTCATATGTACATATCTGGCAAAAGTAACATTTAAAGATTTACACTGGCTTGGGTGATGTTGAGATTCAGTTTTACCACTCAGGACAACTAAAGTTCTGAGTGTGTATAAAAAAATTACAGATATGTACATTTATAAATTAAATATATCAATTATATTTACTGATATAAATAAACAAACCATTGACACACAAAAAATGTAAATATTTTGAACTGACCTGAGAACAGCAACACATTAAACAGCCTTTCCATTGCCGAGTGATTTAAAGGTACTTCTCCTCAGGTTTGTATCTCTTAATTTTGGCTTTTAGTTTCTACACAAATCTTAATGCAGTAGCCTGTATGCAAAACCTGTTTCCATTTACATAGGGCAGACGGTTTTCATCCAAAGCGACTTACATTGGTTTGTACTATACATTTGTTTCTGACCATGTGCAATCC
Organism: Triplophysa siluroides; assembly: GCA_006030095.1. Lineage (NCBI taxonomy): Eukaryota > Metazoa > Chordata > Actinopteri > Cypriniformes > Nemacheilidae > Triplophysa > Triplophysa siluroides. The sequence goes on along the minus strand of VCII01000395.1, from coordinate 24,972 downwards.
CCTGGGATCGAACACATGGCCTTGGCATTGCTATCGCCATGCTCTAACCACTGAGCCACATGAAATCTTCCTTGAAATTTCAACAAACTACCATTATTGCGATCATTGTTTGCTTTAGTTCAAACACAGTTGTGTCAAAGAAAACAAAGGTCAGTTCTGGGAGGGGGAAGTATGTTGTAAGTAATGCTGTTCTACAGTATTTGATCTAAACTATTCAAATCCTAACATGATAAAATCGTTTGCATTAGTGGCTTTTGCAGGTTTGCTTTTTCGCAAATGTCCTGCCTCCTCCCACACGGTGTATTGTGATAACAGGCTGTCAATCTCAATTGGAGTTTTGTTTGGAATTTAAATTGGATTAAAAGTAGGGCTTATTTGCAAATCTAAACCATAGTCCCCTCACACGGAATACACAAAGCCTGATGTGACAATGTAAAATACTACACCCAAAGTCTGTCTGGGATGATTCTCTTCACTGGTAGTTATAATCTAATCACATTATTGTTTGGCTTTGTTTGGCATTACAAATGTGCTGATAAACACAGTTTCAACTTCCAACAAAACAATAACATGAAAAAGCAGCTTGAGCAAAGGCCACCACCTGTTGCTACTTCTAGTAAGAGCAAGCTCACACCCCTGACGGCACAGCGAGGTGCCTTACTCAACTCAATGAAAGATAATGCTATAATAAAGTGCTCACTACGAGACATGCTTAAAACTTGCTTGAGTCTGCACTGCTTTGCCTTGTGACACAATGTTATACATCATTAAAGCAAAGTCTGTTTTGATTGTGATCTGTTTCCTGATGAGACGTCTTGCCACAATGCTAAACTTCAATTCAATTCAAGTTTATTTATATAGCGCTTTTCACAATGTGCATTGTTCCAAAGCAGCTTTACAGGAGCAAATAAGAAAACACAGAGGTAAAACACAGCACACTGCATAGTATTTATAGAACAAGCAAGATCATTCTAATAGATAATATCTAATAAATTAATAAATAAATAGATGCAGTCTCCCGGTGAGCAAGCCAACACTGCCCTGCTGTGGCGAGGAACCAAAACTCCCTTATTGATTGATGGAGAAAAAAACCTTGGGAGAAACCAGGCTCAGCCGGGAGGGCCAGATCCCCTCTGACGTGTCATAGCTGCTCTCAGTGACCCCGACCAAGTCACCGAGCAACATCCCCGAGGAAGGGGGGAGAGCCCACCGCCCGCAACCCAGGCAATCCCACTCGCCGAAACCATGCACGTCCAGCCCGGTCCCACTCCGCAATCGACACCAGAAAAACAGAGGAACAACCAGAGAAATAGTAATGGCATATGGAACATTATTCCTCTGCTGTCTGACATCGACCACAAAGCAAGACCATCCAGACCCACACAGCCCCAACAAATAAAATCCCCCCAACCACAACCAACGAGCCCCCCCCCCCACCCCCCACGAACATCAGCCCAGCAACCCCCAATCAGGGCCACTGAACTCAGCTATAACTTCAAACTGCTGACATGTGATGTAGTTTAGCATTTATACCAAGCATTGTAACTTTTAGCATTAATGTGACAAGTATTCCATCTTTGCTCTCGGTTGGGGATAGAATGGTCTGAGCTGGGATGGTCGCCTTTCTCTTGGGTGGAAATGGAGTTGCCTTAGATGGAGCTGGGATGGTCAGTCAGTCCGCTGGCGTAGTCTCTAAGTCGGGATGGGCATATGATGTCCATCTGGGCCTGGCAGAACTTTCCCTACCTCGAGATGGGCATCCCGAGGCGGAGGCAGAAAGAAATAATTAGCGTAGCTGCTGTTCATTTACTATGCATTAGTGAAAAACTTGGGTGAAAAGATGTGTCTTTAATCTAGATTTAAATTGGGAGAGTGTGTCTGACCCTCGAATAGTATCGGGAAGGCTATTCCAGAGTTTAGGTGCTACGTATGAGAAAGCTCGACCCCCTTTTGTAGATTTAGTTTATTCTAGGTGTTATCAAAAGTCCTGAGTTTTGCGATCTTAGAGAGCGTGATGGGTTGTAATGTGATAGAAGCTCTGTTAAGTAAGTAGGGGCTAAACCCTTTAAGGCTTTATAAGTAATTAAAATAATTTTTAAAATCAATACGATACCTAATGGGTAAGTGAAGAGATGATAAAATTGGGGTAATATGATCGTATTTTCTTGACCTGGTTAGGACTCTGGCAGCTGCATTTTGGACTAACTGTAGTTTGTTTATTGTAGATGCAGGACAGCCACTAAGAAGAGCATTACAGTAGTCAAGTCTTGAGGTCACAAATGCATGAATAAGAGTTCTGCGTCAGCAACACATAAAACATTTCGTAATTTGGCAACATTTCGAAGGTGGAAGAAGGCTGTTTTTGTGACATTTGAGATATGATTTTTAAATGACAGGTTGCTGTCTAATATAACGCCTAGGTCTTTAACTGTATTTGTCGGAGTAACAGTGCAGCCTTCGATTTGCAGGTTATAATCTGATATATTCTGTTTACGAGTCTTTGGTGCTATAAGTAATATTTCTGTTTTGTTAGAGTTTAAAAGAAGGAAATTACTAGTCATCCAATGTTTCATATCTTTGATGCACTCTGCCAGTTTGGATAGCTTGAAGGAATCATCTGGTCTTGAAGAGATATATAGCTGAGTATCATCTGCATAACAGTGGAAGCTAATTCCATGTTTTCTAATAATGTTGCCCAGGGGCAGCATGTATATGGAGAAAAGCAAGGGTCCTAAAACCGATCCCTGGTAATCCATAGTTTACTTGCGTTAGATTAGACGATTCCCCATTTAAATGGACATATTGATATCTGTCAGATAAGTAAGATCGGAACCATTTTAGTGCCTGTCCCCGAATACCGGTATCATTTTGTAAACGATCTAAAAGTATTTTATGGTCTACAGTATCGAACGCAGCACTAAGGTCAAGCAGGACTAGGAGTGAGATTACCTTTATCAGATGCCATAAGTAGATCGTTTGTCATTTTAACGAGCGCAGTTTCGGTGCTATGATGCGGTCTAAAGCCAGACTGAAATTTTTCGTGCATGTCATTATTTTGTAGGAAAGAGCACAACTGAGTGGACACTACTTTTTCTAGTATTTTAGACAAATACGGGAGATTTGAAATCGGTCTATAGCTTCCAAGTTCACTGGGGTCTAAGTTTGGTTTTTTGATAAGAGGCTTGATTACAGCCAGTTTAAAGGGTCCTGGGACATGGCCTAGATTAATTGACGAGTTGATAATATTATAAATGTGCAACAGGTAGTAACTCTTTTAATAATTTAGTTGGAATGGGATCTAATAAGCATGTTGTCGGTTTGGATGTTGCAATAAGTTTAATTAAATCTTCCTGTTTTATAGGTGAAAAACACTGTAGCTTTTCTTTTTGGGTGATGGTTGGTACTAATTCATCAGACACACTTGGAGGTTGGATTTTAACTACGTCGTCTCGTATTTTTTCGATTTGTTCTGTAAAAAATGTCATGAATTCATTGCTACCAAGGTGTGGCGGAATAGCCAGGTCAGGAGAAGTCTGTTTGTTTGTTAGTTTAGCAATTGTACAAAATAAAAACCTTGGATTGTTTTTGTTAGTTTCTATGAGGTTACGGAGGTGCTCGGCTTTTGAGGCTTTTAGTGCCTTTTTATAACAGTTTGCACTCTCTATCCACGCAATTTTAAAGACCTCTAAATGGGTTTGTTTCCATTTGCGTTCCAGTTTACGCGTTTCTCTTTTTAGGCCGCGAGTGGTGCTATTGTACCATGGTGCTTTGATCTTCTCGTTAATCTTTTTTGACTTCATAGGTGCGACCGCTTCTAATGTATTAGAGAAAATAGTTCCCATGTTGCTGGTCATGTCATCGAGCGATTCTGTATTAATTGGCAAAGTTATTAAAGGAGTCAGATCTGGCAGATTCTTAACAAAACTATCTTTAGTAGATGAGGTGATTGTTCTACCAAGTCGATAACGAGCTATACGACTGATTTCTGCAGTGCGCAGTGTATGTTATAAGATGATGATCAGTGACATCGTCGCTTTGAGGTATAATATCGATATTGGTTAGATCGGCTCCGTGAGATATAATCAAGTCTAGAGTATGATTAAGTCTATGAGTGGGTCTGTTGATGTTTTGTGTTACATCAAAGAGTGTAGAAGCTCTTTAAACGCCACTGCTAAGCATCGTTAGCACTATCTACATGGATATTAAAATCTCCAACAATCAGTACTTTATTATCAACGTTAACCAATAGGTCCGATAAAGTCCGCGAACTCCTTCAGAAAATTAGTGTAGGGCCCAGGGGGTCTATACACAGTAGCCAGTGTAAGAGAAAGCAATGTTTTTTTACTTTTGTTTGGAACAATTATGTTCAACACAAGCACTTCAAATGATTTAAATTTATGCTCTGTTCTCTGAGTTACGGTAAGAAAGTCTCTAAAGATTGTTGCTACACCACCACCTCGACCAACCGGCCGTGGCTCATGCATATAACCGTAGCTTGGTGGAGTAGACTCATTTATACCAAAATAATAATTTGGTTTAAGCCAGGTTTCAGTAACGCAGAGTATATCAAAGCTGTTGTCTGTGATCATTTAATTTACAATAACTGCCTTTGAGTTTAGTGATCTAATATTAAGTAGCCCGAACTTTAGGAGTTGGTTTTGCTCAACAAATATATTGTCTTTAGGTTTAATCATGATAAGGTTTTTTCTCTGACTTTTACATACATTTTTATTTTGTTGTATTATTCGGGGGACAGACACAGTCTCTATGTATTTGGATGTTGTAACATTTTTAACAGTTGAGTGAGAGGAACACAGACTATGGTTAACGCTTGTACTTACTAGTCAAATGCTGCGGAGCGTCTTTGAGATGTTGTCAGACAGGACTTCCGCTCCAATGCTGCTGGGGTGCAGGCCGTCGGGGCGGAAAAGCCTGGGTCGCTCCCAGAACAGATCAAAATTATTCACAAAGAGCAGCTTCTGTTCAGTACACCATGACATTAACCATTGATTGAGCGAAAATAGTCTACTGAACTTTTCATTCCCTCGTCGGTAAGTAGGAAGCGGCCCTGATACGATGATCCTCGCCGTGGGCGATGCGTTGCGTACAGTATCGACCAGACTCCTGAAATCGCGCTTCAGGACCTCCGACTGCCGCATCCTGACATCGTTGACCCCCGCGTGCAGTACGACAGCTCCGATGCTAGCGTCGTCTTTCAGGATCGCAGTTACCTGCGCAGAGACATCAAGAACACGGGCGCCAGGGAAACAGTGAGTGCGAGCCTTACCCTGATTGAAGGAAGCGCGTACGTTCCGGACGATTGAGTCTCCGACGACCACAGCGTTGCATTCCGTCTTGCAGAGGGCGGCAAAGCGGTTCCTGGTCGGGATCTCAAAGACCGGTGGCGGCGGTGGGGGAGAGGTTATCGCTCCGATCCTGGATTGCGCCTTACGCCGTGGGTGTGCCGGTGCAGGAGTGAAGTTCAATTGGGCCCGTCGTGTTCTCGAAGCCTGGGCTCTGTGCAGAGAAACACGCGGAGTAGAAGTGGTAGGAGTATTACAAACACGTCGAAAACTTACCGCTGCTTTGCGAGCGTCAGCCCGGGATGTTTCCAGCGCCGTTTTACGTTCTCGCAGCAGTGTCTGCCTCTTGAGTAGATCCTGGATCTGCTTCTCCACAACCTCCAGCTCCGACTGAAGTGCGAAGAAAGATTCATCATCTGCACTCAGAGGTAAACACACGTCTGAAACATTTGCCATTAGTGATGTAACAGTGAGTTAAGCAGTAAGGGCAATATTTGGAAAAGTACAGGCTGGTAATGCTAACAGCTTTAGGGCTAATAGCGAGTGATCGTGTGAAACTAATTTATCTGTGTGTTTTTTACGATTTTGGTATGGGGTACACTTAAGGATAATTTGTACCCACGGTGAATTATCACTTTAGAACATAAATCTTAAGATATAACAGGAATAGAAGATATTTAAAGAAATGTTAGACGGAGCTCCGTCTCAAACCACGCGCTCTCGGCAAACAGGAAGTCACCTGATTGTAAACTGATTGTTGTATGGTCAGGATGTTCATTCAGCACAAAAAAAAGGAATTTTGAAACAGGTTGGCATGTAAACTCCGCTCACAAATATTTTCTTATTGATTCATTGTTAAGTCAAACTGGAGAAAATCCAATTGAATGCGAGTTGAATGAGAAGGGTCTGGCTGCAGACGATGCAATCTCTCACATTGAAGACGGAAATAGGTGAAAATACTGTTTGAAAACTAACAGCACGAAATAAAAGAACGTTCTGTTAAAACCTCCTGGAAATACATGAAAATTAAAAAGTATTTCACAAAGTGGACTGTAAAATCCTATTTTCAAAAGGTGGACATTTTTGCTTTTTAAGAGTACCGTAAAGACAAGGTCACGGCCTGGATTTATATAAAACGATAGCTGAAAGACATTATTGAACATCTACACTAATGTCTGATTACTTTGCATATGTACCCAAGTAAAAGGTTATAATGGCAAAATGCATTACTATCTAACGATAATTACATTACTAAAGAAAACTTTACATTACATTAAAAAATTGACAACTATGTATTTCAATTTTGAGCTTGACAAAATATTCTGAGATGCATGTTGTCCACCACATTCTCTACAAATGCAGAATCAGAAAGAGTTTTTTGCGAAATATATCTGCACATACAAGGAATTTGGTGAAAGAAGCATCCAGTGCACAAAAACAGCTGCAGACATAACACAATACAATACACAGGTTATCTATATATTAAAAAAGAATAGAAAAAAATAAGATAAAGAGTGCAAAACTATGCATGTATATAAATTGTATGTTCAAAATATGTTCTTTATACAGCATAACGAAAAATAGACACATTTGCACAAACAGGATATAAAATTAGATAAAAGCATCATCAGGTGGATATATAAGTATTACACACGGTTACTATTGCACAATGTTAATAATTGCACAGTGTGTAGAAAATGTAACTGTTCATGATGCAGGGATGGCCATTTTAGTCCTGCAGTCTCTGCTTCTGGAGAGTTTAGCTCCAACCCTCATGAAACACACTTGAAGCAGCTATTCAAGACTTTCAGGACAAGGGGTTTTCAACTCCAGTCCTCTGGTCCCCCCTAACAGAATGTTTTACATGTCTTCATAATGAACTAACTAACAAGTTGATGAGTTGAATCAGGTGTTTCACATACACTTATAACAATGCAGAGAAGGATTTACTAAATTTTCCCTGAGAAAATCAGAGTTCATTTTAAAGGTCTAAAGCTAAACACAATGATCTGTAACTTTAATTAGAAATTATCTTTAAATTTCAAGGAATTTTTACACAGATAGAAAGCAACCACAATCGAAAACCACCATTATTGTGATCAGTGTTTCATTTAGTTGGGCTCTTGACTCTCATTAAGAAAGTTTATCTTTAAGTGATGTTTTACTTATAATCGCTAAAGGTTTAGAAAATAATGTTTTGAAATATATTTAAAATAAAACTGATTTCATTTTTTATATTTCGTCAGCTGTTATTAAAAGTAATTACCGAGAGCAGTTTTGAGGTGACCATGAATAATGATCAGGTTAAGCCATGAATGTCTAGTGAAAGTACTCAATTTTGAAATGCAAAAGCAAACTTTGTTGAAACACTTAGCCATCAACCCTCATCATACAAACCTCAACAATGATAAACAGGTCAACTGCAATGCATGCTGGGAGTCTATAAGTTTTGTGCTATGATGTTGCCCAGCACACCTTGCAGCATGAAGCGTTCTTTTGTTGATTGTCACCATTGTTGAGTTTCAACACTGAATCTTCATATCTTTGTTTGTCAAGTTGCAACATTTCCCAGTTTTCCAACACTGATGACTTCGTGTCATTTTCCATTTACCACAAACATTTACTATATTATTAAAAAAATAATGTGGGAAATTGATCATAATTAAAAAAACAATTTTGAAACCCCAACAAGCTCTGAAACCCATTACATGTCAGCGTTCTTTAACTCACCAAAGGTTCATTAAGATGTTGTTGGAACAATCAAAGGAAAGAGACTGAAGTATTCGTTTGTTGATTATCACCATTGTTGAGTTTCATACACTGATTCTTCATGGCAATTTGATTGAATAGTCTCACAGATTTTAAATATATATTGGGATATTCAAATTATACGACAGACAGCTCTAACACTGCTTTAATCTCACAGTGTAGTATCACACAACTTCCCCACATTAAAACCACAACACAAAAGTATTTATTTAACTAACATCAGAATAAACTTTTATCCCATTGAGTTTTAGCTTACTTTGCAACCACATAAAAATTGTGTTAAGAGTCAAGAGCCCAACTAAAGCAAACACTGATCACAGTAATAGTGGATTGTTTGAATTTCAACATTAATAGCAGATGCAAAAGTGATAAACATTTCAACAAATCAACAGTGGGGGATGAGGTGAGTGTGGCCCGTGTAGGGCCAGCGATAAGGGGCCAATGTTTTGCCAGTGAGCAAATTCTCGGGGGCCCTGCGCTGACAGCCTGCTGGGGGCCCGTAAAGTGCTAATGCTAGCTTGCAGGGACCAGTGCATGGAAACTTAAAGCTCTTCCTGTTTTTGTAAAAAATACATCACAAATTGACCTAGTTTGTCATGGCATCTGTCTGACAGTACATGTGTCCGAGTGCGCAAGCGCAGCTGAGAGTGCATGTGTCCGAGTGTATCGCATCTAATATAGCATCTTATTTGATTACAGTTTTGAATAGAATGATTTAATATTGTTCATGGTTTTATTTGTAAAATAATGTATGTATCCATAAATATGTGTAGCTTCTACTCATTTTTTTAAGTTGGTCTAATGTAAATTTATTAAATAAAAAATAGACTCATGTAATGCAATATAATTGAGTTGATCCAACATAAATTTCCCATATTTCAAAATTAGCATCGTGGTGATCAGTGTTTCTTGGAGTCGGGCTCTTGACCCTTGACTTTTCTAGTTATGGGCTATATGCATAGCCTGCTATAATTGTGCATTTGAAATCAATTTGTAATGAATGTTATTTTAATGAATTCTATGCAGTAAAGGACATGCAAACACTGCAAAATGTTTTGCTATAAACTCTACCGATTGGCTTCTCCGCTGTATGACTTCACATGAGAATTAGAGCTGTTTTCTCTCCACCACTTCAAAGAGTAGTAACTGAGTGGGATAGAGGCCTCTCTTCTGTAGAGATCAATTTCTTTCTACTGGGACTGGGAACATAAATCTAGTAGGAAAAAAATCCACACACACTTACAAAAGTAAAGCAATTCAAATAGATTTGTATCTGATTTTGCTGCAATTGTTCTGCCTTTTTCTGCACCCTCAGGAAGACAGACTCGCGTTGGTTATGGTCTTGCTGCGGTAGAGTCTGGAATGTTGGGTCCAGCGCAGTGCTCTCTAACCAGGCACGTGCAGACGGGGGGGCTGAGGGTGCTTGAGCACCTGCCTTATTGGCCCCTTAATGGCGAAAGTGCCCTTTCGTGAGGCAAAAAATTATAATTTTGTAATTAAAGGCCCTTTTGTGAACGCCTGCCCAATCTAACTATTAGAGAAATTAATAAATAGTAATTTAACCATACATTAAATTACCCTCGTGATGACCTTTCACCTGACCACCTCATCTGGAACGCCCCCTCACGTTCAGACGCCTTCAGTAGTTTAGCGCCTTTTCCAGGATACAAAACATTCGCGGCTGTCGCTTTCAGCGGAGCGGTGTGCTGTTCTACTTATTATTGTTATTTTTATAAGTAGTATTAGTATTTTACAAGACCGCCGAGAACAGAGCATGCACGGCGTTTGTGTGTGTGTAGTCTGCCCTGAACTGAAGTGACGTTAGAATATGTTACAATATATAAACACAGGTGCAGGTTCACTTCTTGAATCGATCTTTGCTGTTCGGGGGAGAAACGTTTCACGGGCGTCGAGGGGTCTGGTCTTTATGTTATTTGACTAAAACTGTTAATACTTTGGAAGTATTATTATTACAGTATTTACGGTAGAGTGCCTTCAAAACAGTTATCAAAATACCGGTTAAACAGGTTATTCTGATTTTCTCTCCTCCGAATTATACTCATCAGTGTTGTTTTTCTTATCATCATTATCATTTAAAAAAAATGTATAGATTCAGAAGAGGGTTAGAACATAATTATATTTTAAATATGACAAAACAGCTATTGTTCTGTACATCAGAGAGGAAACCTTAAAGGGACAGTTCACCCAAAAATAAAAATGACATCATCATTTACTCACCCTCAGATTGTTTCAAACCTGAATACATTTCTTTGTCCTGCTAACCACAAAGGAAGAATGTCAGTAACCAAACAGATCTTATCCCCCATTGACTCCAATACTATTTATTTCCCTACTATGGCAGTAAATGGGGATGAGATGTGTTTGGTTACTGACATTCTTCCAAATATGTGTTCAACAGAACAATAACATTGATACAGGTTTGGATTAATCTGAGGGTGAGTAAGTGATGACAGAATTTTCATTTTTGAGTGAACTATCTCTTTAAGGTTTGGACAACTTAATTCACTTCAGTTTCTAATCCAAGACTTATTAACAGGTGCAAATAAAATATTTTTATACTTTTAAACATTAGAATGGTCTTTTTTGTTTCTTTTTCAAAAGTGCATCATGACATTTACTGCTGTATCAACACGGAAGCATCCATATTGATACATGTATCAGCAAGGAATTCTGATGTTTTGAGCACAGCCTTGTTCCATGTGGCCCTTTTTACTTTGAGCACCTGCCCCTTTAAAGGTCTCTGCACGGCCCTGTCTCTAACAGAAGGTTGTATGCATCTCCGCTGTATCTTCCTGAATTATTACTGAGGATTGCTCTCTTTGTGTCAGCCATGGTGGGGGAATCGCCATCATTTGGTGCCATGCTCTTTTCAATCATGCTCTTCAGTGGCACAATGAGAGACACCATGGGGCTCTTCTCCTCACATAAGACTGTGGTGGCTGTCTTCAAAGGATTCAGCAGCTTCACAAGGTCTTCGGCATTCAAGATATCGCTGCTGTCCAGTGTATCAATGTTACGGACGTTTTGTCTCATTTCAGGGCTGGTGAGAGCTGCTGATATGGCAGCTTGCTGCTCCAGGTAACAAACCAGCATATCTAAAGTTCTATTCCATCGCGTGGTAACGTCCATGATTAATTTGTATGGTGGCAGTTGTAGCAGCTTCTGCTTGGACAGGAATAACGCGGCAGCCATTGAACTCCGGCGAAAAAAAGCTGTTACTCGTCTCACCCGCACAAGCAACTGAGTGACACGCACAACACCGAGGCCAGCCTGCGTAGTTAGGTTTATCGTGTGTGCAAAAAAAGGCTCCAAAAGGCTCCACAGCCACTTCCATATTACGCGCATTGTCAGTCACAATTGCGATGCGATGCCATGGTTTGCTTTTTTAATCTCCCAGTCAGTGACTGATGCTTGTAAAACTTCAGCTATGTTTGCCCCTGTATGGGACTCAAAAACTGGGTGAGTCTGCAGTACAAAATGTACCATTTCACAGTCACTGTTGATTATGTGGGCTGTTAATATGATAAAGCCCTGTGTACACCTAGAAGTCCAACCATCAGTAGTAATGGCAATGCTTTCTGCATCTTTCCGAGTCTGTACATCCTTGACCTTGGCTTCTTTGTAGAGGGTTGAGACCACAGTGCGAGTAAAATGCGTGCTTGATGGGATGGTGTACCTCGGTTCCAGTGTGTGGAGGAGAACCACACACAATTTTCCACCACAGAAATTGGCCTCACATCAGCTGCAATGAAAGCGCAGATGTCTCTCATTATTGCCATGGCTCTTGCACTTGACTGTGGAAGAGATGCAATGGCATTTAGAGTTGTTTGCCCTTTTAAGGTTTTCGTCACAGGTGCGGGTGGTTTTAGTAGAGAGTTGTGGTGGTTCTGTATGTATTTTTGTATAGTGCTCATGTAAGCCACGGTGTACGGCATTGTTCTTTTACAATGTTTACATATTGTGTTGGTCTTGTCTGTCACTCCGTTTCTTATTTCCACTGGAAAACCAAAATGTTGCCACACAACTGAATAAAAAGTGGCTTCAATACTAATTTCACCCTTATGCTCCATCATACTGACATCACAACTCACGGGTAGGGATGTAACGATTCACCGTGAGCTGGTTGAAAATCGATTTAAATATGTGACGATTCAAGTCGGTTGAAATGTTAAACTAATCGCGATATATGTTTTGAACAGCAGGGGTCGCTGTTTTTACTTCAAACTTGCTTTAGAGCGAGATCTCTGTTAATGCTAGCAAATGTCAACCTGGTCTCGTGGGTAAGACGTACCTCTGCACAATTTTGCAGCGCCCCTAAATACGTTCCAGCAGGTACATATTTCTACAGTTTTCAGACACGAAAGTCCACTGGGGGCGCTAAAGGGAAGACCTCCGTGTGACACATCAATGCGGTCAACTCAAATACAACAGGATTGACAGTCAGAGGTATGTACAGTATATCACATTATCCTAATGCTGTCTGCAGTAGTTTAGTGAAATTGTTAAGTGTTACGTTGTTTTACTGAAACATGTTTGCTCTAATGGTAACTTAACCGTAACGTTAGAATCATGTGAGTGCTCGTGACGCCATTAGGGCTGTTAAATTAAGCTAATGCCTGAGTAATTTAGCTAGCGTTAGCCACCGCCGACATTAAAGTTTTTTATCGGTTTGCAAATCACACCAAATGATTCATTTGCGATTGTATGCTGTTCAGAGCGAGTCTTCGGTGAACTGAATTCACGAGCGTGACAGGCGATCCCCTGAGCGCGCGCGCGAAAAGTAAGTTACTAATGTCAAGTTTTAGGATAATCTTTGTAACTGAATGCTTGAATGCGGACACATCAAAGTCAATGTGAAATGTTTAGGTGAAAAGCCGAAACATTATAGTTACACAAGTTAAAAAGTAATTAAAAACGCATGCATCATTCATCGTTCCCGTTGATGTAGCATTATAATGTTATGCATTTAGCCCTGCGTGACCCCTGTTTTTAACTTGTTTGTCAACACATTACATATGTGACAAGCACTAAGCCGAAATAATTTATTTATTTACTTATTTGAAAATGTATCTAACCTGAGAGACTACATGATGGAATAAGAAAGGGCGTGATGTACATGCTTACTATCAGTGATGCCTGCTGGGGTCGTTTTACCCCACAGACTAGGTTTAAGAAATAATTATGGAAATATATTTTCCATAAAATGTACTCGCTAAATACAGTTTGTATTCTTATGTCAAATATAACTCAGATTTTCTGCAAAACATCTAGCTTTAAAACACTTTTCAATTAACCAATGAAAATTAGATAACTTATAGTAAAACGTTAACTGAGGTTAGTCTTTCCATTTAGCACCAACTTGTGCCAAAGCCATGCTTGCATATGAGTGCGTATTATTACATTTATTTGTGTATTGTACATGCATTTAATGTAGCAGCCGTACCTGCCACAGAATGAGTGGAGCTTGAGCCAATGATACCTGCCCATGTGGCTAGACTTTATAGTAACAACCTAGTTTTAAAAAGTTAATTTATGTTATAATGATATGTAACGTTACAATTTGACCTCTTTTTACTGGATCATATGGTACAAAAACATGTAATATTACTTTTTTCTTCTGTTTAGAGATGCCGGGAAACACACAGGAATTGTGCCCAGGGTGCAATACCCTGATAAGTGTTGCATTCAAGACATGCCCACTCTGCAAACAAGTCCAGCCGTACAAAACAAAAGTTGCAACTTTCAAAATAAGAAAGCTGAATGGAAGAAGTCAATCAAGAAAAACAACAACAGGACAGTTGTTCTTAATAGCTGCCATGTGATGGTAAGTTCAGGTCAGGGCTAAGGATACAAAAAGAGGATTCATGAAGTCAACTCAGTAAGGGGAGTAAAGTTAAACGGTCAATTGTCATGTTTCCATGCAGCTGTCAAGTGAACTTTTGAAATGTGGCAAAAAAAACAATCCATCAACTGGTTTTGAGTGAATAAATTCCCGCAAAGGGATCCTCCCCCATAAGGCCGTCCCGTTCACCCCCCCCTGGGAAAAATACATTGATGAAAACATAGCTGATGAAGCAGAAATAAATATCACAATGATAGCATTTTTGGGGAATATTTAGTTATAAACCCTTGATATAAGTAATAGCCACATCCTGAAAATAGTTCCCCCCCCCCCCCCATTACCCCCACCCTTACCCCCTCACCCCACCCTATGCGTAATGGTGTTCATATAGAAGTCAGGTAAAATAAGCCTTACCTTAATTATTATATATATTATATATATGTATATTAGACATAAACATCAAAAATTTAATTACATGATTTAATTATTTATTTTTTTATTTCTTCAACATACTACTTTTGGGAAGAAATTCAAGGGAAACTTGGTGGCCGATGCCATCCTTGGAGGGGATTAAGCTTTTGGATCCCGATTTGTTTCAGAGGGTTAAAATGATGTATGAAGCAGTGCTAAAGAGTATGGTTTTTTTTGTACTAATATTAAGGTCTGTAATCTGGAAACACTGATAACCCACATGTTTAATTCTCTTTATTTTTCATATAGATGCAAAGGGTGAGCATTACATTTAGCCATAATAGGAAAAAGCAGCATGTGGTGGCTCTGTTTTTTTTAGGCAGACTGTTTTGTGACATTAATTACAACTGATGGGAGAAGACATGTTTTAGGTTTTTGAATTGCCCCTGATTAAAGTAAAAGTAAAAAATGATCTATGGGCAGTATACTGTACATGTAGTTTATGCTTTCTGGATCATAGCTTTTGGTATGAATTGATCTTCCTGTGGAAACAATGTTGTTGTCATGGTTCCACCTCTCCTTGTCAGGTATTTCTTGGTATAGAGGTGGAATCATACAGGATCCTTTGTTTCTCTAGTCTGCGTCATCGTTCCTACCCTCCTGTTTCCTAGTTTGTGTTAATTAGTTTATCCCTTGCACCTGTTCCCTCTTGATTTGCTCCCCTTTAAAACATCCTCGTGTTCTTTGTCATGTCTGGTTCATTGTACGTCTTACCTCATCCGTGTCATAGATAGTCTTTGTATTGATGCCCTCGTCTTGCCTTGTTCCTGTTTCCCTTGTCTAGTAAGTGTTAGTTTAGTGTTCGTTCCTAGTGTTTGTTTTCTTAGTTTAGTCAGTCAGTGTCCTTATAAGTATTATTGTTTATCCTGTCTTGTTTTCCCCGTTGTGGGTTTTGTTTTGCCTGTTTTTGTAGTCTTTGTTATTTTGTCAAATAAATCCTTGTTAACCCCTTCATCCCTGCCTCTGCCTGCAATTGGGTTCTCCTGCCTTGTCTCTTACCCAGTTCATGACAGTTGTGAAGCCAGCATTCTTTAAATTCTGGCCATGGGACAGATCTTTGATAGCTCACACTGTAAAAAATAAATGTATTTTTACAGAAAAAAACGGTAGAATTTAACAGTATTATGACATTTTGATCAGAACTGTGAAATTCCATAAAAATGCTAACTTTGACATCTAATGTACATTTTCCCTGTTTTTTAACTATTTAGATTTGTTACTACAAAAAAATGACATTTTTCTTTAAATAACAGTAATTGTTGTCTATTGTTATCCTGACATGTCCTTAAAAAACATTCCTGTATATTTTTTGGTCAGAGTTGAAAAATGTTTAGTTTTACAGAGAAAACCAGTAGAATTTCACAGTCATATCACATTTTCATCAGAACAGTGAAATTCCACTAAAAATGCATACATTAACACCAAATATAGCCTACATTTTTCCAGTTGAATTAGGCAGTGACTATGCACTAAGTGCAAAAAGCAACAGTTGTGATTTACACTAAAAACAAATATATATTTTATTTACATCATGTAAATGTCGCGATAGTTTGCAATAAGTGTAAATAGTAATTAGATGCTATATTCTATATTTTGGCAGATTCTGTTCGCATCTCGGTAATTGTGTACATTAACAGGATACAGTATAAAGTGTTTTATTAAACACTCATTAGACACTTTATTTCTACTTCATTTTTGTTGAAAATAAATGCCTTTTCGATGTGATTTGTGATACCAAAAGGTATAAAATACAGATTCGAACCAAGGACTTTGAAACAAGCATCAAATAAACGAGGCTTCCACACTAGTGCCTGTGCCACTGAAGACATTAGATTAAGTTGCGCATTTTCTAAACTTCATTGGTGATCCGACACAATGTACTATGTTGTTTCCTTGATTTATAGTCAGTGTTTAGCCTACTATTGTTTTTATACATGTCATACATAGGCCTACCGTTCGTTTGTTAAAGAGGCGATCTGGCGCTGGACTGTGTTGTTTATAAAATCATATTTTTTTAGTTTTTGGCCGCTGTGGTTAGTGGCGAAAGGCATCAGTTTTCTCTTGTGGCTGTTAGAGCATTTTATTACTATGGGGGCAGTTGTAGCTTAGTGGTTAGAGAGTCGGGCTTGTAACCCAAGAGTTGCCGGTTTGAGTCTCACGGCTGGCGTGTTGCGACTGTGGTGCCCTTGAGCAAGGCACCTTACCCTAATTGCTCCCCACACTGCTCCGGGGGTTAAAGAGGTCATATTTCGAGTATGCGTTTCACTTATTGGTATCCTCATCCAAACACACACTCCTGTCCAACCCACTTGTTACACCACTTCTGGAAAACCATTTATTGTTAAGGTAAGCTAATTGTCATGATTTCCATATCAAAATCTGAAATAACCAGCTGTAGATGCTATTTACACTAAGAAAAATACAGATATATTTTTATTTTCACTAAGTGACAATATCAGCATTTTTACGTAATGCTATTTACATTAGGTGTAAATAATTTTCATTTAATAAATATAATTATCAAATTTGCAGTAAGTGTAAATACTAATTAGATGCTATCTATATTGGCAGATAGTTGCACCTTAGCATTTTTGTAGATTAACAGGATACAATAATTATCAGAGTGAAAATGATTATATTTATTAAAAATTTTAAATGGATGCTACATTGTTGTGAGAATAAAAGCCCTTCTACACTGACCCCTAAGCCTACCCAATAAATACTTTATTTTTAATAAACACTCACAGCTACTGTCACCTAGAAGATAAACCAATGTCCACAGGTTACAGGATGAACACTTTTCATGCAGCTGTAATTTTTTGGCAAAATTGCCTATTCCCAAGCTGCAGATTTATTGAAGTTTAATAACGGACAAACAGAGATGGCATGGGGCTTTGTGGGTTGTTCATGTGCCACTATATAGAGTATGCATTTAAAGTGGTGCACAGACTTGTTTTATGTCCGCAGTGCATTATTGTCAGAGGGGAGACTGTTGTGCATTTTTCACAGGGACCGCAGGACCACAGTGCAACAAATCACTAGCATGAAATGGGCACATTTAACGTGTTGCTGGTGATTTGCTGCACTGTGGCCCTGTAGTTGCTCTGAACAATGCACAACAGTCTTCACACTCCGCTGGCATAAGCTGCTGACTCAACTGGAGATGGTTTGGCCATTCATGCACCAGGTAATCACCACAGTGGCACATGTACGGATCACAATGTATGTAATTTCCAAAATCAATGTTTTGAGGCCCCGTGCCATCACAGTTTGATTTGTACCATCAAATTACACTAGTCAAAATTTTAAGAGGATCAAAACCTTTCATAATAGTTGTCTTAAAACCAATACCCAAAACTCTTCAAATGTTGACCAGTGTACAATAAATCTGCAGATTTGTATACATATACACATATACATATACAAACCCGATTCCAAAAAAGTTGGGACAGGTAGCAATAAGAGGCCGGAAAAGAATGTACATTTAACTTTGTACATATGTACATTTAACTTTTCCGGCCTCTTATTGCTACCTGTCCCAACTTTTGTGGAATGTGTAGCTCTCATGAAATCCAAAATGAGCCAATATTTGGCATGACATTTCAAAATGTCTCACTTTCAACATTTGATATGTTATCTATATTCTATTGTGAATAAATATTAGTTTATGAGATTTATAATTTATTCCATTCCCTTTTTTACTCACAATTTCTACAGTGTCCCAACTTTTTTGGAATCGGGTTTGTACATATACATATACATATATCGCTCTGTGAACTGCACGTGTGGCACAATTTGTTTGCCAGGCGTGCTAAAGGCTGGGCATGCTCACATTGCAAATTCTGTATATGAATTACAAGAATTGACAAATTACATGTTTTGCTTTCAAAATGTTTGTGGATTGTTTAATGTTGTATCAGCGTTTTACTCACGTCTTCCACTTGAAGAGCTGGATGGTGAAATTGAGCATCCAGGAGCAGGTGAACCTGATGCATCAGAAGTGTATTCAGCAGACAAATCATTGGCAGTGTTTTGCAGAGTGGAAGCAATATCTACATGGCATAAACAAAAAACTGCATTAAAAACCATGAAACACATTGACATACTGTAATACAAGTAAAGAGTACAGCTAACAAAGTACAGAATGAAAGAGACTGGGGTGTTGTTTTTCCAGTTCATCTAATTGTATGCATGTACACAAGTCAACATTTAAAGTGGATCAAACCTTTCATAATAGTTGTCTTAAAACCAATACCTGTTCTTGTGAACTTAACAAACTTTTTGATCCGCTGCAAATGTTGACTAGTGTATATGTAAAAACAACATTGATTGATTTACTTGGGATTTGGGCTATTAGTTTTCTTGCTTCAATCGGTCTCAGAAAGCCACCTAGATCATCATCTTTCAAAAACTGTAGGTCATCTGTGGTCTCCACACCTAGGCTGTTCAAACCCTCTATGGCTAGCTTTGAAGTTATAGGGTTTGGGAACACATTCTCAATAAAAGTCAACAATGCATCCATTTCTGTTGGGAGAGGACAGTTTATCCTTTTTACAGATGAACAACGCTGTGCTTCAGAGTAATGACCTTCAGTCCCATAAAACTGTACTCATTTAAGGGATAAATCCAGACATTCCTCAGCATTTACACAAATTAATTCCTTTGTCGCAGGCAAAATCTCATAAAGTTCATAATCATGCAAATACACTGAGGGGCGGGGAGTCACAAGGAAAGTCATCTCATCATCTTTCACAAAAATCAGCTCAATGTGTCCAAACTGTAAAATAGAATACTCCTCTTCACATTTAAGGCAAATTAAGTTTCCTTTCCTGTACAGGGTACCCTTGTATTCTACCCGTGTTGAAACAAAGTCTGGTTCATTAAGCAAGCTTGTCTCAACAGCTTTCACACAGCATCACTGTACAAATGAGGAGAGTATGTGGCCAAGTCAACACTTTTAAGCTTTGGTGAAAAAAATGACTGTGAGTGAAGATATGCTTGAAGAAGTTGATGGTTGTGTGACAATGTCTTGCATACATTTTTGAAGTTCTGTGTTCTTCTCACACTTCTTTTGAAGTAGGAATGTTTGCTTTCAAATCTCAATGACCATAAACGAATTAAAGGTCCAAGACTTAAAATGAGTGACGTATAGTGAAGCA
This sequence comes from Triplophysa siluroides, assembly GCA_006030095.1. Taxonomy (NCBI): domain Eukaryota; kingdom Metazoa; phylum Chordata; class Actinopteri; order Cypriniformes; family Nemacheilidae; genus Triplophysa; species Triplophysa siluroides. Next base: position 5,407 of record VCII01000395.1, on the reverse strand, counting down.
TGTAATGATGTTTTGGTTTCAAATTGTGTTGGAAACAGCTCCTTTCTTGTTTCCAGATATTCTGGTATTAAGACATTGAGATATGCAATCTGTGCAGTGGTAATCTTGTTAGCACACACTAGCTCAACCAGTTCTACCAGAAAGACTCGGAAGGCCAAAGTTGAGTATTCAACATTTATTGGACACTGATAGACAGAACATATGATTATATAAAGATGGTAATTGTAGTCTTTGGAGTAGGCCCTGTCCGTGGCTCGCATCCAGAGGGCCAAAAAGTCCTCCACTTCCCGCCTTGAGATGGTAAGGCAGGGGCGTAGCCAACCCCCCTGGGGTTATATTGACAGGGACCTCCTGGTGGTGGTGGGGAGGATGGGGGCGAATCACTGTAGCTTCGACTGCGGACGTAGAAAGGGGTAAGTGGCAATCTTTTATATTTCATGTTGGAAGGTGATAGGTTGGTGTTGATTGGTAATTAGTGATACAGGATTGAGTCTTCCTGGCAGAACTAGCGCTGAAGCTATATTTCTACCAGAAAGACTCGGAAGGCCAAAGTTGAGTATTCAACATTTATTGGACACTGATAGACAGAACATATGATTATATAAAGATGGTAATTGTAGTCTTTGGAGTAGGCCCTGTCCGTGGCTCGCATCCAGAGGGCCAAAAAGTCCTCCACTTCCCGCCTTGAGATGGTAAGGCGGGGCGTAGCCAACCCCAGAGAATGGTCTTAGGCTTACCTCTGGAGCGGGGCCTACCCCCCCAAAAAAAAAAACGACGAGAGGCCCCAGTGACAGAAGGCCCCGATAGGCTACAACACTGACAAGGCCTCAATGGGCCACGACACTGAACACGGCCCCGAAAGGGCACAACACTGAGACAAGGCCCCGCTAGGCCACAACACTGACAAGGCCTTGATGGGCCACAACATTGATGAGGCCCGTACGGCCCCGTTTTTGACAAGGCCCCGATAGGCCACAACCACTGACAAGGCCGACGAGAGGCCCCAGTGACAGAAGGCCCCGATAGGCCACAACACTGACGAGGCCCTGATGGGCCACGGACCGGCCCGAAGGGAACATTAAGACAAGGCCCCGAAAGGCCACAACACTGACAAGGCCCCGATAGGCCACAACATTGATGAGGCCCGTACGGCCCCGTTTTTGACAAGGCCCCGATAGGCCACAACCACTGACAAGGCGACGAGAGGCCCCAGTGACAGAAGCCCCGATAGGCCACAACACTGACGAGGCCCTGATGGGCCACAACACTGAGACATGGCCCCGAAGGGGCACAACATTGACAAGGCCCCGATAGGCCACGACATTGATGAGGCCCCCGACATTGGGGAAAAGAACAAACAGATTCATTAAAATTATTACATAGAGGGGAGCCGTTAAATTTAAATGTGTATCGACCACTAGCATCTGAGCGCTTCCTTACATTTCCAGCGCCGAGTACATCGGATGAGTCTGGAATAGTGATTGTTTTAGGGCAAAACTGTGCCGAATGTCCGTGAGAGCTGCAGATAGCGCATGCGAGTGTCGTATGGCCGCCAAAATGGCGAACGAGTAGTTCTGTGTCTACTATAGACCAGTCAATTCTGGAGTTAAAAAGAGAAATAATGGATGCGGATTTAGCAGAGAACGAAGCATGGTATTCGTAGAACAATGTACCCCCATAGCGTTGACTGAAGTCTGCCATGGTTGCTAGATAATTATCCATTTCCTCCCTCCTGTCGGGATAAACTTGGCAGAGTATGTCGCGGTAAACTCCAAAAGCGATCGCGAATTCGCCGAACGATAGGTTCCGTTGCAGTCTGGGATCGGATGTTCGGAGAAAAACTGCCACGTCACCACAATCGACCATTTTCCTGTCAGCCGCGGGCGATGGGAGTAGGAGTAGAGCCAAGTTAATGTCCTTACCTTGGATGATGTTGTTGCGTAAAGCGGGAGATACCGTCGCCGCTGCTGGAGGGACGAATCACCTACCGAAAGCTACCGCTGGAACGGCGGTGGCGAGGGTGAAATGTGTGTTCGCCTGCGAAGTAGTAGCATCCTGTGGTGGTGTCTGGATGATTGTTGAAGAGGCTACGGGGTTAGACGTTGCCGGCAGGCTAAAGTGATCGTGCTGTTCGGGGGTGGGATGAATAGTCGAGGTTGCTGAGCGCATCCGGATATTGGATCCTGGGTTGCTGAGCGCTGTCTCGAAATCCGCCATTTTATTTTGTAGACCTTGGACGGTGGCGGAAAGAGATCGAACAACCTCTAGTAGCTGGTCGTTAGCATCGCGGGGTCCGTGCGGGGGAGATTGGATCCTTGTAGGCTGCAGATACTTTTTGGATTGGCGAGGTGAAGAGGATTTGCTGGACCGCTTCCTACCAGCTTGTTTGGGCTGGGTTGGTGGCGCTGATGTCGTTGGGGTTACCTCGATAGTTCCGGGAGGGATACCCAAGGTGTTGGAGGCTAACTGAAGCAGGTCGTCCCTGGAGAGATCGGGATCGGCTGGAATGCCTGCTGCTTCTAGTTTGCTGGCGATCAATTCTGATGGCCACTGAGCCCATGGAGAAACGCGGCTTTGGATTCTTGAGCTACGCCTCACATTGGCTGGAGACGGAGGGATGAATTCCTCGTCGGAGTCAGTATACTCACAGAAATTATTCTGAGACATTTTCGGAGGTCTGCGAGTCGGGCTATTGGATTACAACGAATCACTGTAGCTTCGACTGCGGACGTAGAAAGGGGTAAGTGGCAATCTTTTATATTTCATGTTGGAAGGTGATAGGTTGGTGTTGATTGGTAATTAGTGATACAGGATTGAGTCTTCCTGGCAGAACTAGCGCTGAAGCTATATTTCTTTCAACTTAACAGTCAGTTGCCATACAGGGTCTTGTGACTCTACTCTGTCTCCAATTATGACAGGAAGAAATCTGAGGAGACACCAGTTCTCAGCTGCTTGACCACCTAACTTTCTGCCTTTTTCACATATCTGAGAGGGGGCAGAACCAGCATCAGAATCCAGATATTTGAATTGTGCAAGTCTCCTGTTCAGCTGTGTATATGAAAACCACTTCCTTTTTACAAAGTATTCCAAGAAAATGGCAAGATCAATAGCTACAACGCCTTCAAACAAGTCGTGGCCAAGGCATGGGGGAAGGCCAGGCTGAGCAACATGAAAATATTTGAGAGAGTTGAAAATGGAGTCAAACTTCAACCCATTTACAACATTTTCTTCGGTCGTCCTTAGAGTTTCCACTGCCTTCTTATAGGACTCAACTGTGCGATTGGGAAAGTCTACACACACATTCTGAAGTTCACTGCGAGATACCAAGCAATACCTACAGCAATGCTTGGCAGTACTGAAGTTCTGTGAGTAACCACCGATGCAGCGGGACCCCAAATTATCACCGATAATAGCCACTATTGTTGCACGTACTATGTCACCTGAAGATGTCACAAATCCATTCTCTTCAAGTTCTTTGACATCTGCCAACAACTTAGCAAAAAATCTTGGTTTGACCAAAATAGTTAAAGTCTCTCTCATGACACAAAAGTGATAACTGAATGTTCCCTTTCTGTCGGTCTCTCGACGTTGTGTCGAGAACGACAGATGGGGTTCGCCCTTGAGAACCAATCAACTCTGACTACTATAGAAAAGGCCAATGAAATTTGGCGAATGAAATTTGCATGCCGGTCTCCGCCCCCGGATGTCCGGTATAAAAGGAAGCCGGCGTGCAGCATTCACTTACCTTTTGTTCTTCAGAGCCCTCGCTCATGACTACGAACAAAAATAATTCAACAAATTCTTCTTCTACATCGCCGGATCTACGACGTAGAGCAGCGGATCGTCCCTTCCTGCAGCGACCTTCTCCTGGGCGTCTCGGCGGTTCCGGAGGTGATAGAGATTATTTCTAAAAGGTCCTATTCAGGACTGAGCAATTTCCAGCGCGGCATGTCCCGCTGTTCTCTTGGGTGCGGCACCCTCATCGAGGAGGGGGGATGGACACGATCGCTGCATTAGGTGTCTGGGCGTCCAGCACACTGAAGCAGCGTTCGTTGACACATCTGCCCGCACTGCGGGCGGATTGTCACTCAGAAGTTGCGGTCACGGGTGGCTGTCTTCCTACGGGAACCAGCCACCATTTCGTCTGCTACCCGGGCTGTGACATCTGTGGCTACGGCCCCGATGACCACCCACGTAGCAGCGTTAGTGATATGGGGAACTCTGCGAACGTAAACCCGCCAGCCAAGTGCTCACGGGCCGATCGCACCCCGATTCGCTCTTCTGAACATTCCCCAACCGGCGGTGGCATACTGTCCGGATCCTCAGGCACGCACTCGGAAACGATGCGTGACGTAGATGAGATGTCGTTCGCAGCATCGGAGGGAGACTGGCATCCGACTCTGACGAATCCGAGCTCCCCCCAGGGGGGTCGAGCTCAGGAGGAAGCAGAAGTGATGCCAGCCATGCTAATCCGGGGATACGTGGTTCCTGGGGGCGGAGCGCGGTGCAAACCACGCCCACCCCGGGTGCCATTTCTTTCCCGGAAGTGCATGAGGAGCTGTGTAAAACTAGGAGCGCTCCACTCACGGCCCGCTCCGGTCAAACCAGCTCCGGCTCCCTCACTTCCCTCGAGGGTGGGGCAGCCAAAGGCTACGTCGAGATCCCCCGGGTGGAACGTGCGGCTGCGGTGCATCTGTGCCGCAGACGGCTGCCACCTGGGGAGAATCGGCCACGCCTACCGTCCAAGGCGTGTAGGACTTCGACATCTATGGTGCCGAAGCCTTGCGCTGGCGCGGGCCGGGCTGCCTCCTCTCTGAACACCATGGCCATCCTGCAGGTCCGCCAGGCCAGGGCGTTGAGAGAGCTCCACGAGGGTAAGGCCGACCCAGGTATAATGCAGGATTTCTGTGCCGCCACTGACAGCGCTCTACGGAGCGACCAAGGTGGCGGCACGGGACCTGGGTCGGACGATGTCCACGGAAGTGGTCCAGGAGAGTCACCCCCGGATGAACCTTGCGCAGATGAGTGACACCGAGAAAGTCCGCTTTCTTGATGCACCCGTCTCGCAGGGTAGGTTGTTGGTAACACCGTCGAGGACTGCGCTCAGCAGTTTTTGACGGTGAAGAAGCAGACAGTGGCGATTAGCCTGATCTGTAAAATGGCTCAAAGTGCCAAGTGTAAAATACACTCCAATCATTTTGTGTCTTTTTTTAGCTGGCCCAAGGGGATTCACAATCTCAAAGGCATCCTGGTACAAGATAAATTGGATTGTATTCTCAGGCTGCTTAAACAAGTCATTGGATTTGAATACAGAGCCATCACAGATGTCAGAGAACACAGAAGAGTGTACATGCTGATGTTTGGCACACTGCTCCCACACCACTGGGTCTATTAACATGGTTTTTAA
>VCII01000394.1:0-29054 GCA_006030095.1 Triplophysa siluroides | reverse complement strand
ATGCGAGTCTTATTTTCCAAACACTGTCATACATCGACAACCAAAAAGGAGAAGCGATACTAAATATAATTATAAATAAATACGTCAATAAACAAAATAAATGGAAAAATCCAGTTTTGTGTTTTCTCATGTCATTGATGACATACAGGCTTATTTATAGATATCTTAGGCTAAAATACATTTTTGACTTCAAAAGGGCCGAGGGCTAACTCCAAGTGTGTGAAAATATACATGGGAATAAATAAGAGGTTAGGAGACACACACAAACTGTATACATCAAAATAACACAGATAACAAGTGTCAATATTGATCATGTTTTTTGTTGTCGTTTATGAGTTCGATTGAGACACTCTGTTTTAGAGTTAGACAATCCGTCTTTTGCTCAGCAGCAAAGTTTAAGCAAAAATTATTCAAAAACTCGTATTGAAGAAGCCTTCATCAGACTGCAGGTATAGCAGCTCAACAGATGCATGTGGCAGCTCGAAAGCAGGTAGGACAGGTTATGTAGTTGTTTTTGTTAGGCTGATGCTGCACGTTTGCTCAACTTTTTCCACAGCTTTGCTTTAACACTTCGCTGTGTCACTAAATACATTGGGAATATACAAATACACCACACTTAAACGGTTGTAAATTATGAATGATGGAAAACAGACCTAAAGTTGGTCTCTTATGATGGAAGACATTAAGATTATTGCCCACCAAAAAGTCACTTAAATAAAAAGAATGAGAGAATTATTTAAGACCAGTAACTTTTTCTTCATCATTTATTTTGTAATAAACTGGTCAAATGTGTATTCCAAAGGCACAGTGTGTAGATGAATAGATCTATAAATCTACCACAGTGTATTGCTTAATCCTATTAATTGTTTTTCATTTATTTTGACATTCGTAGGCATGCGTCTCTGTTCTATAATATGGTATAAAGGCCACGTCACATATTCAAATTATCATGTAGGACACAGCCTCCAGCAGGGTGGTAAAAAACAAACATTGTTCAGCAGTTCCAAACGTCTTCTACCCGTCACAGTCACTCGGAGGAGGCAAATGGCAGGCAGGAGTACAACAAAAGGGTTAACAAAAAGGGTTTTATTTTAACAAGAAACACAAAACAAAGACCCATGATGGGGTATAATAAAACAAGCAGGGTCAAGACAGTACGTTGACTAACAATAAACAACAGTTGATCTAAACTTGACTGCACACTTACTAGACTGGACAAGATCTTGGACAATAGGGACAGGAACATGAGTATGTGGAACAGGTAATTTACCTTACAATGATGTACGAGTAACATCCACACGTGAAACATGACCCAAGTAACATTAATAACCAAGGAAGAACTGAACTAAGGGAGAAATTAAATGGAACACATAACAAGGGCTACACAGGTGATGGGGATGAACTAGACAATGAGGTGCAGGTGCAAAAGTCAATGAGAACAAAAACACAGGTGAGGGAGCGTGGCAAAATAACAGACTAGGGGTAGAATGTAGAAAACTGGGGACACACAGGAATGTTACACTACCTGTAGTCAAAGAACTTTAGTATGTCACAGAAAGAGTGTTGCTTTCGCGGATCATATTTTGCTAAATTATAGTTGTAATAATAGTATAACTACTAAATTACAAACAAATTATGTGTTTGTTTATTCACATAATGTTATGAACTGCGAGGTAAGAGCAGCGTTTCAGGGTATAACAAAAAACAAGGTTCATTTAAAGCCAAAAAAACACAAAGCAAAGACCCACGGTGGGGTTTAAACGGGGAACAGGATCATAAACAGAAAACAACACGTGGAGTAACTGAAACTAGAGAAAACAATACAAAAGACTTACAAAGACTTGAATAATCCACAATTAACATGCGAACACGCAAGGCAAGACAGACAAGGCATATGAAGCAAACAAAACGAACGAGCACAGGACAATAGACACGAGGATATCTTATAATGAGACAGACTAAGGATAATTAACAAGGGGCAGGTGTGGGTAACGAGGAACGAGATGGCGGGAGCAGAGACGCGGACCGGAGAGAGCGTATGGAAGGCCGTTAGGGTCAACATCTCTCTCTCACATAAAACATAAGGCTTCGTCACGAATCTGCCACAAGACCAAGAATAGACATTACATGAAGGCATACTCATGACACATAAACATGTATTTTTCATTTGCCTAGGTCTATGGCCTTTTCCTTGCCCCCATTGTGAAAAGTACTTCCGTACATCAGGCCACAGGAAAACACACATTGCCTCTCATTTTAAGAGTGTACACCACAAAAAAGCAAATGCCCACGAAAGCCTCACAAAAGCAGACTGTCCAGAAGTAATCTGCCTCTTTCTGATATTCCTCTGCAGGAGCCAATACTCATCACAGACATGGGTAAGAAACATTCATGTGTGTGTTTGCATAAAATACATAAAATAATTCTGTTGTAAACTGTCTGCTCACCTACTCTAATTCACATCAGTATGCTTATAAATCAGGGGGAATCCACGGCTAGACATGCATTAAAGGATTTTACTGCATGACGTGGAGACAAAGAACCACCCGACCCCAAGTGGAGGCATGGCAAGCTGTTTATCCTGCTTATACTATGGTTATTTGCCAATTTATAGCTTTTATTGATGTTTATAGTGTCATTTTAGCTCAAAATGATTACGGTTATTTTGTCAGGTTAATGTAATCAAACTGAATGGTGCTACCCGTGCGTTAAAGGCTTTTAATGCACACCTTCCAGCCAATCATAATCCAGTATTCAAACAAAAATGATCAAATGATATATGAGTTGTCTTACCGGATATGCCGATAGAAAAGCACAAGTGTAATAATGTTTTGATTGTCAAGACACTTCGCAACTTCTTGTCAAATACCAGTCAAGTATTAGCAGACTGTTTCTCTAAATTATGTTTTATAAACAAAGTTCGGGAGGAGCCGGAGCATATAATCAAACCCGGCTGGTTCGCAATCAGTAATCATGGCTTCCACCCTTCCGGCTAAGCGAGCCAGCCCATAAATAAGCAAGACTTCTTACCTGCGACATCTCTACAGTTCAAACATTTTGTTTTTGTGTTACTGCTCTAAAGACAACGACAGACATAACTCAATTTTTTCTGAACGGTGAAGCTGCCCATTGAGAAAAATCCTCGTTTGATTTTTCATGTCAAGATCATTTCTCTTTCATTTGTTCCATGAATCTACATGCAGTAGAGATTCGAGGTGTATGATAAGTGTGACGGAGGTGTAATTGGTCATTGATCGCAGGGCTCCTGCAGAACCAGAACTCGTGGGCCGCCCTGCAGCAGTATCTGGACATTGTGGAGAACGAGCGGCCGTAAGTGTGGATTCTGCAGCAAAGCTTACAAGAAGTCAAGCCACCTAAACAGCACATCAGGTGAAAGTTACCGCACAACATATTACAAATATCCATGTTTGGCTAAATCTGTATTTCAAACAAAACCTCAGTGCCATTTATAACTATTTCACGAGGTGGTTCATTCGTATGGTCCGCTTTAGACAATGACACTTAGGTTTGGAGATGGTATTATTAGTTGCGATTCACTTCATAAACTTGTTAGGAGTTCACCATAGCTCAACATAGTTTTAAAATACGGGCAAATGTTGTAAAAGTTTTGAAAATGCACCAAAGATGTAAACAGATGGACAGATGTTTTGATGTGGTCTCCTTCTTAAAGATGTGAACATATTTAGTTTTTGAACGCGAGTTGTCTCCTCTCGCTTAAAGGGGTCATATGGCACAGCTAAAACGAACATCATGGTTATTTTTTAGATATAATGCAATGTGTAAATACTATTTAAGGTTCATAAACGCTGTATTTTCCACACCGTGCATGTTTGTATCTCCTCTTTGCTCCGCCTCTCTGGATTTTGAGCAAAACTCATGACTCTGTAAACCGAGGTGTGCTCTGATTGGCCGGTTAACCAGTGTGTAGTGATTGGTTGAATACTGCAAGCATGTGAGGGAAATGTAACGCCTCTGACCATATTTGGAACGTCAGGTTCCTCTTCAATTGTACTGACATGTACACCACCTTACTTGAGTATACATTTGGGCGGTCTTAGTCATATCAGACCACCAACTGATGTAGATTTGTGAGGGTGTGGTTACACGAGGAGTTTCAGGCAGGTTCCCACACTTTCATTTCTGCAATTTTACGTGTTTGATACATGCATGGACAACTTATAACAAAGACACAGTCACTCGTGCCGATTATAAAATGACAGTCCTAAAGAAAGTCAAAAGTATCGATATATTACTTCTGGATTAATTCACATTGCAAATATGCAGGAGCACGGAGTGAACCACACCTTCTTGTTAACATCCTGCGATATGCCATCCCTTCCTTTCTCAAGCTTGACACAGCTGAGGTTTTGATCAAATATACTGTCTCTGTGTAAAGGGAGTGAAAGAGGTTTGGAAAAGCATCCTCCAGCACTCATGCGTTCCTCTGTCCTGCAGGTCGCACACTGGAGAGCGGCCGTACAAGTGCCTGCAGTGCAGTAAGGGCTTCGCGTCGTTGTGCGTGCTGAAGGCTCACATCTGAATGGCCTTCTTACATTCACATTGCTTTCTTACATTCTTCAAAATATCTTCTTTTGTGTTCCACAGAACAAAAACATATAAAGTATTTGTTCCTAATGTGGGAGTCAATCAGTCTTGGGGACATTCTTCCAAATATCTTTCTCTATGTTTATCAGAACAGAGACAGTTATACACCTGTTGGTCATATTCCCTGAGCATTGCACCCAGCACATCATATTGAAGACAAAATTCCAAATGGACGGGACCAGTGCATAAAAGGATCCGGCTTTTCTGTCGACTCACTGTCAGCGTGTCGTGTGGTTTTTGTCAGATACGAGTTGGCTCAACAGTTGCAGCAGCAGCCGAGCTCGAGTGACATGCAGCCCACAGTCGTGGTGTCCGCAGAGTCACAGAGCATGCTGGAGGTGGTGGGAGACGGCCAGCAAGTGTCCCTGTCCGCACCATTGGAGGAGGACGCCCTTCAGGACCAGGGTGAGCGTGACTGAACTTACATTTGTGCTAACACACCATGATTCATTTGGTAGTATGTTTGTTTGCGCTCACTCATTCACTTGAAGCTAAGATTGATGTCAACTGCCTGATGTGTTTATCTCCAGAATCGTTTGTGAGTGCCCAGCATGCCCTTCCCCAGCACATGAGTCAGTTTGAGACCCCCGCGCTGCCTCAGTCGGCACTCGCTCCAGGTAACGCACGCTCTCGCTTCTCCACAGAAATACTCACAGGAGGCCAGCGCTGCAATACTTTAGTAAATGTAAACCGAATCAGTACTGAAGACTTTCACACTGGCCGTTTAGTATGAAAAAAGCACAGATAACATCAAGAGGGTGATTTGAGTTTAATTGCAATAAAGCAGTTTCGTGTTAACGAAATTAGCATAACTCAAAACTTCAGATATAACTAATCAGTGAGTAATAAAACAATATTAAGTAATCAAAGTATGTGCAACAGCACAGATAAATGTAATAAAGCAAACATACAAAAAATCTGGTGTTTTAGGTTGGTCTAATAATAGTAGATATCATGTATACTTTATAGTCTTCACTGTATTCAATATAATATTGATTTAACCTTACTAAAGTTAAAATTAAATCAAGTGAAGAGCAGTGAGTGTTTTTTGTATGCATTCTTTGTTGTGTGGTGAACAAATCTGAGACGTTTATTATGCTGCTGCCCCTTTAAGAGATGCACGGGTCTCATATAATGTAACACGCGTCTTGTTTCCACATGCGTTTTGTTCCCGTAAGACATAATTTATCACTTTTTACAAATGAACATTCTGTCATTATTCCCTCAAGTTATTCCAAACATGTATAAATGTCTTTGTTTTGATGAACACAAAGAAAGATATTTGGAAGAATTTTAGCAACTGACATTTGTGGGACATCATTGTTTGCACCCAGAATTGTTAGCGGTTCTTCAAATTATTTTCTTAGTATTTGTTCAGAACACATCATACAATCTTTTTTTTACCAAGGTTAGTCAATGGTTCCCGCAAAATCTCATTTTCTAACATTCTTCATTGTGTTCAACCAAAAATAAATTTCTACAGGTTGGAACAACTCGAGGGTCAGTAAATCATGAGTATGACAGAACTTTATTTCTTGTGTGAACTGTGGCTTCAATTGAAATGACGTCCTGTGATCCAGACTCAGATGCGTATCTTGGCTTCAATTCGTCACCAGGATTGGTTCGTGGCAATCGACCTGAAGGATGCGTACGTCATCCTCCCTCGACACCGACCGTTATGCGGTTCGTGCTCGAGGGAAGAGCGTGGCAATACAGCATCCAACCCTTCGGTCTGGCCCTGCCTCCTCGGGTTTGTATAAACTCAGTGAGGCCGCCTTGTCCCCTCCAGGTACAGGCGTGTGAATTCTCAACTGTCTCGGCGCCTGTTGCCTTAGGCACACTCGTGAGATGTGGATACGCGAGGGACCTCGTGCTTCGGCACCTAGACCGTCTCAGGCCTCAGGTCAACTGGGATAAGAGCCTGCTTACCCCAACGCTGAGCACCTCTTCTCTCGGTATGGAACTAGACTCTGTCTGGATATCAGCGGCTCACTGCGAGCACGCACAGTCAGTGCTGCACTACCTGACACGGATCAGGTAGGGTCTAGCGGTCCCACCGAAACACTTCGGAGGCTCCTGGGGCATGTGACATCCTCGGCAGGGGTATCCCGCTCGGGTTGATGTCCATGTGACCGCTTCAGCACTGGCTTCAGAGTCGGGTTCCAGGAACGGCGTGGCACCCCGACGCTAGGCGGATGACGGTTACGCCTCTCAGTGCCGGTGCACCCTCGTTCCTGGTCAGATTTTGACCCTTCCGCAGGGGTTCCGCTCGGGCAGGTCGAGGCGCGTCATGGTACGGCTGACGCCTCCCTGAAGGGATGAGGGGCAGTGTGCAACGGGCACGCAGTAGCGGAGAATTGGCCCTGGTAACCCTCACGTGATCCTGAGACCCAGGCCCAGTTAGGTGCCCAAGGTTCCCATCATTCCTTCCGTCAGATGGTGAGCCTGCAGGCGCTCCTCTCCGGGAGAAAGACCCAACCTTCTACGTGCTGTGTCCTACGCAGATACCGCGTTTGCATGACCGCACACAGAGCCCTTAGAGCTCTGAGCAGCCGTTGTCTGTTGCAGAGACAGCCCCAGGGGAGAACTGTCTCCAAACAGAGTCTGGCGCGCTGGATTGTGAATGCCATTTGGCGTACCAATCCTCGGGTCAATGCCTACTTGTAGTGAGAGCCCACTCCTCACGGAGTGTGGCCTCCTCGTAGACATTGACCCAGGGCGCCACTCTGGCAGACATATGTAGTGCTACGGGTTGGGCTACGCCCGGCAAGGATAGGGGCCGGCATCTGGCCTGGACGTACGCCTGCGAAAGCGCCATCTCCCCTCTTAGGTGAGTATAGTGCGCTATCAGCCTCCCTACTATTCCCCCTTAAGGTGAAGTATAGGCTTCCATCCATCATTAAGCATGGCATTTGGTAATAGATCGGGCGGAGCGATCTGTTGGAACCAGGTCCAGTACTGGTAGAGTCACCCCCTATTCAGGTGGACCCCGATACTTGGACTAATGCCCCATACGTAGTGACTCCCCTACAGGGTAGTCCCCTATGTAGATTCTTCACGTTTTCCCCTATAGGCAAATCCGTGATCTCCCCTCCGGTGGCTCCCACCGAGTCACTGTCCCCCGAGTCGGGTGGACACATTCCCGCATGCGCTCTCCCTATGGGAAGACCATGCTTAATACCTCCACATGTACCTCCCCAAGTGGCAGGATGTGTGCTCCGCGACACACTCTTCAAGAGGAGAGTAGTGTTTTTCCCAGTGCGGCCCGGAAGGGACCTCGTTACAGGGGTAAACGGCACCTTCCGTGATGACCGTCAGTAGAAGCTACTTAGTATGTCTGATACTGAATCCACTGGAAGATTACATCTCGCGATAGCGCTCAGTCTTGACTCGCTAGGCCAGTCACTGTCGCTCCGCTGGAAGTTGTAATGTGGCGTAGTGCCGTGGCGTACTTCCCCAGTCTGTCTCTCAACACAACGTCGAGAGACCGACTGAAGGGGAACGTCTCGGTTACGTATGTGTGTATCAAAAGGTTGCTGGTTCGATCCCAGCAGCCACCACCAGTGTATCCTTGAGCAAGACACTTTACTCCACGTTGCTCCAGGGGGATTGTCCCTGTAATAAGTGCAATAAGTGCTTTGGATAAAAGCGTCTGCCAAATGCCTAAATGTAAATGTATGTAACCTCGGTTCCCTGATGGAGGGAACGAGACGTTGTGTCTTCATGCCACAACATTCATGCGATCCGCTGCAGCGACCGGGAGACTCTCTCAGGTTCCTCAGCACAAAGGTGAGTGAATGACCGCCGCCATCTTCCTTTTATACCCGTATGTACGGGGCGGAGACTGGCGTGGGCATGCCATTCGCCAATCCTATTGGCGTTTAGAAATTCCTCTCGGAGATGATAGGTTCTCAAGATCAAACCCCAGTCTGTCTCTCAACACACTTCCAGGGTTAGTTCATTTGAAGGAAATGTTACTAAGCTTCAGGAGTTGTCTGCGCATGTGTTTGTTTTTGATGAGCGTCAAGTGTGCCTGAAAGCACAGATTACGTATAATATATAATCATTTTACAGCAATATTACAATTACAATCCCAATCTCACCCATCTCAATTCAGCATTCACAGCTATTTTTTTATTAACTTTATTATTCAACCTTTTAAAATGAAATAATGCAAGCTGTTATTGTTTAACTATATGTATTTATATTAAATACTGTATAAACTTTGAAATTGGTTTATTAAAAAATCTCCAAATATCACTGGATAAATATACACACCTTAATGGATGTTAACAGTGAAGTATTTTAACTCCACTGTATATCATTACTCTTGTCCACTTATTATGCGATATTGATCCATTGGGTCAAAGATGTTTTGTGGCCTAATGGTTAGAGAGCCAGATTTAAAACGAAAAGGTTGCAAGTTCGATTCCCAGGCTGGCAGGTTTTCAAGGCTTTATTAGGTAACCCCGATGGGATTACATATGGCATACTGTTCACATATTTAAATTCTTATTATGATTTTTATCCATTTATATAAAAAATAAATACAAAATTAGATTTAAGATTTTCATTCTGACTTTCTGATCCTCAGCCTCCTCCTACAGTTCAGTATCTAAAGGCCTTTCTCCAAATGACAATTAGCCTTTCAGGATCGGCCGTTTCCACCTCTTTTCACATTTGCAAAGCCAAAGCTTTTTAGAAACAAAGTCAAAAGAAACTAAATGTATGTGTATTTGAAAGGGATATATAAAGACTACATGATTATTAAGCTTGACTGGACCTACTAACATTTTAAACATCTACCTCTGTCCCAGCAGACCTTTATCGTCTGCTGTAAATGAATTATCATTCATAGTGTAGTCTACTGAAAAGCATTACACAAGTTTTTCCAAAATGATGACCAATGTAGTATTTTCTAGAATTAAAAAAGAGCCTCCATTAATATGACTACATCAGCGACTGATGCAAATAAAGCTGATACAAGGTAAAGTCAGTCTTCAGAAAACCAAATAAAGGATTTTTTAATGAACGTACGGAGAAGGAACAAAAATTAGGTTTTATTCTGCCATCAAAATTAGCAATGTGATTAATTACGTATACATAAAACAATTTTGGTAAAATACCAGTTGCAAACATCTCAACAAATCTACACTTTGTAACAAAGATAGCCATGATGAGTATATATTTTAAATATTATAATATAAAAATACTGCATCTATTTAAAGTATTTATATACTTAATTAAATAATTAATTTTTAGCGTTTACAGTTTATAAAAACATAACTTCCATCCATCCATCCATTTTCTTCCGCTTATTCGGGGCCGGGTCGCGGGGGCAGCAGTCTAAGCAGGGATGCCCAGACTTCCCTCTCCCTAGACACTTCCTCCAGCTCTTCCGGGGGGACACCGAGGCGTTCCCAGGCCAGCCGGGAGACATAGTCCCTCCAGCGTGTCCTAGGTCTTCCCCAGGGTCTCCTCCCGGTGGGACATGCCCGGAACACCTTCCCGGGGAGGCGTCCAGAGGGCATCCGGAAAAGATGCCCGAGCCACCTCAGCTGGCCCCTCTCGATGTGGAGGAGCAGCGGATCTACTCTGAGCTCCTCACCCTATCTCTAAGGGATCGCCTAGCCACCCTGCGGAGGAAGCTCATAAATTAAATAATTTTATTTCATGATTTTTATTCCGCACTTTATACACTGATGCAGATTTAATTCTTCTGTGAAAAACCTCTGATTTATAACGTTGTTTTACAGTCAAAATGGTGACTCGTGAACTCTGAGATCCATTGACAATGTTTTCATGTTGTTATTGTGGGCGCGCGTTAACTCTGGAGGTTGACTAAACTAACTCTTCTCCGGTGTTTTGGAACCGACACACCCCGAGTAAGCAAGGTTTGGGTTAATCAACCGAGAGTTCCGGGTTTAGCTGACGGTAAGTTAACCTTTCTGGATACACCCCACGACTGCACAACAGCAACGAACAGTAGGGGGCGTTATACACAAAGGCTGTAATGCGCCAAAAAACGAGGAAGAAGAATCCGGAGGAGTTAATTTCCACCAGAAGATGGCAGTAGTGCAGCACTATTAATTCAGGATCCCATTAAAAACCAAAGAAAAACTCGCGCGCACAACACACTTACGGAAACAATACACTCAATGCGATTTTTAATGTATCAATGTTACGCCGCTAGATTTGAACGTAACATTTACAAAAGGTTTCCAAGGCGACCTGAATTCAGCGTGTGTTTGAAAAATGGGTCATTAACGCTTACGTCATAAAGAGAGTCGAAGCTGTAAACAGATCTTATCAGGACGCCGAGTTGAAGTATCTTCTCAGTGCTGTTTTTAGCGAAAGCGAGGACGGATCACAGGATAACTTGCTATCAAGTGTTTGCAGACGGTCAGCTAGCGACGATACGAAACTCGAAGTCCACACAGACAGACAGACGATCGTGAAAAAGACTGAGTTAAAGAGCTTCACATGGCGTCTTCATCTGCACGACTTACAGCAAACCACATGGAGAGAAATCCAGGTCAGTGACAAATATACATCCCAAAATAAATCATCTACTTCAAAATATAGATTCGGATAATATGACAAAACGGTTGTTTACTGACTCGACAGCACAACATCAGACTTGTTTTGTTTAGCGAGTGTTGATCTCAAGATTTATCATGTTTGAATGCGTTTTCTAATTCCCCATAAATTTCTTGTAAAGCTTTCATGTGGCTCAGTGGTAGCATTGTGTTAACAACGCAAGGTTGTGGGTTCGATCCAGGCGATTGAACATACGTAAGTATAAATGTATAGGTTACTGCAATGTAAGTAGCTTTGGATAAAAGCGTCTGCCAAATGCGTAGATGTAAATTAAAAATGTTTATAAAATACTGTGTATTATAAGTGTAAATGTTTTACTGTTGATGTCGTTTGAGCTTTTCTTGTGCCTGATTTCCGTTTGAATGAATTATTTTTACTGACTTTAACACATTTTCATTCTGTTGAATTGCACTGTATGCAATATTTGTTTGTTAAATTGCAAACCTTCACTGCTATCGAAGTAAATGTGAGACAAAGAAATAAGATCTCATGTGTTCCTTCTGTATTTTCTGTTTATAGGAAAAATATCATCACTTTATGAACAGGGCAAGCTTATAGGAGAGGGATTTTGTGGCAAAGTCTATAAGGGAACTCGCAGATCTGATGGCCAAGAGGTAGAAACACCTTCAATTTATTCATCAAAAATCTTAAAGTGGTTGAACATTATTCACATTTTAATGCCTTTTGATGTAATGCTGTAACCGCTTCTCTTTGCAGGTCGCCATCAAATATATCATCACAGACCTTTCTAATCCTTTTATGAAGATTGTGAGTTGACAGGATTTCATATGTACAGTGGGGTCCGAAAATCTTTGACAAATTGAGAAGAAATCTGAAAGATTCTGCACTAAAGTATTTCTAGGTGGCAAATCAGGTAATCAAATTTGACATGTACATGGGCGTAAATCCCGGAGGGGACATGTCCCCCTCTATCCGAGGGTTGTCCCCCCTCAATCAATTAAACTCACATTCTCTATTGTCATAAATATATTTATGTTTACCTAAACTAATTGTGTAATTAGAATAAAATAAAAACGCAAAAAATGCGTTTAAAGTTTGCGTTCCCCTTCCCCCGTTCATCTCACCTGCGCTTTGCGCAGCACATTTAAGTCATGTATGCGGCTCAGTTCATCAGTGGTTGTTGAACTCTAGTAAGAAGGCTATTTTATTCACTTTAAATGAAGTGATTCTCTTTAATGTAGTTGATGCTGATTCATTAATAAATTAGTTGTTGCAGAAAATGCTAATTACCGAAGTATTTTCCATGAATCTGCTATGTTAGCGATTAAAACGTAACTTGGCTAGTTAACGTTAGCTTGTTACATAGGACGTCACACACTGTAACTAACATGCCGAAGCCTTTCCCATGCATTGTTTTATTTTTGGCGACCTGGCATGATGTGAACATTAACGGCCACAATTAGCCACCGATCCTGCCATTCAGGTCCCGTGTCACACACAGACGCGAACATACCGGTTACAATTTTGTGACGTTGGTACTATATCTAGCGTCCACAAAAGCTGCACAGCTTACATTCAGTGTGAGAAGGTCGTTTTCTCAGCATCTATTGTGTGCAGTATGTTCGTGGCGGATAAGCTAAACATTCAGTTTACTGAAACTCGACCGAACCGTCAACGAGTACAACACAGAATTGAAGCATCTGTCACTGTTACTGACTGTTTGTTTGAGTACACTAACATGAACACAGTTTGTTGGTGGAGGCAGTGCACTACAGGGCACAATAACAACCACTCATTAATGTCGATGTACGGTGACTTTGTCAGACGATGTTGCAGTAAAAATCAGGATAACATTTTAAAAGTGTTTAACTGTTTAAAAAGTTACTCATTGTCAACATGTAGTATCATGGGTAGTGTGTTTATATATTTGTTACCTGTCTTCACAACAAAGACACAAAATATTTAAATGGCAAAAAGCTTTATTGTTCACTTGTATTACAGTATGTGATGATAAACCTATAAACCTAATGCATATTGTCGCTTAGTGTCGTAGTAAGTACAATTTTGACACTATTATTTGTGTCCCCTTCAAAAATTGCTCCTGAGAAATTGTATATGTATTGTCCCCTCTACTGTTAAATGAGATTTACGCCCATGGACATGTAACACCTTTTTGAAAAAGATTTCTATTTGTTTTAAAATATTATGTTTGAAACATTTCAATAGCACGCTGAACAGGAAACATCAGGTTTTGTGTACATCGTGCATGTTTCATTAAAAGAGGGACATTCATAAATGTTCTTTATACTCGCATAGTTACAAAAAAATGGTTTGAATTCAAAGTAAGGTAAGTAGAAAAATGCATTTGTGTGTATCAACACAAGTGATTTATGAAAATAGAAACGCTGACTACCCTCTGCTTACCTTTTCTAACCTTTTTTTCCAGCCTGGGCATGACAAGCCTCTGTCGGGCGAAGTGGCCATAAATCTGCTGCTAAACAAACCAGTGAAATGCCCCAACATTGTAGAAATGTTTGACTGGTTTGTAGAAGATGATATCCCCATCCTCGTTATGGAATATCCACATCCCTGCGAGACCTTGTTTAAATTCCTGGATAGTCATAAAGGACCTCTGAAGGAAACAGAAGCCCGTCATCTCATGCGTCAAGCAGTGAACGCAGCCAAACACTTTATTGACCACAATATAGCCCATGGAGACTTACACAGTCATAACGTCTTGATCAACACAAAGACGATGGAGCTCAAATTGATCGACTTTGGATTAAGCCGTCTAATCCCAGACACTCCATGTAAAGGTCAGATGAAATGATTTTGCAAATGTACAGTAATCAATTGATCCCATTATACTGTGACTTGAAGGACGTTTGCTAATGAAATGTTTGCTCACTTTGGCTTGCGTTACAGAGCGAACTAAAGGGGTTGCGGATATGGTCTTGTCTATGGGTTGTCTGCTCTTAATGATGACGACTGGAAAGCAGGTGACCAATAGCGAAGATCAGGTTCTACTAGACACCCGAGCATCAAGGCCCTTGGTTTATCTAAAGGTAAGAGACCAGCACTTATAAAACATCCTTGTTAAACACAAACCAAGCTTCTTCTGTCATCAGTTTTTCTCACCAAATGCAACTTTCTTACTATAAGTTGAAAGAAAACAGGATATTGTTTCCTGAACAATAAATTAAACTATATATTTCAGTAGCTTTTGTTATGTTTGACAGTGTGTTACAAAAACATACGTGGCTAATCGTTCCTCTCGTAAACATTTCTCCTCACAGAATGCGTTAATGTGATGACCCGGTGCAGGCTCCCTGAAGCAGAAGAAAGGCCAACATTAGAGGAGCTCCTAGACCACGAGTGGTTCAAGCTGGGTTAAAGGGTCAAGAGTATCTTATGTTTTTTTCTAGTTCAGTCAGTCATATTAGCATAGCCGGTGGTCTTTTTAGCTGGTTGATTTTTACACTTTTTCTTTTTACATTTTTTACTATTTAGTAATACAGTAAACTTTTTGGATGTCTGACTCGTATAGGTTACAAATCAAACAAGCGAATTTGAAGTCATTGGCGTTGATTTCTGTGTGTAGTTGAGCACATGAGCTGGACATGAAACATCAGGTTTTGTGCACACATTAAAAGAGGCACATAACAAATACTGAGACATTCATACACATCCTTCATACTCTAATTGTTATGCTAATAAAGTAATTCATTTCAAAAATAGTTCATTAGGAAATGCATTTCTCATTGAAGTTTCAGATTTTTAGACCCCACTGTATCTCAACACAAATGATTTGTGGAAATTGAAAAGTCGCCTACCGTCTGCTAACCTTTTTTACCTTCTTTCACCTGGATATGACAAGCCTCTCGTCTCAGAAGTGGCTGTAAATCTGATGCTACAGAAACCAGAGAGATGCCCCAACATTGTGGATCTGTTGGACTGGTTTGAAGAGGACATCGTCTACATCCTCGTTCTAGAATATCCATATCCCTGTTTAAGCATGGACTATTTCCTTCACTATAACGAACTGTCTAAAGAAAAGGCACGTCCTCTCATGCGTCAAGCCGTGAACGCAGCCCAACACTGCATCGACCACAACGTCTGCCATGGTAGCTTGGGTATCAGAAACATGCTGATCAATGTACACACCATGACGCTCATGTTCATAGACTTTGGAAGTGGCCATCTTGCCTCAACTTGGGGCAAACCAGACCCTGGACACCCAGGTGAGTTGAGTTTCTGTGTTGCCAATGTAATGACCCTTGTACAAACATTGTAGCCAACCCAAAATGAGTTTCCCCTCAATAGCACCCGGTCAGAATTTACAGTAATGGATTGATGGCGTTAGACTTTGACTTGAATGATTTTTGCCAGTCAAATGTTAGACTTGCTTCTTCTTTGTGTTCCATGACGCTCATGTTGATAGACCCTAGACGTGGCATACCTGGCCCAACTTGGGTCGAACCAGGCGGTGAAAGCTGGGGTGAGTACTGACCGATGTAATGACCCTCGTACAAACATCGAAGCCAACCCAAAATGAGTTTCCCCCAACAGCAGTACTGGATTGATGGTGTTATACTTTGACTTTAATGTTTTTTACCAGTGAAATGTTTGCTCACTTCATGCTTGTGTTCCAGGTCCAGGTCATGCGGTTGCCGATATGGTCTATTGTTTGGGTAAACTGCTCCTGATAATGATAGGTGAACGTCGGATGAATATTAGAGGCTTTATTACTACAGAAGACATCCCTGAGATCAAAGAACTTGGTTTAACTGAAGGTAAGAGACCAGCACTATCCTTGTGAGATGCAAAGGAAGATTCTGTTCAGTCACTGGGAGATATTCATCAAATGCAACTTCCTAAATATAAGTTGAAAGAAAATAGGATATTGTTTTTAAAAATGTGATAAATGAAACTACATATTTCAGTAGCTATTGTTATGTTTGACAGCGAGTTAACAAAGAACATACGTGACTAATCGTTCCTCTCGTAAACACTTCTGCTCACAGAATGCTTTGACTTGATCAGACGGTGCACTCTCATTCCACCACTCGAAAGGCCAACATTAGAAGAGTTCCTAGACCACGAGTGGTTCAAGCAGGGTTAAAGGTCAAGAGTATCTTATGTTTTTTTCTAATTCAGTCAGTCATATTAGCAGAGCCGGTGGTCTTATTAGCTGGTTGATTTTTTCACTTTTTATTTTTTCGTTTTACATTTTTTACTATTTAGTAATACAGTCAACTTTTTGGCCATATACAAATACTTTAGTTTATGAGAAAATACTCATGTGCATCACAAGTTGTATAAAGAATTTATTGGTTGATTTTTTCACTTTTAATTTTTTTGTTTTACGTTTTCAGACTCGTGTCTGCGCATCCCACGTTTTATAAAGAAGACGGTTGTCTGACTCGTGTCAGCGCATCATGCTTTGTATAAAGAAGACGGGTGTCTGACTCGTGTCTGCGCATCACACGTTTTATAAAGAAGATGGGTGTCTGACTCGTGTCTGCGCATCCTGCGTTTTATAAAGAAGACGGGTGTCTGACTCGTGTCTGCACATCACACGTTTTATAAAGAAGACGGGTGTCTGACTCGTGTCTGCGCATCACACTAAAGAAGACGGGTGTCTGACTCGTGTCTGCGCATCCGCGTTTTATAAAGAAGACGAGTGTCTGACTCGTGTCTGCGCATCACACGTTTTGTAAAGAAGACGGGTGTCTGACTCGTGTCTTCGCATCCCACGTTTTGTAAAGAAGACGGGTGTCTGAGACTCGTGTCTGCGCATCCCGCGTTTTATAAAGAAGACGGGTGTCTGACTCGTGTCTTCGCATCCCACGTTTTATAAAGAAGACGGGTGTCTGACTCGTGTCCATGCATTAGGCCAACATTAGAGGAGCTCCTAGACCACGAGTGGTTCAAGCAGGGTTAAAGGTCAAGAGTATCTTATGTTTTTCTTCTACTTCAATCAGTCATATTAGCAGAGCCGGTGGTCTTTTTAGCTGGTTGATTTTTTCACTTTTAATTTTTTTGTTTTACGTTTTCAGACTCGTGTCTGCGCATCCCACGTTTTATAAAGAAGATGGTTGTCTGACTCGTGTCAGCGCATCACACGTTTTATAAAGAAGACGGTTGTCTGACTCGTGTCAGCGCATCCCGCGTTTTATAAAGAAGACGGGTGTCTGACTCGTGTCTGCGCATCCTGCGTTTTATAAAGAAGACGGGTGTCTGACTCGTGTCAGCGCATCATGCTTTGTATAAAGAAGACGGGTGTCTGACTCGTGTCTGCTCATCCCGCGTTTTATAGAAGAAACTCCGCATCACGCGTTTTATAAAGAAGACGGGTGTCTGACTCGTGTCTGCGCATCCCACGTTTTATAAAGAAGACGGGTGTCTGACTCGTGTCTTGTTATCAAAAATCATCTACAGTTAACTCTATTGTTTGCAAATGTGTACAAGAAGTTAAGGGGAGTCCATGAACGCGCACATACGCAGTAACGTCAGTTTATGTTGTCACATTGTAACGCGTACGTCTTCTTTATACAACGCAGGATGCGCAGACATGAGTCAGACACCCGTCTTCTTTATAAAACGTGTGATGCACAGACACGATTCAGACACCCGTCTTCTTCACAAAACGTTTGATGCGCAGACACGAGTCAGACACCCGTCTTCTTTATAAAACGTGGGATGCGAAGACACGAGTCAGACACCCGTCTTCTTTATAAAAATTGTCTTCCGGGATGCGAAGACACGATCAGACACCCGTCTTCTTTATAAAACGTGTGATGCGCAGACACGAGTCAGACATCCGTCTTCTTTATAAAACGCGGGATGCGCAGACACGAGTCAGACATCCGTCTTCTTTATAAAACGTGTGACACGAGTCAGACATCCGTCTTCTTTATAAAACGCGGGATGCGAAGACACGATTCAGACACCCGTCTTCTTTATAAAACGTGATGCGCAGACACGAGTCAGACACCCATCTTCGTGATGATCTCGTGATGCGCAGAGTAAGACTCTTTTATTGGCAAATCACAAAACATAAAGCAAAAGTAAAAATAAATAATATATATCACATATGGCCTCCTGGCACATAAGACTCCTTTAATTTGTTTCCGGTATTCCTCTCGTACTTGTCGCTTCTTCCTCGTCCTCAGCCAAACTCTCCTTTTAGACTCTTCCCTCGTGTTGGCTTTTATCCTCTTCCCGCCAAATACTGTAAATACAGACAGGTGTTTACAATCGGCCTTTGACCTACTTATTTCCCGCCGATTTCCTGTCTCTCTCTCTCTCCAGACTCCGCTAGACCACGCCCCCATGCCACAAATGTAAAGAGTTGTGAAGATGGGAGAGGTGTCAGTAGGGGCTGGAGTAAAAGATTATTTCTTCAACGATTAATCTTACGATTATTTTATCGATTGGTCAACTAATTTGGGCGATTAATCTAACGCTTTTTTTGTTGCTCGATTAATAAAAAACATAATGTATCTCAAATAAATACCCAAACATTCTTAATAATATACTTTATTAAACAACAGTTTTCCACAGCAAAAAATATTCTGCTTTATACAAAATTAAATAAATAAAATGATTTTACTGTTATACAAAATGAAAGGCCAGCCTGTGTACTCTTTACAGTACCAACATAACTCTCTTGTTCAAAAAATTCTAAAGTTGTTGTGCAAAGAAAAGCTTTGCAGTGCACAGTATAGACATTCCTGGGAGTGTTTAACACAATATAAAAATCCTGTTTTTGCGTATATGCTGCATGCATTGCATCTCTTTCCCAAGATAGGAGGTTCTTTGCTTTGTCCTAGAAAACACGAAAGCAATGCATATTAGAACAACAGCTATGACTCTGGGGTATTTTAAATATACTCTTAACCTCATTGTAGTGCTATGCTATCATCAGTTTATGTGAATAATAACGTGGCTATCTAGCAGCTGTGCAATTTGGTGGTGCTAGGCTAACCAATTAACCAACGTATCTTAGCTCTCTGTGCAGTTTGTTGGTGCTAGGTTAGTAGCTAACTTTCACATTAGCTAACGTCAGCTACTAAAGATAGCGGTGTTCACAAGCCGTAAACTAGCTTCCATTCAAGCCAACATAAGATGATAACTAACGTTAGCTAAACACAGCTCTCTAGGCGCCAGTAGCTACCTAGCACAAACAAACTGCACGGAGAGCTAAGATAGTTAGCAAACATGTAATTAATTTTGCCAACGTTAATACTTGTTATTGTCTCCTTCACGAGTGACAATGGGGTGCCTCCGTTTCAGACGCTCCAACATTGCTGTTGTGCTGGCGTGGTATGCCAACTTCATTTGCGAAAGAGCGCAAATAACTACACCTTTACGTTTGGGACTAAATTTGAAGCATTCCCATACCCATTTTTGGTCTCCCACATGTGTGTAGCGAAAAATCTGACGTTGACGCGTCGCTACAGGCCTAGGTGTCAGATCTGCGTAGAGCGGCAGCTCTTAAAGTGACCGCATCCTAAAACCTGCTGCTGTGATCCTGTCACTAATGTTCATCACAGAACAAAAGAAAAGAGCAATTCAATGTGTTTTGTAGCTTTAATTCTGTATTTCATTTAAAATTTAGCATTTAAAATTTAGACTGTAAAGTGTTTGAGAACTTCATTCAATTTCTGTATATTTCGTACATGTTAGACACGATCGCTCTCGATTATACTGTACTATTATGTTGAATGATGTTGAAAAATAATCAATTAAATGGAGACATCAGTTGCAGTATTAATATCAGAATGTTGGCTTTCATTCATAAAATGATGCAGTTAAAGAAATCTGTTGTCTCTACATTCGTTTGGAGATTAAATGTGAAATTATTACAATGTAAAAGTATATTAAAAAACATTAATGTTATGTGCGATTAATGGCGATACGTTTTTTTATTGATTGACTGCACTAGTTATATTATTAGACACTAGCCAAACACACACCAGAAGTTCACCACAGTCCAGGTGCGCACATCCAATGAAACGATCTATAGGGGCACAGATATAGACATAATAAATGTCTTTGCAGTGATTGGCTAACGGCTAGCCGTGAGTGCGCTGCGGTTAAACATTCGTCTATCACGATGTGGGGCTGGGTGATTTGCCCAAAAATCTAATCTCGTTTTTTTTCAGAATGACAGATTCCAGGGATGTGATTTTTTTTTCATATAAATACGGATATTCCTATTTTTTGACCGCTGGGATTTAATTTGTGATGGGGAGGATGTGACCGCTTCATTCAGAACATCATTTTGTGAGTTATCTTTATGTGTCCAGAGAGTCCGTGAAAAATAGACGCCCAAACTGCTGTTTGGCTACTCAAAAAAAGTGGGGGGTGTAATCTTCATTCAGTGGGGAACTCGACAGCGCTTTGTAACGTATGCAGAAAATTCCGAGTCTGGAAGTTGAGACAACTACATGATACGCTTTAAACAGTAAGTAGCATTAGATCATGAAAATGACATTTCATCCAGTGTGTTATGTTGCCGTGTTTGAAAGTAAGCAGTCTTCCAAGTTGTAAATCCTAAGGGAATAAATAACAAAGTTATTGCTTGTAAAAAAGGGAGTGGACTCTGAATCCTGCAAACGACACGTGAACTAGTACCGCAGCTTATCTGCGTCACTAGACATAGTCCCCGCCTACGTTTTGATGGGACTGCCGCGGAAACTTCAATCTCCCCAAAACACTTTCGCTCGTTCGTTGTGATGCGTGTACATCATGTCAAGAACCTGTGTTCTACGTTGTGAAACTAAGTGCGTCTTATTTAAACTACCAAAGGAAGAACTTCTGTGGAAACATTGGTTACAATTCTTTTACACCAAAAGAGTATAACCCCAGGGTTTTACTGTGTGCGCGTCATCTCACCAAAGATTAACGTAATCCAGGTATGATGGTAGGCATGCCATTTGTATGTTAAAGTATTTGTACGTGTCTACTAACGGTCGTAATACATATCTTACAGGAGACAATAGATTTGCAATTTAGTGTTTTTGTCAATTGAAAAATGAATAATACACAGTTGGATCAGATGTTTACTACCACAATAACATATAATCTACTGTAGCCTAGTTAAGTACAAATATACAGAAGACTTGAGTGTTTGTTGTGAATATATAGCCATGTTTAAAGCTACATTCAAATACTAACCATATTTAGCCCATCAGACATTGAGTGTAATCATATGACCCATCAATTGAATATCTGCCATGCATTTAGAACAGTGTCCTGCTTACTATTTAATGAAGAAAAACACAATTCACCGCTTTAAGACTTTTCTAAGGTCCTTTATCTTAAAAGAAAAAATGACATGTTTCTTGTGAACACATTATTTATTAAGACCATTATCAAAAACAGGATTCAAGGTTTTATTCGTCACATACACAATAATACAGAATATTATCAGTCAGGTCGGCTCAATGGACAGTGTATGGGATCGGAATCCCGCCCAAAAGTATTGCGGCATATTTAAAAATATATAAGCGTAAAAAAAAATAAAACCGTGAGTCAGAACTTTAAACGCATTTTAAATTGTATTGCACAAAATGTATACATAAAAAGTTGTCCAAATCGCATACAAAATAAAGTTGCCCCTTAGTTGTTTTACTCATTCTTTGTGATTTTTGTTATTATTTGCTTATATTTTCATTTTTTCCCTCGCTTGTTTTGCCACGTTCTGCGCTTGCCTTTCCACATGCTGCAGTTCCAGTTTCATGATATTAGGGTAATAGGTAATTATGTACATTTTAAATGCACACTTTAAATCGCTTTTTAAACATTTTTTCAAATGCTTTTCTTTATCCATTTGTCAATCGAGTCAAAAAATGCCATTGGACAGTACACACGTGTGGGCAACCAATCAGCTTTGGGCTCAGTTTTAGGAAACACCCCTTCTCCCATATGTCATACGAAGTAGATGTAAGGCGGAATTTCATTGGACAGCAAGAAAGACCTACAGCCATTAAAACAGTGACTTTATTGCGCCACGCGCTATAAGTACATGACATGGCAGAAGTTAAATATATGTGAACAAAACAAGCATACAGACAAACATTCAAATTCAAACGTGGTTGCACACAGAACGAGACCCTAAAGAACAGTGGTTCTCAACTCATGGCCCTAGAGATCCACCTTCCTAACGAACTCAGCCTTAATCTTATAAAAAAAAGTCACCTTAAAGTTCCTCAAGAGCGTTTCAAGTGCCGACTGCTTTGTATGCTTTTGAATCGCTCTCCGCGTAAACTTTCAACGCAGCAGTCGAACGAACGTTATTCCTGAATTTGAAAAGCTTTTTCAGGTGTGTTTTATCAGGGTTAGTTCCTTCTAATGGAACATCGGAATCACGGCAGAATATGCAGTTAGAACCACTTCGCAGGGCACTTAGGAAATTACTACGCAAACGTCTTAAGGTGGATAAGAGAAATATACAATATACATTTTCCAATGGCATTTTTTGACTCTATTGACAAATGGATAAAGAAAAACATTTGGCAAATAGAGATAGTAAAGCATTTGGCAAATGCTTTTTTTAAAAGCGATTTAAAATGTGCACAATAAAGCTTTTTATTGTTTTTATATTTATTACGTTTTAAAGCATGAATTAAATGAACAGTTTTAAATGTATATATTTATTTATACATTTCAATTTATTTTTTTTATTTAACGTTTTATTGTTCAATTACACTACATTTTAAAACACAAATGAAATAAAACATTTTAAATAAGTCTATTAATTTCTCTAGTTTTTCTACATCAACCAAAACCAAATGCCAACAATTGCTATTAAGAAAGCAAGATACACGATTAGGTGCACATACAGTCGTGGCCAAAAGTTTTGAGAATTACATAAATATTGGAAATTGGAAAAGTTGCTGCTTAAGTTTTTATAATAGCAATTTGCATATACTCCAGAATGTTATGAAGAGTGATCAGATGAATTGCATAGTCCTTCTTTGCCATAAAAATTAACTTAATCCCAAAAAAACCTTTCCACTGCATTTCATTGCTGTCATTAAAGGACCTGCTGAGATCATTTCAGTAATCATCTTGTTAACTCAGGTGAGAATGTTGACAAGCACAAGGCTGGAGATCATTATGTCAGGCTGATTGGGTTAGAATGGCAGACTTGACATGTTAAAAGGAGGGTGATGCTTGAAATCATTGTTCTTCCATTGTGTTAACCATGGTGACCTGCAAAGAAACGCGTGCAGCCATCATTGCGTTGCATAAAAATGGCTTCACAGGCAAGGATATTGTGGCTACTAAGATTGCACCTAAATCAACAATTTATAGGTTCATCAAGAACTTCAAGGAAAGAGGTTCAATTCTTGTAAAGAAGGCTTCAGGGCGTCCAAGAAAGTCCAGCAAGCGCCAGGATCGTCTCCTAAAGAGGATTCAGCTGCGGGATCGGAGTGCCACCAGTGCAGAGCTTGCTCAGGAATGGCAGCAGGCAGGTGTGAGCGCATCTGCACGCACAGTGAGGCGAAGACTTTTGGAAGATGGCCTGGTGTCAAGAAGGGCAGCAAAGAAGCCACTTCTCTCCAAAAAAAACATCAGGGACAGATTGATCTTCTGCAGAAAGTATAGTGAATGGACTGCTGAGGACTGGGGCAAAGTCATATTCTCCGATGAAGCCCCTTTCCGATTGTTTGGGGCATCTGGAAAAAGGTTTGTCCGGAGAAGAAAAGGTGAGCGCTACCATCAGTCCTGTGTCATGCCAACAGTAAAGCATCCTAACACCATTCATGTGTGGGGTTGCTTCTCATCCAAGGGAGTGGGCTCACTCACAATTCTGCCCAAAAAACGCAGCCATGAATAAGAATGGTACCAAAACACCCTCCAACAGCAACTTCTTCCAACAATCCAACAACAGTTTGGTGAAGAACAATGCATTTTCCAGCACGATGGAGCACCGTGCCATAAGGCAAAAGTGATAACTAAGTGGCTCGGGGACCAGAATGTTGAAATTTTGGGTCCATGGCCTGGAAACTCTCCAGATCTTAATCCCATTGAGAACTTGTGGTCAATCCTCAAGAGGCGGTGGACAAACAAAAACCCACTAATTCTGACAAACTCCAAGAAGTTATTATGAAAGAATGGGTTGCTATCAGTCAGGATTTGGCCCAGAAGTTGATTGAGAGCATGCCCAGTCGAATTGCAGAGGTCCTGAAAAAGAAGGGCCAACACTGCAAATACTGACTCTTTGCATAAATGTCATGTAATTGTCGATAAAAGCCTTTGAAACGTATGAAGTGCTTGTAATTATATTTCAGTACATCACAGAAACAACTGAAACAAAGATCTAAAAGCAGTTTAGCAGCAAACTTTTTGAAAACGAATATTTATGTAATTCTCAAAACTTTTGGCCACGACTGTACATTTTAATAAGGATCATTAAGCTATTTGAACAAAAATGCATATTATGTGTACATAGATAATATGATCATTTATTTTATTCTATATGGAAATGTTTTCAATTTGAGTTTGATCATGTTTGTGCTTGTGGGGTTCAACTATTGATCTTTTGTTTTCTTAATACACATTTAAGAAATTATTTGCTGGCTAATACTTATGTTGACCGTGATTTTCTCACCTGTGATTAATTATTAGTTGTGATTATGACGATGTTGTAGGAAGTTGTATGACTGTAATACGTAACGATTGAAACGGCCTACATACATATAAGCCTACTGTAGTAACGTTATGTATTAATGCAAGTGAACAGACTAAGAAGAATATCTTACCAGAAAAGGCCATCACATAGGCTAGAGACAGACAACAAAATACAATTAGAAAGAAAATGATGAAAATGAAGAAGAGATATCGAGTAAGCATACAAGGTTGATCCAGACAAAACATCAATCTGGTTAATGCCAAAGCTTTTTAGAAACAAAGTCAAAAGAAACTAAATGTATGTGTATTTGAAAGGGATATATAAAGACTACATGATTATTAAGCTTGACTGGACCTAGTAACATTTTAAACATCTACCTCTGTCCCAGCAGACCTTTATCGTCTGCTGTAAATGAATTATCATTCATAGTGTAGTCTACTGAAAAGCATTACACAAGTTTTTCCAAAATGATGACCAATGTAGTATTTTCTAGAATTAAAATGACTACATCAGCGACTGATGCAAATAAAGCTGATACAAGGTAAAGTCAGTCTTCAGAAAACCAAATAAAGGATTTTTTAATGAACATACGGAGAAGGAACAAAAAAGAGGTTTTATTCTGCCATCAAAATTAGCAATGTGATAATATAACGTATACATAAAACAATTTTGGTAAAATACCAGTTGAAAACATCTCAACAAATCTACACTTTGTACCAAAGATAGCCATGATGAGTATATATTTTAAATATTATAATATAAAAATACTGCATGTATTTAAAGTATTTATATACTTAATTAAATAATTAATTTTTAGCGTTTACAGTTTTATAAAAACATAACTTAAATAATTTTATTTCATGATTTTTATTCCGCACTTTATACACTGATGCAGATTTAATTCTTCTGTGAAAAACCTCTGATTTATAAAGTTGTTTTACAGTCAAAAACTTTAAGCTTACCGGCCGTTTCCATGGTGACTCGTGAACTCTGAGATCCATTGACAATGTCTTCATGTTGTTATTGTGGAAACAATACACTCAATGCGATTTTTAACTCAATCCCCCCCAGCAAACACAAAAGTTTTTACAACTTTTAACAACGTTGCAGTTTGGTTACAATTAGGTAATGTTGCAGTACAACTTTTTAAAAACCACACCCTATATTTAAAAAAATATGCAACAAAAATAAAATGTTTTTAAAACTACCAAAATGCTATATGTTTTTTAAAATAGTTTAAAACATAAATATCATGTTTGTTTACAACGAAGACAAAACCAGACCAAACGGTAACTTTTGTGACACGTTTTATTTACGTGTTAAAATAACGTAATCTCACTTTGCAATAAGACGTTCAAAAGACGTTGTGATAGTACCAAAATATAACCAGGCTAAATTAGTGTTATTTATGTTTTAATTAATTAATGCAGTAATCTATTTAATTTAATTAAATATTCATTTACAATATTTTTCCTATTGGCATTTAAGTATAAAATCTCTTTTTTCCAATGTTTGAGCTATAATGTAAATACTTCATATCCATTGTTACTGCTACATTATAGGCCATCACTTACCAATGCTACTGTGTGTGTTTCTATGTCTGTCTGTGTGTAAAATTGCTAATTTACATAATATACTTTATTATTTAAACACATGTGCTCACGTGTGAAATCCATGTGTTTTATTCTGTAAGTAAAATACTCGATAATGTACTGACTTATGTTCATATAACTGCTTAAGTTGATTTGGACATGTTATTTGTGGGCTGTGTTACAGTGGGGTTATGTATATAGTTTACAAGATGCAGAAATATGCCTAAATATGCATAGATGAATTATTACCAAATTTATGGTCAAATAAATTTACTAAACTTGTTATATTAATTTATTTCTTTACTAGTTTACTTCTGGAGAAAACGGAGCCGCCTCTGATATGTTTTTCTTATTGTTTTTGTACAGCGATAAAAGATGAGCTTGGTTTTTATTTTAAATTTTAGCAACTTGGTATTATGTGAAACAAATTGTTATTATACATCAACACTCTGGTTGTCGAATCTGATTGGCTGATAGCCGTGAGATATTCGGGAACTGACCGTTGAACCGCTTCACTGACTGTTTGTATCACTCCGCCACTAAACTAGCGCGGACTATACTGTCCTCACAACTGCGCTACTCTGAAGAAGTTAGATTGCTAGCAAACAAACACACGGATCTGTTTATCCATTCCAGAATGTTTACTTCATAATTTTTCTTGCATATAAACGCGTGCACTGCGATCTGCACATGGGTGTACATGTGATGCGATTTCATTATCATAATATCCATCACAGTTTAATTTCCAAGAATCAATATTATATGTTAACACATAATATGAACGTGCACAGATAGTAAATAAACTTACAGGTATATATTTCTCCAAGCAAAGTTTGTTCGCGTTGTGAACCGAAACTAGGCTACTGCTGTACGATAAATGAGATCTAAACTCAACACTGCGCAAACTTCAATACTGGAGAATGGCCACAAGGTGGCGGACAAACACCATGATCATACGAACACACTTACATAAAACTAAACGTTGTCGTTTTCTCTAACAATTTATTCACAGCGCTCAATATTATGCATGTAACTTCTTTTCTTATTGTGACAAATCGTATGTCGTTGGAAAGGTCTAAGACTCTTAATTAAATATTTCATCACTGTTTTATATGACCCTCCCGTGGACCCACCACCTGCAGGAGGGACCGTAAGGGGCCGGTGCAAAGTGGATCGGGCGGCAGTCGAAGGCGGGGGCCTCGACAACCCCATCCCTGGACGCGGAATCTAGCTCTAGGGACATGGAACGTCACCTCTCTGACGGGGAAGGAGCCTGAGATTGTGCGTGAGGTTCAGAGATTCCGACTAGAGATAGTCGGGATCACCTCTATGCACAGCTTGGGCTCTGGAACCACACTCCTCGAGGGAGGATGGATTCTTCACCACTCTGGAGTTGCCCATGGTGAAAGGCGGCGGGCTGGTGTGGGTTTGCTTATAACCCCCCAGCTATAGCCCGGTGAACGAGAGGGTCGCTTCCCTGCGCCTTCGGGTCGGGGATAGGTCTCTCTCACTGTTGTGTGCGCCTATGGGCCAAATGGCAGTGCAGAGTACCCGGCCTTCTTGGAGACTCTGGGAGGGGTGCTGGAAAGCGCCCCGACTGGGGACTCCGTCGTTCTGGGGGACTTCAACGCCCACGTGGGCAACGACAGTGACACCTGGAGGGGCGTGATTGGGGAGGAACGGCCCCCCCTGATCTGAACCGAGTGGTGTTCTGTTATTGGACTTCTTTGCTAGTTACAGCTTGGCCATAACGAACACCATGTTCAAGCATAAGGGTGTCCATCAGTGCACATGGCACCAGGACACCCTTGGGCCGGAGGTCGATGATCGACTTTGTGTTGTTTCATCTGACCTACGGCCGTATGTCTTGACACTCGGGTGAAGAGAGGGGCGGAGCTGTCAACTGATCACCACCTGGTGGTGAGTTGGATCCGCTGGCGGGGGAGGAAGCTGGACAGACTCGGCAGACCCAAACGTACTGTGAGGGTCTGTTGGGAACGTTTGGCCGAATCCCCTGTCAGAGAGATCTTCAACTTCCACCTCCGGCAGAGCTTCGACCAGATCCCGAGGGAGTCTGGAGATATTGAGTCCAAGTGGACCATGTTCTCCACCGCCATTGTCAACGCGGCCACTCGGAGCTGTGGCCGCAAGGTGTCCGGTGTGCCTGTCGAGGCGGCAATCCCCGAACCCGGTGGTGGACACCGGAAGTAAGGGATGCCGTCAAGCTGAAGAAGGAGTCCTATCGGGCCTGGCTGGCTTGTGGGACTCCCGAGGCAGCAGACAGGTACCGACAGGCCAAGCGGACTGCAGCCCGGGTGGTTGGTGAGGCAAAAACTCGGGCCTGGGAGGAGTTCGGTGAGGCCATGGAGAAGGACTATCGGTCGGCCTCGAAGAGATTCTGGCAAACCGTCCGGCGCCTCAGGAGGGGGAAGCAGTGCCCTACCAACGCTGTGTTACAGTGGAGGGGGGCGGCTGTTGACCTCGACCGGGGGATATCATCGGGCGGTGGAAGGAATACTTCGAGGATCTCCTCAATCCTGCCGTCACGTCTTCCATTGATGAAGCAGAGGCTGAGGGCTCGGAGGCGGACTCGTCAGTCACCCGGGCTGAAGTTACCGATCTTCTTC
>VCII01000393.1:0-82087 GCA_006030095.1 Triplophysa siluroides | reverse complement strand
ATAAAAATATTTTACTCACCCTTAAGGCATCCTAACTGAATCTGTCTTTCTTATGGAATAAGTTTCCCTTAAATATATTATAAATAATTTACATGAAGTTTGTTTTGAAAGTGAGTTAATTTTAAAGTCCTTCACCAATGTTCCTTTTATATCCATTTCTGTTCTCTTACAAACATGTTGTTTCTCCACAGGGAGGGCCGAGCGGCTCTCATCACCTCATTCTGTCTGTTTAAATTTGTGGCTCTCTACAGTATTGTTCAATGCCTCTGTGTCGCCCTGCTGCACTCCGTAAGTTCCCCCGGATAACATCACATCAGTTTACAACACTTTACATCTCACCCTTAATAGGTTGAAATATTGATAACACCTTACAATAAGGTGATGTACACTTAATCTTAGTTAATGCATTGTACTATCAGTTGGTAAAACTGCATACAATATATTTTTTTTAAAGGATAAGTTATATCTGTTAACAGTAGTTAACGCACAAAAAAATTACATGGACAGCTACATTTTATTAGCTAATGTATTTGCTAATGTAAACAAACGCAACCTTATTGTGAAGTGTTACCAAAATATTAACTGCATAGTTTGGTCTTCATTTACTCATTCATCCTCATCTGCTTCCAAACTCATGGGTACCATGTGACTCGGGCACATGAGAATGAGTAAATGATGACAGGACTTTGAATTTTTGGGCCCATCGTACCTTTAAATTCATGTTAACGTGACTGCTGCTGACCTTATATGTCCCTGATTTGTTTATAATGCGTTTTAGATTGGCAGTACCTTTGGAGATTTCCAGTTCTTATTTATTGACATAGCCATCAACCTTCTAATTGTCTTCACCAGTAAGTATCATGTCTTTTGAATTGTCTCCTGAACACTCTATTGCATTAGTCTGTTTCGATGTATCTTTGTACATTTTATAAATATAAGAAACTTGAGTACTGGAATGGATTTTTGGGCAACGTAAACATCCTCAGGTGTTGTCAAAACTATTCGCTTGTGTGGGCCAAGTTATTTTCATTGTGACACATTCTGAATAATTCAATGTTACAGTATAGTTCCCATAAGTGGACGGTGTAGACCACACCACATATGCTTTAACTTCTCTTTTCTTGTTTCCAGTGAGTCTGAACTCCGCGTGGAAGGAGCTGGTCGCCCACCAGCCGCCTTCGGGTCTCGTCTCAGGTCCTCTTCTCTTCTCACTTCTGACCCAGATTCTGATCTGCCTGGGTTTCCAGGTTTTGGCCTTCCTCTTGATCCAAAATAAGGACTGGTACTTGAAGACAGAGTAAGTAGGACACAGTCTGACCCCGCAGGCCATTAGTGGTGCTGTAACACTTTGAGATGGCAGCACTTCATGTCACTTTCAGACTTATTGCTTATTCAAACACAACTGTTTTTTTAAACCTTATATCTAAATACATATCTAATGTTTATTTGTTTGTTATAACAGCATCTACAACTGCTCTGTACCCAATCAAACGGAGATCTTCAATATCTCCACAGAAAAGCTTATCATGAATGATGTGAACACCACGCTGTTCTTCGTCTCATCGTTCCAGCTCGTCATCTTTGCCATTGTTTTCTCTAAAGGAAAACCTTTTCGCCAGCCCATCTATAAGAACTGTAAGAGATTTATTATGATTCATTACTTCATATGATTCATTCATAGGACACTTTAATATTTGCAGACCTCTATTCTATTCTTTATCATTGACTCACAAACACTGCTATTTGCAAGAGATGCAGATGTAGTTTACAGGGCCGTTCGTCCTCTCGTGTGTACTTTTCGTCATTTTCTTATTTTTCCTCATGTTCTTCCCCGTTTCTGGCATTTATAATGTTTTTGAGGTACGTTACATACTGAGCTCTCCTAATTTCATCTTCTGTCAGATAAGGTTGTAATACAATGTTGTATTTGCATTCTCCTCAGCTGGTGTGTGTTCCTTTGAGCTGGCGCTTGTCTATGTTGTCTATTGTGCTGAGTAACGCTTTAGTGTCCTTCTTTATTGAGGTAAGTGGACATCATGTTGACCATTATATTTGACCATTACTAAGGAAATGTAACATTTGTTATCAGAAGGATTGGGCAAAAAATACACTCTAAAAATTTCTGAATAATTTTTAATCCCAGTAATGGGTTAAAAAGGGACAAACACAAACATTTGTTTGTAAATTAAAGGCCCAGTTTATGAAATTTAGCGCCATCTAGGGGTGAGGTTGCAAATTGCAACCAACACCTCACTCCCCTTCCATTTTGAAGCACTACGGTGGCTGACACAGCACTAAGATGTCATCATGTTTTGGCTTCTTTGCCAAAGGAGATTTACGAAACGCGATCTGTAGAGCAGTTTGTCCGCTTAGGACTACTGCAGAAACAACATGCCGAATTCCATACCCGTGGTGTATATAGATAGAAGTAGCTCATTGTAAGGTAATAAATACATAACGGTTCATTATGTAAGGTCTTTATACAGCTCTGAAGACATAGTTATGTATATTATATTGCATTTCTGTCAATTGATCTTCCAAAAAATTATACACTGGACCTTTAACATAAGCAGGTTGATTGAACCCAAAAGAAGTTTGTTTTATCCTATTGTTGGGATTTGTGGGTTAATTTAACCCAGTGGTTGAATCTGTCCCTTTGTCCCCTGACTCAGTGCTGGGTTGAAAAGTTACCCAGCATTTATTTAGAGTGTAGGGAAGCAAACTTGTATTGCATGTCATTGATTTTATGCAAGAAATGCACTGATATGGAAAATATTGTTCATTTATAAATATAGTTATATTTATTTTTGAATATACTGTAGACATCATATTATTATATATTTAAATGTTTTATTTAGATTATATTATGCATATTTGTAGCGAACGGATCAAGTAGCTAAATAAAAAAACTTGGCCATTAAAAAAATAAGTTTTATCAAAGTCCGTTTAGGGAAGTCGGGACACTCGGCGGCCATCTTTGCAACACGCCTCCGGGCGTAAGACATTTGGCATAAGCAAGTACATTGTAAACATGTCATCTGTTAAGATTTTCAACACTTATTATTAAACTGGTGCTTTTCTAGTTCATATATTTTGAAAAATATGAACCATGATGTGTTTCTCAATATAATGTGACTTAGAGCTAGGGATGGGAACCGAGAACCGGTTCTTCTTTAGAACCGGTGCCAAGTGAATCGATTCCTTGGAACCGTTAGCGTACCTGCTTAACGATTCCGCTTATCGGTTCTGCTCGTTGCAAATGTGTCAACGCGCTGCGTTGTTTTGGTTACGCAGCAAACATGTAATCGAGGCAGAAGCGATCTAAAGTGTGGTTATATTTCACTAGAAAAGACGCCAATGCGGTCATTTGCAACAACTGTAAAAGTTTAATTTCGGCAAAGGGGGGAACTACCTCCAATATGCAGAAACATTTGGCCACACAGCACGCAATTCATTTGCAGGACTGTCGCGTGTTTGATACACTACTACTTAGCGACACAGCAACAACAAGTGAGTCAAGCAGCAGCGGAGCTAACGAGACGTCATGCTATTAATGCCGAAGGTAACTTCTCTATTTAGTTCATGTGAGCGCCATTTCATTGTGTAAACTCTTACTATATGAATAATAATCTCCATTGTCATTGTCAATCAAATTTAGATGATGATGACCTTGACTGTTTAGTCTGTGTTTTTAGTTTTTATGGCACTTAAATGGCAGTTTTATTTAATTTTTTTTGTCTGGACCAATTTGAATGTGGGGTGGGGGTATAGTTTGTGGGTTTGCTAAATATTTGTGTATACTCTGAGTATGTGCTATGTTCTTATCAGATATTAAAGCGAGTTAATACAAACAAACAAATTTGTACTTATTCCCTCACCCAATGAGAATCGATAAGAGAATCGATAAGGAATCGGATCTATAAGCAATATCGATAATGGAATCGGAATCGTTAAATTCTTATCAATTCCCATCCCTACTTAGAGCGCTTGTCCACCATCACGGCGAAACGTTCTCGTTGCTGAATCGTTCAACTTCGTGCCGATCCATGACAGCCGAGAACAGTTTGTAATCGTGCTGTGTCAAACCAGGAACACGTGGAAACATGTAACCGTGCTAAGAACGGTTCGGCAAGTTGATCACTTCAGCCAGGGTCATAACAAACTGCTCTTGCTATAACCCAATTAAAACCCTCCATTTTACATTATGGAGTGTACACTCCTACAGAAAACGCACACGTGCACATAGACCCATACATTCTGTCTCATCCGCTAAGGCTGTTTTACAGAGAAAAGTTGGTTGTATCTGAACCTACATGGATACAGCCAAGTCAAGAATTGTACGGTGTATTCAGTTCCATTAGCTTCTTCCACTCCTAAATCCCAAAGAGAAACACAAATTTCTCTTTCCTCTTTGGGAAAATAAAGCTTGAGTAAGAAACGCCAGAAATCACCTTTGGACTGCTGTGTAGTGACATAGTGGCTGTTTGCTTCGCCTTAAAGATCCTTTAAAAATCCTACGTCTTCCCAGAGATTCCCACCACTAGATGTAAATTCTCTACTGTGCCCTAATGGACAGCACAAGTATTACAGTATCATATAGATCTTGGCAAACTACGGCACTGCGCATTGAATTATGGGTAGTCACCGCCATGTTTTAGATAACGGTCGTCTGCCATCAGTATTACAAGATAGTAATATTAAAGAGAAAAAAACAATGCACTGATCCAAGGAAAAGCAAAATCTTCTATACTGAGAAAAGCTTAATGAAGTGTCAAAGCTGAGATATTTAGAAAAACAAAAAATAATCAACGGGCTCAATCTGTACGAGCATAAAGAGTTGGTCGGACGATTTTAATGAGTTATGTTATGTTTATTACCGCACGTAACCATCCCAGATGTGTTTTCCTACCTATGTGTTGTCAGTGCGTACACATCTGAACAATTCGAAATTATAAATCTCTCGAGGCTCAGATTTGTTAAAGATACATTTTCAGGTTTGATCTTTTTCAGTTGTTTCATTTTCTTTTCTTTTGTCTGTATTTTAAAAATCACACCTCATTATACCAGTTAACTTTTGTTTGCCAGCAATAGCATATTCCCATTAGTTTCATCTTTTTTATTTTTCTGTTTTTAGTTGATTTGATTTAAATGTATGTTACTTGTATGATAACTGACTCGTTTATTTATATTAAACGATCACTGAAGTATATCTCACAGATATTTCTGTTCCCTCTCGTCCTGTTTGTAGGTGAGAGTTTTCCAGTTGTGAAGACGGACCTTCCGAACCCTCCGCTGGACAAGAGGAGTGGAGAGGGTGGAGAGGGTTGTGTCATCTACAGCACAGAGAGTCACAAGGGGCACACGCTCTTCTGCGGCACAAATGTCATTCTGACGCGCTATTACACAGGAGAAATGGTCAAAGCCGTGGTGATCAGAACCGGTATGAGCCAGAATGTTATTGCTTATTTATTGTTAATTATGTTGCAGTTAACTCAATGAGACAGTTTAATACAATTTTGTGTAGGTGTGTAAAGAGCGATATGGTATCAGTCTATTTTGTAAGTGTCATGTAGGCAGCTCACTAGGTTATGGAATGGAGCCTGTGTGTGCACTTTTCAGCTCATTCATGTCTTATTTTCAGGTTTCAGCACTGCTAAAGAGCAGCTCATCCGTTCGATCATGTACCCCAAACCTACTGACTTTAAGCTGTACAGAGACGCCTACATGTTCTTGCTGTGCCTGGTGGGCGTGGCCAGCATTGTCTTCCTCCATTCATTGGTCATAAAAATCCTCAAACAGGTTATTATCTACCTTTTAAAGAAGCTGTAGCACTTTGTTTTAAGCAAAATTTGAATGAAGATATTTGTCCTGGCAGAAACCGGTGAAGGAAATCATCTTGATGTCTCTGCACATCATTTCCATCACAGTGCCTCCTTACCTCCCGGCAGTCATGACAGCTGGTATCGTCTACGCTCAAAGCCGCCTCAGGAAAGTGGGAATATTCTCCTTCAGTCCACAGAGAATCAACATCTGTGGCCAGCTCAACCTGGTGTGCTTGGACAAGGTACAATGTGGAGAAACTTTTTTTTGTTGATAAAACCTCACAAGTTTTAATGTCATTTTATGATGCGTTTAAATGACTTTTTCCATGTTTAAATGCTTAAATCGGGTCTCTTGTTTATCTGCCAACTCAGAAAACGTGAAATAAGACAAATCATTAACTTTTTTTATGTGAGCCAATCTCTGCAAGCCTGTGAGAATACGAGCGCTTCAGAAATCGCTCTCTTAATGACGTAAGCAGCCAATGTTCCCAGCCTCATGGGAGACAAGAGAGTGATGGATTGATTTAGTTTTCAATGGAAATCATCCACACTGAACGAGGCAAAGCTGCAAATAATGACATTGTAAGAACCAGTATTTTTTACGTAAGACCCCAGGGACCTGTGGCAACTTAAAAGTAGATAAAATGTCACTGTGACAGGTTTGTCCGTTCACTATTAGAAAGCAATGTCTGTGGCTTGTAAACATGCGACGGGATTGTCCTGTGTAATGTTAATTTGACTTAGAGAAATAGCGATGCGCTTGTCTTGAGTATCTTCACTTCAGAAAACTGTGTGTATGGTTTGTAAACACGCGACGCGGTTCTCAATCCCGAATGCGGTCGTGACCGGACCAACAGGGACCGGAGGGGCTTCGCGAAAGGCCCCGGGGGAAACCGGTGTGGTACGCGGGAATGGGAGTTTAGTTTAATCAAATCGTCCTAGAAAATCGTAACTTTTCATTTTTAGCCTGTCTTAGTACACGATATAACTACAGATAGGTGTCAAGTTTTAAATAGGAAAAATATCAAAAGTCTTTGGTCATTTTTGAACGCGATGCTTCTGGTCTAATTGGATTCAATGATCTATGCTAAGCTATGCTAAAAGTGCTGTCGCCAGAACCGGAGATCGGCAGAACACATTACAAAACGGTAAAGCTCAATTTATTAACTCTTGGGGAGTTGGAAAATTAGCATTTCCAAAAAAAGTGGAATGTTCCTTTAAGGATCTATACAATGAAAAGAAAAAAATCCTTTGGAACACCATGTGAAAATCTGACTGAATTTGACTTTAAATTGATTTTATTATTCATCTTCATTTCATACAGGAACTCTTACAGAAGACAGTCTGGACATGTGGGGAATTCAACGAGTTGAAGACGGCAGGTACAATCGTTTAAGAAAAAGATTTTATTTGACTCTAGCAAAGTGGACGCTCTCTTGGTGACCAAAAATCTCTCTGCCTTAGATTCCACCTTCCTGATGAAAAAGCTGATGTAAAAAGCTTGGTGACGACAGAGTTTGTATCCTGCATGGCCACCTGTCACTCCCTCACGAAGATCGAGGGTCAGCTCTCTGGAGATCCACTCGACCTTAAGATGTTCGAGGCCTCAGGCTGGGTCAGTGTTTTTATGTTTATGTTCTCTACCCTCTGAGGTAAAAAAGTGGTATAGTTTAATGCTCCCACGAGACCGCCTGTTTGAGTGATTGTGTGTGTCTGTGTAATTTAGATCCTTGTTGAAGCCACAGAAGAAGAGACGGCTTAACACAATTTCATTGAACTCACCTCGTCAAACCGCCCAATCAGCTTCTTCCTCCACCGGTCATATCACCTGACCAGGAGATGGTGAGTGACAACCTCCGTCCTGTCCAATGAAATCCTTTCTTTACCTTTAAAGTTGTAATCTAAAGTGTATTTTATTTTGAAAGAATCACTCAAAACAAACAACAAAAAATTAACACAACAGTTTGCATCAATATTTTTGAGTTGTGACACTTCTAACAAAATTAAGTTCATCCAACAAACTACATGGGGTCAGACAGATTACTTTTTTATCTTAGATGAAATTTATTTTTATGTAACACCAACTTAAAAAATTGTTGCTAATTATCAAAAGTTGTTCCAACCTTTTTAATACTGATTTAATCGGAGACACTTGTTGTAAAAACACTCTTTTATTTTATCTAGCTTTCCTGTAGCTCAGTGGTAAGAGCATTGTGTTAACAACGCAAGGTTGTGAGTTTGATCCCAGGGGATTGCTTATACAAATGTATAGGACAATGCAGTAAGTCGCTTTGGATAAAAGCGCCTGCCAAATGCATAAATGTAAATGTCTATAGCAATTCCAATGAGACGCCTTTTGAGTAAAACAGCATTCATACTTATTTTGTTTCATCCTTACCACACCCTAAGCAAATGCTCTATCCTTCAGGACAAAGTTACCTCTTAAAACCACTAACATAACCAAAACCCTTTTAAATGCCAAGAGACAAGAATATTAAACATTATGAAGTCTCATGCGGTTCTCATCTTGATAAAAATCCATACAATAACACTGTATTTCTACATTACCTCTCATTATTAATCAACATACAAAGCATGATGGGAAATGGAGATCCACAGCAATGCTATAGTTTGATACAACAAGCATCAGTCATGTAACCTCAACTATAATAGATTAAGTTAAAAGATTGAACATGAACAAATTTACTTTACGCTTTTCAAACACCTGACACATACAGTAGAGTTTGCACTTGTTTACGTATGTTACATGGTTTGGGAGGAGTGTTGAAATCCAGAACTCAATTGGTGTTGAAAGATTAAATTATCTAGCCAGTTACTTTAAGATACTGCAACTTAAATATTGTCGTAAACACATAAACAAAGATATTTAGGTTAAACTTACACACAATATAAAGAGCAATAGTAATTATTAACATTATTAAGTCAGCACAACTCGTCAAAATATAGTTTCACACTTAAAAGTTTAAATTATACTATTATATTAATTATATTTAATTAATGATATTTAATTATACTATTTTATTAATTAAATTAAGTTGTGC
This sequence comes from Triplophysa siluroides, assembly GCA_006030095.1. Taxonomy (NCBI): domain Eukaryota; kingdom Metazoa; phylum Chordata; class Actinopteri; order Cypriniformes; family Nemacheilidae; genus Triplophysa; species Triplophysa siluroides. The sequence goes on along the minus strand of VCII01000393.1, from coordinate 73,203 downwards.
CGACAGATGCCATGAATTATTTTTTAGAGTGAATGTTCTAATGTGTTTATGGTTTTTTGATTTCAGGAACTGAATGAGCTTTTAATAAAAGCTTTTTATGAATTTGTTTTTATTGAGGACACGTTTGAGATCTTTACATTCCATGTGTTGCATCTCGTGCTCCAGGCGTCATACATGATCGGTTTTGTGCGCCAGCTCTCCTTCTCCTCCGCCCTGCAGAGAATGAGCGTGGTAGTCCATCAAATTGGAGAAAGCCGGTGGGATGCTTACATGAAAGGAGCGCCGGAGGTCGTGGCAAGCTTGTGCAAAAAAGAGACAGGTCAGTGTGTCATCCATCGATTATGAATATTTCTTCTTTTTTGATTTTACATTCAATATTTGATGGGAGAGTTGCATTATTGTTACATCAGTTTTTTTAACCCACAATGCATCACAGTACCTGAGGATTTTGCTGAAGTTCTGGAGGACTACTTTCATTTACTTTGTTACAAATTTTTTACAGTTTTTTTTTTATTAATTGTTATAATTGTCCTATGTGTAATAATGTGTCCAATTATTGCTCCTTGTGGATCAAATAGAGAAAAATATGGATTTCCTGGGCTCGTTTATTATGCAAAACAAGCTGAAAACAGAGACTCCTGTGGTGCTGGAGGTTATGGTCACAGGTAAAGAAATACAAAAACTATAATATTATAATATTTTGTGTTTTTTAAGGTCATTCTTTGGTTCCTGGAGTGTCCAAATACAGTTTCTAACTGTATTTCTGGGGGCATTCCTAAAAGAAGATTTAATTTGCAGATTTTTCTCCTTTAGTCTTATTATTATTATTATATGCATCTTATTATCTCCCTTTTTTGTGGCAGGTGACAACATGCTTACGGCCATTTCTGTGGCACAAGACTGCGGCATGATTCAGCCACAAGACCGCATCATCATTGCTGACGCTCTGCCTCCTAAAGACGACCAGGCTGCCAAGATCACCTGGCGCTATGTCGACAAACCCAGCAAACCCTCTAATAAGCCTACAGAACTAGAGGTCAGTGTGTCCTCTAGTGGCCAAACCTTGTTACTGCAGCACATTTCATAAGGTCTATTATGTATGTGGATACTTGTGGTGGTTGCTTATCCAGTATCTAATGCAATCAATTCACGATTGACTCATGCACTTTGTTAAATTGAATAATTAACTCTATCTAAAATGGGCATAACTACACTCATCTAGTTTAATAGTGGCTGGGCGTTCACTGTAATGTGGTTTGGTGTTTGTGTGGTCACAGGAGATGGAGATCATAATGGAAGACGGACACAGTGTGGATGAGCAGAGACCTCACGAACAGCATCACTTTGCCATCAGTGGAAAATCTTTTGGTGTGATTACCAAGCATTTCCAAGACCTGATGCAGGAGGTCTGAAAAAACACCTTTGATTATATGATTTAGACATGCTGGTGTTACACTGTTTTGATTCTTATGGAATATTTATTTTTTCGTTTGTGGGTGTAGCTGGTACTTCATGGAACAGTATTTGCGAGGATGGCTCCCGATCAGAAGACTCAGCTTGTTGAGACGTTACAAAGTTTAGAGTGAGTATAAAAAACACACAAATGTACTTTATGAGGGCTTTTGTCTTGTCATTGCCATATAAAACTATCTGAGGCATTTTGTCCTGGGCCACTGTGAAACATCCTAAGGGCCACCTAGCAACCAACCTGAAAACCTTAGCAACAAACACTCAGAAGTCTTGTATGGTTAGATACACATTATCTGTAACAAAATGTAAATATATAAAGTAGCATATAACTATTAAAACACCTTTGTATATTCTTTCCTTCAGCTATTTTGTAGGAATGTGTGGTGATGGAGCAAATGATTGTGGGGTGAGTTTATTTTTGCTATAATTATTTTCCCCCACTGTAATAGTCAGTGGTTCTGATGAGTTGTTGTCATTGTATGAAGCTCATGATGTCTGTCTCTTTTCAGGCACTGAAGAGGGCTCATGCCAGGATCTCCCTATCAGAATTGGAAGCGTCAGTGGCCTCTCCGTTCACCTCCACAGCTCCCAGCATCACCTGCGTCCCCAATCTGATCAGGTATAGTATCTGCACCCATACCTGTGTGTTTCATGTTGATGTGTCCAGGGTCAGACAGGTCTGTTCGTCTGAATGGGTGAAATTCACGAAATAGTTTTTGAGTTTTGATTACAACATCAAAATAAGATACATTATAAAATGATATTAAGAAAAAGCAAGTTGTAAGTATAAGCGTAAGATTTTTTGTTGGATGTTGGGCTGGGGAGGTTTGAAAATATTACATAAATAGTCCAAAAAAGATAATATATTAAAGGGATACTTCAGGCAAAATAAAAATATTTTACTCACCCTTAAGGCATCCTAACTGAATCTGTCTTTCTTATGGAATAAGTTTCCCTTAAATATATTATAAATAATTTTACATGAAGTTTGTTTTGAAAGTGAGTTAATTTTAAAGTCCTTCACCAATGTTCCTTTTATATCCATTTCTGTTCTCTTACAAACATGTTGTTTCTCCACAGGGAGGGCCGAGCGGCTCTCATCACCTCATTCTGTCTGTTTAAATTTGTGGCTCTCTACAGTATTGTTCAATGCCTCTGTGTCGCCCTGCTGTACTCCGTAAGTTCCCCCGGATAACATCACATCAGTTTACAACACTTTACATCTCACCCTTAATAGGTTGAAATATTGATAACACCTTACAATAAGGTGATGTACACTTAATCGTAGTTAATGCATTGTACTATCAGTTGGTAAAACTGCATACAATATATATTTTTTAAAGGATAAGTTATATCTGTTAACAGTAGTTAACGCACAAAAAAATTACATGGACAGCTACATTTTATTAGCTAATGTATTTGCTAATGTAAACAAACGCAACCTTATTGTGAAGTGTTACCAAAATATTAACTGCATAGTTTGGTCTTCATTTACTCATTCATTTCCTTCCAAACTTCCAAACTCATGGGTACCATGTGACTCGGGCACATGAGAATGAGTAAATGATGACAGGACTTAATTTTTGGGCCCATCGTACCTTTAAGTTCATGTTAACGTGACTGCTGCTGACCTTATATGTCCCTGATTTGTTTATACTGCGTTTTAGATTGGCAGTACCTTTGGAGATTTCCAGTTCTTATTTATTGACATAGCCATCAACCTTCTAACTGTCTTCACCAGTAAGTATCATGTCTTTTGAATTGTCTCCTGAACAGCTGAAATTGATTTCATCTGTGACTATTGCATTAGTCTGTTTCGATGCATCTTTGTACATTTTATAAAGTCTGCAATATAAGAAACTTGAGTACTGGAATGGATTTTTTGGGCAACGTAAATATCCTCAGGTGTTGTCTGAACTGTTCGCTTGTGTGGGACAAGTTATTTTCATTGTGACACATTTTGAATAATTCAATGTTACAGTGTAGTTCCCATAAGTGGACGGTGTAGACCACACCACATATGCTTTAACTTCTCTTTTCTTGTTTCCAGTGAGTCTGAACTCCGCGTGGAAGGAGCTGGTCGCCCACCAGCCGCCTTCGGGTCTCGTCTCAGGTCCTCTTCTCTTCTCACTTCTGACCCAGATTCTGATCTGTTTGGGTTTCCAGGTTTTGGCCTTCCTCTTGATCCAAAATAAGGACTGGTACTTGAAGACAGAGTAAGTAGGACACAGTCTGACCCCGCAGGCCATTAGTGGTGCTGTAACACTTTGAGATGGCAGCACTTCATGTCACTTTCAGACTTATTGCTTATTCAAACACAACTGTTTTTTTTAACCTTTTATCTAAATACATATCTAATGTTTATTTGTTTGTTATAACAGCATCTACAACTGCTCTGTACCCAATCACACGGAGATCTTCAATATCTCCACAGAAAAGCTTATCATGAATGATGTGAACACCACGCTGTTCTTCGTCTCATCGTTCCAGTTCGTCATCTTTGTCATCGTTTTCTCTAAAGGAAAACCTTTTCGCCAGCCCATCTATAAGAACTGTAAGAGATTTATGATTCATTATTTCATATGATTCATTCATAGGACACTTTAATATTTGCAGACCTCTATTCTATTCTTTATCATTGACTCACAAACACTGCTATTTGCAAGAGATGCAGATGCAGATGTAGTTTACAGGGCCGTTCGTCCTCTCGTGTGTACTTCTCGTCATTTTCTTTTTTTTCCTCATGTTCTTCCCCGTTTCTGGCATTTATAATGTTTTTGAGGTACGTTACATACTGAGCTCTCCTAATTTCATCTTCTGTCAGATAAGGTTGTAATACAATGATGTATTTGCATTCTCCTCAGCTGGTGTGTGTTCCTTTGAGCTGGCGCTTGTCTATGTTGTCTATTGTGCTGAGTAACGCTTTAGTGTCCTTCTTTATTGAGGTAAGTGGACATCATGTTGACCATTATATTTGACCATTACTAAGGAAATGTAACATTTGTTATCAGAAGGATTTGTCAAAAAATACACTATCAAAATGTCTGAATTATGTTTAATCCCAGTAATGGGTTAAAAAGGGACAAACACAAACATTTGTTTGTAAATTAAAGGCCCAGTTTATGAAATGTAGCGGCATCTAGTGGTGAGGTTACAAATTGCAACCAACACCTCACTCCCCCTCCATTTTGAAGCACTACGGTGGCTGACACAGCACTAAGATGTCATCATGTTTTCGCTTCTTTGCCAAAGGAGATTTAGGAAACGCGATCTGTAGAGCAGTTTGTCCGCTTAGGACTACAGCAGAAACAACATGCCGAATTCCATACCCGTGGTGTATATAGATAGAAATAGCTCATTGTAAGGTAATAAATACATAACACATAAGACACGATGTTAAGGACCGTTAAGGCATCTGGTTTTGTTTAAGGAATATTACAGGTTATTTATGTTACTGAAAATTTGTCCATTACCACATTGAAATAATTGTGAGTTTTTTGTGGTGGAAAAGGTCTTTAAAGGTGAGGGAAATTATTAGGCATTATTATATCATCATTTTTTAGTTTAATCAAATCGTAACTTTTCATTTTTAGCCTGTCTTAGTACACGATATAACTACAGATAGGTGTCAAGTTTTAAATAGGAAAAATATCAAAAGTCTTTGTTCGTTTTTGAACGCGATGCTTCTGGTCTAATTGGATTCAATGATCTATGCTAAGCTATGCTAAAAGTGCTATCGCCAGAACCGGAGATCGGCAGAATACATTCCAAAACGGTAAAACTCAATTTATTAACTCTTGGGGAGTTGGGAAATTAGCATATTTCCAAAAAAAGTGGAAAGTTCCTTTAAGGATCTATACAATGAAAAGAAAAAAATCCTTTGGAACACCATGTGAAAATCTGACTGAATTTGACTTTAAATTGATTTTATTATTCATCTTCATTTCATACAGGAACTCTTACAGAAGACAGTCTGGACATGTGGGGAATTCAACGAGTTGAAGACGGCAGGTACAATCGTTTAAGAAAAATATTTTATTTGACTCTAGCAAAGTGGACGCTCTCTTGGTGACCAAAAATCTCTCTGCCTTAGATTCCACCTTCCTGATGAATAAGCTGATGTAAAAAGCTTGGTGACGACAGAGTTTGTATCCTGCATGGCCACCTGTCACTCCCTCACGAAGATCGAGGGTCAGCTCTCTGGAGATCCACTCGACCTTAAGATGTTCGAGGCCTCAGGCTGGGTCAGTGTTTTTATGTTTATGTTCTCTACCCTCTGAGGTAAAAAAGTGGTATAGTTTAATGCTCCCACAAGACCGCCTGTTTGAGTGATTGTGTGTGTCTGTGTAATTTAGATCCTTGTTGAAGCCACAGAAGAAGAGACGGCTTAACACAATTTCATTGAACTCACCTGGTCAAACCGCCCAATCAGCTTCTTCCTCCACCGGTCATATCACCTGACCAGGAGATGGTGAGTGACAACCTCCGTCCTGTCCAACGAAATCCTTTCTTTACCTTTATAGTTGTAATCTAAAGTGTATTTTATTTTGAAAGAATCACTCAAAACAAACAACAAAAAATTAACACAACAGTTTGCATCAATATTTTTGAGTTGTGACAACTTCTAACAAAATTAAGTTCATCCAACAAACTACATGGTGTCAGACAGACTACTTTTTCTCTTAGATGAAATTTATTTTTATGTAACACCAACTTAAAAAATTGTTGCTCATTATCAAAAGTTGTTCCAACCTTTTTAATACTGATTTAATCGGAGACACTTGTTGTAAAAATACTTTTTTATTTTATCTAGCTTTCCTGTAGCTCAGTGGTAAGAGCATTGTGTTAACAACGCAAGGTTGTGGGTTTGATCCCAGGGGATTGCTTATACAAATGTATAGGACAATGCAGTAAGTCGCTTTGGATAAAAGCGCCTGCCAAATGCATAAATGTAAATGTCTATAGCAATTCCAATGAGACGCCTTTTGAGTAAAACAGCATTCATACTTATTTTGTTTCATCCTTACCACAGCCTAAGCAAATGCTCTATCCTTCAGGACAAAGTTACCTCTTAAAACCACTAACATAACCAAAACCCTTTTAAATGCCAAGAGACAAGAATATTAAACATTATGAAGTCTCATGCGGTTCTCATCTTGATAAAAATCGATACAATAACACTGTATTTCTACATTACCTCTCATTATCAAGCAACATGCAAAGCATGATGGGAAATGGAGATCCACAGCAATGCTATAGTTTGATACAACAAGCATCAGTCGTGTAACATCAACTATAATAGATTAAGTTAAAAGATTGAACATGAACAAATTTACTTTATGTGTCAGGTGTTTGAAAAGCGTAGAGTTTGCACTTGTTTACGTATGTTACATGGTTTGGGAGGAGTGTTGAAATCCGGAACTCAATTGGTGTTGAAATATTAAATTATCTAGCCAATTACTTTGAGTTACTGCAACTTAAATATTGTCGTAAACACATAAACAAAGATATTTAGGTTAAACTTACACACAATATAAAGAGCAAAAGTAATTATTAACATTATTAAGTCAGCACAACTCGTCAAAATATAGTTCCACACTTAAAAGTTTAAATTATACTTTTATATTAATTATATTTAATTAATGATATTTAATTATACTATTATATTAATTAAATTAAGTTGTGCCGACAGATGCCATGAATTATTTTTTAGAGTGAATGTTCTAATGTGTTTATGTTTTTTTGATTTCAGGAACTGAATGAGCTTTTAATAAAAGCTTTTTATGAATTTGTTTTTATTGTGGACACGTTTGAGATCTTTACATGCCATGTGTTGTATCTCGTGCTGCAGGCGTCATACATGATCGGGTTTGTGCGCCAGCTCTCCTTCTCCTCCGCCCTGCAGAGAATGAGAGTGGTGGTCCATCAAATTGGAGAAAGCCGGTGGGATGCTTACATGAAAGGAGCGCCGGAGGTCGTGGCAAGCTTGTGCAAAAAAGAGACAGGTCAGTGTGTCGTCCATCGATTATGAATATTTCTTCTATTTTGAATTTACATTCAATATTGGACGGGAGTTGCATTATTCATACATCAGTTTTTTTAACCCACAATGCATCACAGTACCTGAGGATTTTGCTGAAGTTCTGGAGGACTACACCAAGCAGGGTTTTAGGGTCATCGCTCTAGCACACAGACGGCCGGAGTCCGAACTGACATTTTGCAAAGTGCAGAACATCAACAGGTATACTGTTTTAGAGATTTCATTTATTTTGTTACACATTTTTTACAGGTTTTTTTTATTAATTGTCATAATTGTCTTATGTGTAATAATGTGTCCAATTATTGCTCCTTGTGGATCAAATAGAGAAAAATATGGATTTCCTGGGCTCGTTTATTATGCAAAACAAGCTGAAAACAGAGACTCCTGTGGTGCTGGAGGATCTGCGGCGTGCAAACATGCGCACAGTTATGGTCACAGGTAAAGAAATACAAAAATTCTAATCTAATGTTGGAAGAGTAAATATTTTGTGTTTTTTAAGGTCATTCTTTGGTTCCTGGAGTGTCCAACAACAAGTGTATGTACATACACGGTGTAAAAACACTTTCATTTCTTTATTACCTTGCTTCTTGACTGACTCTCAAATGATTCGTGTGGCGATTCATCTGTCTGATCCCCTCCTTTCTGTCAGCCAACTCTGATCTGATTGGTTAGATGGTCTAGTCTGCTGTGATAGATCTACCGCGTGCAGTGTACACGGAGTGCCGCAAATCTGATGCCTTATGGAAATTTGACAGATGACTCGTTCGGGTGATTCAGAGTCGACTCCCAAGCCAATAACTTTGTTATTCTTAACAACTTGGCAAACTGCTTTCTATTTACACACAGCAACATTACACACTGTATGAAATGTTATTTTAAGGACATTGTAATAGTTACTCTTTAAAACTCATGAAATGAATTGTGATTAAAATGTCCCTTTGTTTAAATATGCATGTATCATGCATAAATAATAAATGTTGTTCTTTATTATGATAAATAAATGCTTGTAGTGTTTTTTAACTGTATTTCTGGGGCATTCCTAAAACAAGATTTAATTTGCTGATTTTTCTTCTTTAGTCTTATTATTAATATTATGCATCTTATTATCTCCCTTTTTTGTGGCAGGTGACAACATGCTGACGGCCATTTCTGTGGCACAAGACTGTGGCATGATTCAGCCACAAGACCGCATCATCATTGCTGACGCTATGTCGACAAACCCAGCAAACCCTCTAATAAGCCTACAGAACTAGAGGTCAGTGTGTCCTCTAGGGGCCAAACCTTGTTACTGCAGCACATTTCATAAGGTCTATTATGTATGTGGATACTTGTGGTGGTTGCTTATCCAGTATCTAATGCAATCAATTCACGATTGACTCATGCACTTTGTTAAATTGAATAATTAACTCTATCTAAAAGGGGCATAACTAGACTCATCTAGTTTAATAGTGGCTGGGCGTTCACTGTAATGTGGTTTGGTGTTTGTGTGGTCACAGGAGATGGAGAACATAAAGGAAGACAGACACAGTGTGGATGAGCAGAGACCTCACGAACAGCATCACTTTGCCATCAGTGGAAAATCTTTTGGTGTGATTACCAAGCATTTCCAAGACCTGATGCAGGAGGTCTGAAAAAACACCTTTGATTATATGATTTAGACATGCTGGTGTTACACTGTTTTGATTCTTATGGAATATTTATTTTTTCGTTTGTGGGTGTAGCTGGTACTTCATGGAACAGTATTTGCGAGGATGGCTCCCGATCAGAAGACTCAGCTTGTTGAGACGATACAAAGTTTAGAGTGAGTATAAAAAACACACAAATGTACTTTATGAGGGCATTTGTCTTGTCATTGCCATATAAAACTATCTGAGGCATTTTGTCCTGGGCCACTGTGAAACATCCTAAGGGCCACCTAGCAACCAACCTGAAAACCTTAGCAACAAACACTCAGAAGTCTTGTATGGTTAGATGCACATTATCTGTAACAACATGTAAATATATAAAGTAGCTTATAACTATTAAAACACCTTTGTATATTCTTTCCTTCAGCTACTTTGTAGGAATGTGTGGTGATGGAGCAAATGATTGTGGGGTGAGTTTTATTTTTGCTATAATTATTTTCCCCCACTGTAATAGTCAGTGGTTCTGATGAGTTGTTGTCATTGTATGAAGCTCATGATGTCTGTCTCTTTTCAGGCACTGAAGAGGGCTCATGCCGGGATCTCCCTATCAGAATTGGAAGCGTCAGTGGCCTCTCCGTTCACCTCCACAGCTCCCAGCATCACCTGCTTCCCCAATCTGATCAGGTGTAGTATCTGCACCCATACCTGTGTGTTTCATGTTGATGTGTCCAGGGTCAGACAGGTCTGTTCGTCTGAATGGGTGAATCTCATGAAATAATTTTTGAGTTTTGAGTACAACATCAAAATAAGATACATTATAAAATGATATTAAGAAAAAGCAAGTTGTAATTATAAGGGTAAGATTTTTTGTTGGATGTTGGGCTGGGGAGGTTTGAAAAAAAATATTACATAAATAGTCCAAAAAAGATAATATATTAAAGGGATACTTCAGGCAAAATAAAAAAGTTTTACTCACCCTTAAGGCATCCTAACTGAATCTGTCTTTCTTATGGAATAAGTTTCCCTTAAATATATTATAAATAATTTTACATGAAGTTTGTTTTGAAAGTGAGTTAATTTTAAAGTCCTTCACCAATGTTCCTTTTATATCCATTTCTGTTCTCTTACAAAACATGTTGTTTCTCCACAGGGAGGGCCGAGCGGCTCTCATCACCTCATTTCTGTCTGTTTAAATTTGTGGCTCTCTACAGTATTGTTCAATGCCTCTGTGTCGCCCTGCTGCACTCCGTAAGTTCCCCCGGATAACATCACATCAGTTTACAACACTTTACATCTCACCCTTAATAGGTTGAAATATTGATAACACCTTACAATAAGGTGATGTACACTTAATCGTAGTTAATGCATTGTACTATCAGTTGGTAAAACTGCATACAATATATATTTTTTAAAGGATAAGTTATATCTGTTAACAGTAGTTAAAACACAAAAAAATTACATGGACAGCTACATTTTATTAGCTAATGTATTTGCTAATGTAAACAAACGCAACCTTATTGTGAAGTGTTACCAAAATATTAACTGCATAGTTTGGTCTTCATTTACTCATTCATCCTCATCTGCTTCCAAACTCATGGGTACCATGTGACTCAGGCACATGAAAATGAGTAAATGATGACAGGACTTAATTTTAGGGCCCATCGTACCTCTGGAGATTTCCAGTTCTTATTTATTGACATAGCCATCAACCTTCGAATTGTCTTCACCAGTAAGTATCATGTCTTTTGTATTGTCTCCTGAGCTCATCTCAGCTCGTAAGAAACCAGACGATATTCGAGTTGAGTTTCTGTGTTGCTAAAGCATTAAGCCCCGATGTGATGACAAAAATTTTAGCCGAGCTTTGTGTTCTGACAGCACACCACCAATATTTACAGGGATGCATTGATGAGATTATTCTGTGACTTTTGCTAATGAAATGTTTGCTTGCATCACAGACAGAGCTCATGCGGAGTTATTTGCTGTGGGACATGGTGCGTGGTCGTCACATAAAGCTTCATGGCCAAAAATGTTCTGAAGGTAAGAGAACAACACTAACAAAAATCATCATCAATCACATACCAAGCCCTTCTGCACACTCTCTGGGAGTTCTCACCAAATGTAAGCATTGAAAGGTGAACAGCTTCTTAACTTCCATATCTACTACATATTTCAGCAGCAGCTATTATTATATATGACAGCGTGTGATAAAGAGCCCGTGTGACTAATCGCTGTTCTTGTCCATACAGCCTTGACTTGATACATCGGAGCACATGCATTGAAGAGGCCGACAGACTTACATTAGTCAAGTCTCAAATCACAGGTGCTTTGGGCTGAGAAAAAGGTCAGTAGCTCAGAAGTTCATTTGAGGTTAATTTCAGAGGGTTCATTTGATTTCATAAATGGGTTATCAATTTTTTTTTTATTCCTTTATAAAAATAGAATGTGGGCAATTTTATTTTTAGTGATTAGATGTGGGCTGAAAAAACGGTTGTCCACAAAATATTTAACAGAGGGGTACTCGTGTCCATCAATCAGAAACACAGCATGCTGGAGAAACTCCCAGGTGGGAAGACACTGCTTTGTGTAGTTACATTTACATTTATGCATTTGGCAGACGCTTTTATCCAAGGTGACTTATACTATACATTTATTACTAAGAACGTGCAATCCCTGGGATTGAACCCATGACCTTGCCGTTGCTAACGCCATGCTCTTACCACTGAGCCACAGAAAAGTTTAACATAAAAAATTGTCAACATCATATCCATATTTTGCAGATATTCCACCATGTTGGTCCCCACCTGTTGATTACACACCACCACTCAGAATTGCAATATAACTGACATTTAAGTCGAAGGTTTTTTGTGAAAGTATCAAAAAACTGTTGCAAACAAATTCAGTGCAAATTCAGTATTTGGAAACTAAATTAGTAATAGTAAATAATATATAATTAAATGTAATATAACAAATACCCAGCAAACACAGAACGTTCCCCTAACGTTCTATTAATGTAAAAAAAACTTGAAGTTATGTGCTATCTAGAAAGTATAACTCCAGTTTTTTCTCTCTGCCGCAGGATAAAGTTTGAAATCTTTTACATTTTGAAAAATTAGAAAAAAAATTAAGAAAGTAAATCAATGTAGTTAAAGAAATAAAATGTTTATGCAGTAAGCAACTGTCTGTATTAAGTGTTCATTAAACTTTGATGATCAGTTTTACACACAGGTGACAAAGGAAACACCAACATAAGATGCTGAAAATGCCACCAGAAATGTTTCATTTGGTGAATTGATAATGATGAATAACACTGGTCTTAAATCCCCCACAGGTGTTTGAATGTATTAAGATTCTGTGACTTTTAGGCCATATCATTTAATTCGTATGATTACTGAAAGACTACTGAAGATTGCCTGTCACTGGTGTATGTATTAGGACAACTATCAAGCTCTCTAAAGTATTTTTACAAAATAATCCTAATTCTGACAAAAACATATGAAGACATACACCAAACAGACTTCCTGAATGTTCCCTGTCGCTTCTCCTGACAAATAATCCTAAAATACTAATGTATACCAGCAGACTTTCCTCACGCAGCTCATTATTGAGACTAGTTTCCCTGGCAAAAAGTACCTCTGGTATTTCTGTGGAACAGTAAAAAATGACCACACAACGCCTGATATGACAGGATTTCCACTGCACTTTCTGTCTCAATAAATATAAATCAAGAATTGATCATAAGATGAAGTCTGTGGTATTTATGTTGTTTTTTCAGTCAGGAATACCTCAACACTTAATGTTGTAGTGCTGTAGTAGTGTTTCTGTTGTAATATCACTAGAATTGACCATGAAATGCAGTTAACTGCGTCGTCATTGTTTCCATGGTAACTGATTGCCGCTCTTTTTTGTTTAAACGTTCCTGTCACAGCCTGGCCTGCAACTGCCAAAGATCTGCAGCAACATTTATTTTATATATTTATTAAGATTACGTGATAGAAATAGTTTTTGAGACTTTAAATTACTACTGTACGAGTGCCTTTTTTTCCCCACGGAGTGATGTTTAAAGTATCATGTGGTTTTATATGTGATAAAACATCAAAATTACCACAGAAAGCTTGTGTGGTAATTGTGTAGCTGTGGAGACCAATTTCTTGTTCAGTATGTAATATTCATGTGGTATTACTGTCATATTCGATGATATTTCTGCAGTATTTACCACAGGATTTTCTGTTTTGTGGTGATATTCGTTCATAAACAATATGTTCGGGGCCAAAAAAAAAACAAAATAAAATTTCATTTCAAAAAAAGAAGCAATTGATTATTTCTAATAAATACTACAAGAGACACCATATGATTTTCCACTTTCTATTCAAGCTTGAATCAAGTCGGTGTTTTTCAGTTCAATTTTAGTACATTATATTCACAAAACACAAAAATAATTCCATTTCCAGGCACATTACCTTATAAATACCTTTTTACAAAACGATGGAAGAGTGACACGAAATCAGAAAGCAATTAATTTAAATTGCATCCAAACAATTTGAAATAAATATTGAACAGTCAATAAACACGATCCAAAAATCAAGAGAAAATAAACCAACCAAAATTATATCAATTCATATAATACAATGTAAAAGAAAATCTTCAATTCAAACACATATAACAACAGGATTTCAACAAAACCCAAAATGTTCTCTATAAGGAAATAATTAATTCAACAGATTCTTATAAGCATAAATTCCTCAAAGCTCACAACATGTTCTCTTAAGTTTGGTTTGCTTACTGTACCACCCATTAGTCTACTGGGGCTGGAAAAACCAACACTCAATTTCCCAAATTCAAATAAAAAAAACATGGGAATATTAAAAAATATATATATCCAAAAAATACAATAATACATTGAACACCAAACACATTGTTTTCTATAAGCACATCTGTTTCCCCCAGTGCCATTCGCGAAGGCGCTCCGGTCCCTGTTGGTCCTGTCACGCCCGCTTTCGGGAGTGAGACCCGCGATCGCGTCACAGGGTTTCACGGGTGAAATAACAAAACGGGAGTCTGGTGGGAATCCATATAATCATGACAAACCCGTCGCGTGTTTACAAACCATACACACAGTTTTCTATAATTGAAGGTACTCAAGACAAACGCATCATGTTTTCTCTAAGTGAAAGTAACGTTACACAGGACAATCCCGTCGCGTGTTTACAAGCCACACACATTGCTTTCTATGAGTGAACGGACAAACGTGTCACGGTGACATTTTATCTACTTTTAAGTTGCCACAGGTCCCTGAGGTCTTACTTAAAAAATACCGGTCTTTATTTGCAGCTTTGCTTCGTTCAATGTGGTGGATTTCCATTGAAAACAAAATAAATCCATTGCTCTCTTGTCTCCTGTGAGGCTGGGAACAGTGTTCTGTGTTGGTCTGTGCAGCCAACAGTAGAACAGTTAGCATGATTTGCACTGCTTTGCTTACTTTTGCCATGGTGTTAGAACTTCACACACACAAAAACAAAAATGGCGGCAGCGCCATGGGTGGACACGTTCAAGAAAGGGGCAGAAATTTTATAATAAGAACTGCTTCCTACGTAAGAAAGTGAGATGAATCTGAACCGCTCGGTTTCTCACAGGCTTGCAGAGATAGGCTGACATAAACATAGTTACTGGGTTGTCATTTTTCATGTTTTCTGAGTTGGCAGATGCACCAGAGACCCGATTTTAGCACTTAAACGTGGATAAAGTCTGGTTTTCGTGAAATAACCCTTTTAAAGACTTGCATAAATGAGAGACATGATAAAACACAACTGTAATAAATCCCTACATTATGTTTTACTTGAAAATGAGCAATTTCAACCGTCAAAACTTTTGTTGGACTGTTAATTAACAAGCAAATAAAATTTTTAAAAATATGCTGTATAACGTACCTACATAAAACTTTTGCGATGTAAGTTAAACAATAAACCTGGAAAACCATTGTGGTGACAACTGTCCGGTTTCCCCTTGTAAAAACGCAATACATCCATTATGAACATGATGTGAACATGAACTTTTGTGTATATTACTGACTCATTTATCTCAGGATTTAACGTGTGATGGCTAAGGGGATCACGATGCTCTGTCTGGGCTTTTTCCCGTTTTTTACCTGTTTAAATTCTCGAAAAACCCTTGATGAATACGACATCTAACATGATGAATTTACAACTTGTACTCGATGCTCAAAAGGCGGCAAATATAGCCCCTTTTTAACTACAACCTAATGTTAGCGATGACAGATTATCTCAGCAGTGCTCATTAGCACAAAAACATTAACCCCACACCCCCATATCAAATAATTTATTTTGAACAATAAAATATAACATTTCTTGCTCCTGCCACAACTTATTAAAAAAACATAAGTAAAAATGTACATTAACTTAAATTCTGCCCACTCCGAGCGTGATCCAGTCAGAAATAAAAAACACAAAGTTAATAATAAACCAGTAGCTGGATCAAAATAACCCAACCAAGTGTTTATCTGTTTTTTTCCTGGATTTGTCAGAAACTGAGAAGACGCACGCAGACTGCTAACGTACCCAAATCGCTTCTGAGTCTGACAACTATTCTTAATGTACTTTCCCCACACAACTTTAGTGAATATTACTTCCTAATTTACCTTAGGATGCAACGTATGAGTGCTAACCAAAGAAGTTATACGGCACTCCATCCGGATTTAATACAAAACGCACCAAATAGTCGACAGGCCAACTGGCACAGAATAATAACACTTACTCCCCATATCAACAATATAAAAATATACGCACAATACATGTATAAAGTTATACAATTTGCCCTCAGACAAACGATCTGCAGAGAAACAAATATAAGATTAATGATACCAAAGACTGACTGTTAGATATACACAAAATGAAATAAATCTGCTGTCAGTGAATCAGTGAAAATGACCCAGAAAATAACCCAGTGGTTGGGTTACACAGAGCTACCCAAAAACAAAATAATAAAAAAAATTGACTATCCAGAACAAATAAAGGGCTCAAGGCCGTAGCCAGCTATGAGGTCACCGATGTCCGGACTTCTATCATTTTTTCATATAAAAAAATAAAATGTGAAGCTCTGAATGAAAAATCTGTAGTGTAAAACTCATCTGAGTGTCTGCATTATACGTATATAATTCAGTCTATACTGTTTACAAAGTTTATTCTCCTTCGTGTAAAAGATGAATTCATTTCACTTGATGCAGGAGGCTAGCGGCGTCATCCGATTGAAAGAGTTGTGAGTGAGAGCGTGTGTGGGTATTTAATGGGTAACTTGCATACCCGTTTTCACGTAATGACACATTAGGAAGTTAATATAGTGGGGAGTTGCCTATGTTTTTATTTTGGGCATGTTTGAATTTGGCAAGCTTGGGCAGCTAAGAGTACTGTTATGAGAAGAACTTCTTAAAGCTCCATTTCGATGCCTCCACTAGTGCCCTGTGTTGTAAAAAAGGAGTGAGCACAAGGACCATACAAAGCAGAATGTCAGAAATAGAGTTGAGCTGGATACATTAGTGTCAGCGGTGAAATCCACACACTTTTTCTGGATATAGAAGGGTGAAGGGTAGGGGTGTGGCGAGATCTCGGGAACACTCTTATAACTGGACAAAGTATGTGCGTGCTGCTGTGAGCTAAAGTGACCGCTGGCCCGGCCATTCATAGACAACCTGATTTTCCATCCCGCGGCGTTACTTTCCCACCGTTTTTCTATGTAAACCCGCGCTAGACGGATAGGTTTCAAAGTTCGCGTGCATCTCCCGTGTCTGCAGGGCCTAGTACTAGTGTTTACGCCGGTTCGCACTGCCAGCAGAGCTTTGGGAGCACGCAGCGCGCGGCTGAACAGCAGATGGGCTAACTGTACAACAAGTACAGTATAGCAATTGCAATTTCACATTACGTTATTTTAAATACATTCACAGGCAAATCTTTTCAAAAACAGATCATCTATCTCTTACATATGTTCTTCTGGATTCAAGGAACCAGGTGACCACCAACCAGGACCATCTTACCTGGAGCAAATCGATTTGGAAGCTCATCCCGGATCATGTCTATCCAGAATCGAGCCAAATGATCTCAATGGCCCATCAAAAGAGCCAATGGCTTCCCAGGATTCAGCCGATCCCTGACATCAGTAAACTGGCATTGTGTTCCGGTTCATTTTCATTCTGTTGCTCTTTGTTAGCTTCACACCTGTGTACCTGCATGTGTGTACAACATTCATGAAAGAACCTTTTTATTATATAAAGTGTCTTACTTTAACTTTCACCTTTCATTCTGTTAGTAGCTGAATGACATTGGATGTAATAAACCCCTCTCTATTATATGCGTAATATTCATATTTTGTTAAATCCCAAGCAGCTGTGGTGTTCATGTAAAACAAAGAACTTCCAGAACCTTATATTTTTCATACGTGTTTATTGTTTTTAGGGTCATTTTCATCACTTTTTGAAGTGGTCGAGGAGCTGGTAAAAGGCACCCATAGCACTGTGCAGCTTGATTCAAAGATCTGATAACCAGGAGGTGCTATATTCATCAAAATCTCTGCTTTTGTGTCCTAACAAACACATTGTTTTGATCCAAATATGTTGAAATTAATTTACAGATTGTAATGTGATGCACTGCTGTAAAGTTGACATGTGATTATTTTACTTTTGCAGGTCGCTATCAAATGTGTTACCAAGGATTGGAACTGTAAACATGTTATCATTGTGATATTTATAAAATATCATAATACACTGGGGTCAAAAAATCTGGGACGATGTCAAATTAAGAGGAAATGTTTGAGATTCTGCACGGTTTCTAGTTTATAAATTGAATAAGCAAATTTGAGACATTGACATGTGCCACGGCACCTACATCTACGTCGGGTTTCCCGCTTCTCATACTCCCTTTCACCAGAGTATTAATATTGGACTTCATTTCCCATCATCCCTCGCACCTCACGTCTACGTTGATTGCACCCACACCTGTAACCCATCACTCTGGACAATATATATACTCACTTGTTCCTTTATGGTTTGTCGAGTCAAAATTTTATTTGTTGTTTGTGCCAGTCTCGTTTATATATTGGATTTACCTTTTGATTCAGACTCCGGTTGGATTAAACCCTGCCTGGTTTTTACCTTTTTTTGAAGGAGTCTGTTACTCCGTGGATTTATGTTTTGGTTTTTGATGGAGTCATCATTTGCTTTGATCTATTAAACTTGGCAACCTTACCTGTGGTGTGACATCGTTCTGTTCCTAAGAAGCCTGTGACAATGTAACACTTTTTTTTACAAAGAAAACTACTTTCTTTGTGTGTTTCATACTCAAATTATGACAATAATGTAATTTAGAATAAAAAATTATTAAATGTATTTCTCAGACTTTTAGACCCCACTGTATCTCATCACAAACGATTTGTTGAAATTAAAATGTTTTTTTATGTTTCATTACCAGCGTGGTCATCCCAAGCCTCTGCCCATTGAAGTGGCTATACATCAGCAGCTACAAAAATCTGAGAGATGCCCAAACATCGTGGAAATGTTGAACTGGTTCGAGGAAAACAACCAGCTTATCATCGTTATAGAATTACCGAATCCCTACAGAAGCTTGGAGAGTTTTATGTCTGATCATAAAGATGGTCTGAATGAAACTCTGGCACGTGATATCATGCGCCATGCAGTGACTGCAGCCGAATTCTCCTTCTGCCACTATGTCTGCCATTGCAGATTGAGAATGAGTAACGTCCTGATCGATCCTGAGAAGCTGCAGATCAAATTTATTGGTTTTACATACAGCAAGCTCATCTCAGCTCGTAAGAAACCGGACGATATTTACTGCGGTGAGTTGAGTTTCTGTGTTGCTAAAGCATTAAGCCCCGATGTGATGACAAAAATTGTCGCCGAGCTTTGTGTTCTAACAGCACACCACTAAAATCTACAGGGATGCATTGATGACATTATTCTGTGACTTTTGCACATTACAGACCGAGATTACACATAAAGCTTGACAACCTAAAATTATCTGAAGGTAAGAAAACAACACTAACAAAAAATCATTGTTAAACACAAACCAAGCCCTTCTGCACAGTCTCTGGGAGTTTTCACCAAATGTAAGCATTGAAAGGGAACAGCTTCTTAAAGGCTGAGTAGGCAATCCTGTCCAGAAATGTTTTTTTGTCATGCTGGTTGGAAGTCTCTTTGCATCCTGATAGCAATCAATAAGTAAAGCGAAACATTGGTATTTTTATTATTATATATCTTCTGTGAAAGGCGTAGGGTCAAAAAACGTTGGACCAATTACTGCCCTCGGTCCTAGGGCAATGATACGTCGCGTGTACATTTTCAGTCAGCGTATTTTGCATCCCACTGCGCACCCTGTTCACGCAGACATCATACGTCATCAGCGCGTTCATGTGCGATGTGCAGGCAGCGGGACAATGGCGGGCAGAGAGCAGGTACCTGGAGATTTTATTATTGTAGTAATGTAATTGACTTTGTACAGTAATGTTTCTGACCAGTGGCGTCCGTGACTCCTCTTCAGGGGAAGCTGCAATGCGACGTTCGGCAAAAATATAATGTATTTAGCTCATCGTGTCAAAATACATGCCTGCTGCAGACACGTCGAAAGGGTTTTTAATAAGAGACGCTCGCGTTTGCTTGATACGCTTAGTCTGATGTGTTTAGAGTTAAGTGTTAACGCAGTGTCTTCTGAATGCGAGCGTCTCTTTTATCATAAACCCTTTCGACGCTTCTGCTGCAGGCACGTATTTTGACATGACATGTGTGATGCACATAGGTTCACGTGAAGCGCTGAACACGTATTTTGAATAGGCCCTTTTCACAACGACGTCACTTAACTTCCGGCTTCTCGCATAGCAGTGTATCATGACATCCGTCTTGCAACAAACAAGAAGAAGAAAATTGATTTCTGTTTTGCCGTCGCGCTTGAATTTAACAACAGTGAGGAAAAAACTGACAGAACACTTATTCAAGTACTTATCCTAGCACCTTCGCTAACACAAAAAGAAAACAAAACATTTACCTTCATAATCGAACAGGTACTGTTCAACAAAGTATTTGTATCCTTTATCTAGCTTTGATCTTGTCATAAGCCAAAATTTGTCTGCAAGATGTAGTACATCTTCTAGCCGTATTTGTGGCAGCTGTGCAAGGGACTTGGTAAAGTCCATTTTGAGGCGCTAGCGGAAGTAACGCTACACTGTATCGCGAAGATGCGTGGCGTCATGTGAAAAGGGCCTATTCTTGCTTCCCTTGAAGAGGGCACCGATCACCACTGGTACTCGCCGGTGAATGTGACATGTTTTCACTGGAATCAGTCAAACAGCTTCTGGTCTGTGCGTGCCCTCATGTGTTCTAGCAGGCAAACGATTTTACCAAATGATCTACTCAGCCTTTAACTTCCATATCTACTACATATTTCAGCAGCTATTGTTATGTATGATAGCATGTGATAAAGAGCGCATGTGACTAATCGCTGTTCTTGTCCATACAGCCTTGACTTGATACATCGGAGCACATGCATTGAAGAGGCCGACAGACTTACATTAGTCAAGTCTCAAATCACAGGTGGTTTGGGCTGAGAAAAAGGTCAGTAGCTCAGAACAATTCAACTTATTACAGAAATATACAGTTAGTCATATTACATTTTTTAGACAAAAAATTGGGTAAGCACACTATTTATATTTCTTAATTGAACATTGAATTATCAATGATTGATAATATAATAATATTATGTATTTGTTAATTAACATATGGACCAATATACAACGTGTCACTGCCTCTGGTAATTGCATATAAGCAGACTCAGATCATTGCGCGCGTCTGCGTGAGAGAATAGGTTGATTTGTTATTATAAGCGAGTTATTTTCTTCCTAAATGTGCTTTGGAAACAGCGCATGGACACTATCGACAGTATTACAGAGAATCTGTAGAATTTGAAAAAGGGCATCTTAACTCACAAATGTCCATAACGTGTTACAACCTTTAGCGGTCCTGAAGTTGAGACTTGTGTCTC
Organism: Triplophysa siluroides; assembly: GCA_006030095.1. NCBI lineage: Eukaryota > Metazoa > Chordata > Actinopteri > Cypriniformes > Nemacheilidae > Triplophysa > Triplophysa siluroides. The sequence continues at coordinate 52,018 of VCII01000393.1, read as the reverse complement.
ACACTGAGGCATAATTTGCAGGATGGACGATTGAAACATGTCGCTACCACTTTTTGCCAAGTCAATTGAGTCCCAAGCACTTATTTGAATAAAACTAAGCATGTGGTACAAACACGCTGTGAATCCATTGTCCAAACACAAAAAATGTCTAAACCAATCATTTTTTTTAAATCAATTTTAGTTATTATTGTGACGGGATAAGAGACATGACACACACACAAAATGGCAGTACAAACAATCCCAGCGGGGAATTTATTAGACAGCTTTAAAATGACGCGTCCAACATCCATATCCGGGGGTGACTGCTCTTTAACAACTCGCCAGTCCGTGCTCGTGTTGGGGTGCCTTCTCTCAATCTCCCTCGCTGTTCCTCCACTCTCGCGCTCTGGGGGTCAATAAGGCACAGCGGTGGGTGCGGCCAGATACGGGACCCAGAGTGCTGGGAGCACGTGGCTTTTATGCCGTTTCCTAGGCGACGCTGATCTCCGATCTGTGCCTCGCCACATTCCCCCCCCCAAGCGTCGACCTGGTATCCGGGCGGCTCCTGTAGGCGCCTCGGAAAGATGTAGGGGTGGGAGGGAAAATGTCGCCTGACAGTCCGCCCCATACTGACTGGAAGACGGACTGACAGGCTGGCTGGAAGATGGACTGGATCACCGGCTGGTACGGAAGTGTACACACTCGCCGGCTGGCATGCGAACGGGACTCCCACCTTGGCAGCGCTCTCGGACGGCTCGGCCTCGTCCTCTGTCGGCTAGTAGCTCGTTCGGGCGGCTGGGCCAGCATCTTGGCAGCTGGGCAGCGCTCTCTCGGTCGGCGGTACAGCACTCTCTGCCGGCTGGGCTCGTTCCTCGCTTCGGTGCCGTCGATCTCCTCCTCGCTCTCTCTCTCCTCTTCGACGTCCTTGCGCGCTCCGCATCGGACGCGGAAAAGAGAGCGTGTCAATCCTCCGTTGGGCCCAGGAAACAGGGAAGTACATGAACGAGGTAAGTGTCGGTCTCTCAATGCCCGCATTCTCCACCAGTGTGACGGTGTAAGAGACACGACACACACACAAAATGGCAGTACAAACAATCCCAGCGGGGAATTTATTAGACAGCTTTAAAATGACGCGTCCAACATCCATATCCGGGGGTGACTGCTCTTTAACAACTCGCCAGTCAGTGCTCGTGTTGGGGTGCCTTCTCTCTATCTCCCTCGCTGTTCCTCCACTCTCGCGCTCTCGGGGGTCAATCCACGCACGCGGCTTTTATGCCGGGCCGTTTCCCAGGCGACGCTGATCTCCGATCTTGCCTCGCCTCCCCGATTTTGTAGTTACGCCACACCATTATATAAATAACAGTTAAATGATAAATTAATGAAATAACTGATAAGCTGTCCACATGCGATTAATGCTATCCTAAAAACTCTGATGGTACTGTACATTTTAGGAATGCCGTTGAGGATTTAATAAACATACGTTACCGATACCACACATTATAAAATAAAATATATTTGCATTTTGCATCTATAGCTTATTTTGATCTGCAGCTTTAGATTCTTTTTCTAAAAGATTAGCTTTTTCTTTCAAATGTTTCTTCATTATTATTCTTAACGAAGAACTCAACAATCATAAAATAGCCTAGTATCAGTACAAACACACTTATAGTAAACTTATGGTAAACAAAGGCGTATGGTATCCAAAGGAAAAACTAAATTTTCTCTTGATACCAATAGTTATTCATTCATTATTTACTTGTTATTAAACAACAAAAAAATAGTACACTGACAAACTTGCTTATATGAAACAGAATGTTTATTAACAAAACGAATAAGACTGATAACATTGTACCTGTTTTGTAACGTAAATAAATTCAAAGATCTTTGGATTTTCCCCTTGCTATAACACAGTTTGTGGTTTATTATTATTTTAAATGAAAATGCAACAATAAAACAATGACAACGCTACTTGTATTAAACGAAGAAATACAACTTTTATTAATAAAAGCTCTCTTCCGCCTTGACCTGTCAATCATCTTGCCTCACGACTGCAACAGCTGCAGCTCCCGCTGACAGATGTGCGCCTCATAAAGTCTTGCTTCATTGTTCAAATGAACTTTCTTTTTATTTCTATAAAAGAAAAATGCAAAACTTAGGTGTGTCGGTAGCCAAGTAATGTAATAAGTGGATAGTCATTGCATTTTTCCATGAGTCTGCTGTATGTGTTATGCGCATAAGCCGCACGCACGTGCATGACTTTGAACTCGATCATCATTAAGTTATTTCGAGTAAACTGTTATCGACAATTAATCGATCGTCGATTAATCATTAATATCGCTAATTACAACAATATATATTTAGTTACACTCTATAAAAACCTGGGTTGAAAACAATCAAAATGGGGTTGACTTTAATCCTGCTGCTGGGTAAACATAAGACAGAACACATTTGGTATTAAACTCCAGTTCTTAATCAGTTTTCTCTCTGCCACATGATAAAGTTTGAAATTTTGTGAACTCTATAACATTTTGAAAACATAAATAAAAAATTAAGAAAGTAAAATAATATAGTTTAAAGCAGTGGTTCTCAAATGGGGGTACACGTACCCCAAGGGGTACTGCAGGGGGTACGTGAGGGAAACTGACATTTAGGATTAAATAATGAAAGTCAATAAATTATGATAATAGTATTTTTATATGAAATTAGGACTACACAAAGATGCATAAAAAATAAATTCATAAATGTAGATATAATAACTGTATGACTCTCATTTCACTGAATTTTAAGGTAAAATGTATGAAAAAAATCATATGAAGGGTACTTAATCCAAAAAAGTTTGAGAACCACTGGTTTAAAGGAATAAAATGTTTATGCAGTAAACAACTGTCTGTAAAAAACACAGTATTAAGTGTTCATTAAACTTTGATTATCAGTTTTACACACAGGTGACAAAGGAAACACCAATAAGATGCAGAAAATGCCACCAGAAATGTTTTATTTGGAGAATTGATAATGATGAATAACCTGTTAGACCACACTGGCTCTAAATCTCGCACAGGTGTTTGATTGAATTAAGATCTTGTGACTTTGATAATTTAATAAATATAACTGAAATACTCAAACCGAAAAAGATTGCATGTCATGTACTAGGACAACTATCAAGCTCTCCAAAATATTTTTGCAAATTGATCCTAATTCTGACAAAATCATGACAGAAGACACACCGTGACCACACAGACTTCCTGAACTTTCCCTGTCGCTTCTCCTGACAAATAATCCTAAAATACTAATGTATACCAGCAGACTTTCCTCACGCAGCTCATTATTGAGACTAGTTTCCCTGGGAAAAGTACCTCTGGTATTTCTGTGGTACAGTAAAAAATGACCACACAACGCCTGATATGACAGGATTTCCACTGCACTTTCTGTCTCAATAAATATAAATCAAGAATTGATCATAAGATGAAGTCTGTGGTATTTATGTTGTTTTTTCAGTCAGGAATACCTCAACACTTTATGTTGTAGTGCTGTAGTAGTGTTTCTGTTGTAATATCACTAGAATTGACCATGAAATGCAGTTAATTGGTAACTGATTGCCGCTCTTTTTTGTTTAAACGTGCCTGTCACAGCCTGGCCTGCAACTGCCAAAGATCGGCAGCAACGTTTATTTTATATATTTATTAAGATTACGTGATAGAAATAGTTTTTGAGACTTTAAATAACTACTGTACGAGTGCCTTTTTTTCCCCCACGGAGTGATGTTTAAAGTATCATGTGGTTTTCTATGTGATAAAACATCAAAAGTACCACAGAAAGCTTGTGTAGTAGCTGTGGGACGCTTTACCACAGGATTTTCTGTTGTTCAGTATGTAATATTCCTGTAATATTCATGTGGTATTACTGTCCTATTTGATGATATTTCTGCAGTATTTACCACAGGATTTTCTGTTTTGTGGTGATATTCGTTCATAAACAATATGTTCGGGCGCCGGAAGAAACCACCATATTAAGCTAAATTCATTTCAATTACAAAATTCAAAGAAACAATTGATTATTTCTTCTTAATAACTACATCAAGAGACAGCCTATTAATTTCCACTTTCTATTCAAGCTTGAATCAAGTCTGTGTTATTCAGTTCAATTTCAGTACATTATATTCACAAAACACAACAATAATTCCAGGCCCAGGCACATTACCTTATAAATACCTTTTTACAAAACGATGGAAGAGTGACACGAAATCGGCAAGCAATTAAAAGCATCCAAACAGTTTTAAGTAAATATTGAACAGTCAATAAACACGATCCAAAAATCAAAAGAAAATAAACCAACCAAAATGATATCAATTCATATAATACATATATATAATACATATAAAATTAAATTCAAACACATATAACAACAGGATTTCAACAAAACCCAAAATGTTCTTTATAAGGAAATAATTAATTCAACAGATTCTTATAAACATAAATTCCTCAAAGCTCACAACATGTTCTCTTAAGTTTGGTTTGCTTACTGTACCACCCATTAGTCTACTGGGGCTGGAAAAACCAACACTCAATTTCCCAAATTCAAATAAAAAAAACATGGGAATATTAAAAGAATATATATATCCAAAAAATACAATAATAGAATAGTGAAATATTTACAAATACAGCAACCCAACCAAAATGAAAAAAAACCCCTCTAAACAAAACATCAAATTGTTCATAAAACGCACTGAATTAGAGTATAAACCCTACAAAGAACCTCACTATACGCTCTACATATATGAACCCCTCTCTCACGCATGTCTCCGAATTACCTCCATCTCCTCTTTCAGAAGTCATAAGGGCACAAACTACAACCACCCCAGCATTATAAAACATTCAAAGGCTCTTTACAGTGTCAATGGGGCTGAAACACTCTGAGCCTCACTCTCAACACTGAGCAAACTCTCAACACTGAGCAAACAACACACCAGCCACCAGCAATATGTCCAGCGGAAGCATGGAAGGAAGCATGCCTCCTTAAATCATTTTCCACTTGGTTACCTCCATACACGCTCAACAGCGCCCCCCTCAGCCTCCAATAGAAAACAATCAAAAAATGTCTGTTAGACCTGTCACAGTTATATTTATGTAATAGTAATGTTCCTGTAGTGCTTTTTGGTATTACTGTCATATTTCTGCAGTAATATCTGTTAAAGCTGATATATAATGTCATATTTTTTTAGGACTCTGTGGTATTCCTGTAATCATTTTGTAGTATTTGTAGAAATTAATACGGTAAGTGGCTTTCGATGCAATTTTACTAGCATACATGTCAGGTTAATCTTAAAATATGAAGTTCACAAATAAGATACATTTGTATATGCAGAACTTTAATAAAATCAGCATTCAAATAAGACACACAATAATACATATATTATATACGTTTATTTACAATGTGAAAATCCTTACAAACTATAGGTAATGAAATGAATTAAAATGAAAAGTTTAAACACAAAATTAAAGTTTCACAACAGGCTTGACCCTTTATCTCATCTGTTGAGGACTGTGTTTTTCAGGAATCATCCATTCAGGGCAAGAACATCTCGCCTTTCCTGTTAAACATAGAAAAAATAATAATAATCAAATAATTTATATTTATACAGTGTTATAAAAAGTCAAAGCCATGCATCATCAAGATGCGAGTTCCAAAGGCAAGGCTTTTAAGACAAGAACTGTGTTGTATATGATTCCTCTGATAATAAATACACCTTCACACATTTAAGACATTGACACGCGCTGTTTTGGTGTGTGTGTGTTTTTAAAGGCCCCATTTTTTTCCCTGTTTTTGAAGCTTTGATTGTGTTTTTTGGGTGTTTAACAATGGATGTTCATGTTTCTAGTTTTAAAAAAAACTTTACATTTAACATATTTCAAGTCTATCATCTACCGCTGTCTCTCTTCTCACGAAACGACTGGATTTCTTCCGGTTTCTTCAAAGTCCAGCCTTCCGAAACGCTGGCTTTGAGCAATAAACAGTAACAGTGGCGTCAACTTCACTTTATCAGTTAAAAACATGCGGATCGATCGAAGTGTAACGGAGGTCTGCTGGTGCATACGCAAACATAGTTTTTTTTTCTACTATGGCTAGGGAAATGACACTGGACCGAATGGCGTCAGACCGGTTATATTATCAGTAATAACAGAAGCGTTAGTTTTGCATTTTTATATTGGATCCGAGTTGGATAATAAAACAAGCAGATTGACTGGGAGACTGCAAGCAGGACTTCAAAGGACCTTTCATGGAAGTGTTTTAGACAGAGGTTTGCGCACAGAACACACAAACACAATATCATTTTGTTACACAGAACAGCTTTCATAGCCGATGTTAAAGTCATTGAAGCTGTTATTTGACCGTTGGTTATCTTAGAATCGGTGTAGCTGAGTTCTTATTACCAGCTGTAGGACTGTGATGAAAGTGAAAGTAGTTTAGCGTGTAGCTCAGTCAAATGTTTACAATCTCTGAAAACCAAAACGCTACCCCAGCGCCTCTTCCTCTTCTCTAAGGAAGGCCTCGCCCCTTTATTGCATATTCCTTTGAGCGGAGGTTATTAAAAGCACTTGGAATGGTGACATCATGTACCCGGGAAGTCCAGCCGTTCCCTGTAGTCCTTGAAAAGCGAATTCTGGTCAAGACAATATCTCGCTTGGCACTGAACTTTGAGGTTTATCATTTCGCAGGTAGTATTTATGCTCTAACAGCAACATTACACACTAACTAAAGGTTGAAAAGTGGGATCGCGTCGAACGTGTCCTTTAAGTGTTAATGAGCTGATAGTCCCCCCCTATTCAGCAGAAAAAGCAGCCAATGCTGTGAGCCTGTGCTTCCAAAGACAAAACAAGAAAGAAGGGTCACATAAAGCAAATGAGAAACAAGGTCTCGTCTTTAAACACCAAACACACTGTTTTCTATAAGCGAATAGACTCCTAACAAAGGCATCACGTTTTCTTTACGTGAAAACACACACTGCGTATGTATGGTTTTTAAATACTGCTTTCTACAAGTGAAAGTAGCCTACCCAAGAAAGAAGGGTCGTAAAGCTAATAAGAAACTACTGTGTCTCGTCTTTGAACACCAAACACATTGTTTTCTATAAGCTAACCTGTTTCCCCCGGGGCCATTCGTGAAAGTCTGGTTTTCGTGAAACGACCCCTTTAAATGCTTAAATAAAAGACATGATAAAACACAACTGCAATAAATCCCTACATTATATTTTACTTGAAAATGAGCAATTTCAACCGTCAAAACTTTTGTTGGACTGTTAATTAACAAGCATATAAAACACAGTTAATGTACACAAAATATTAATGCTGTATAGCGTACCCACATAAAACTTTTGCGATGTAAGTTAAACAATACTCACCAGGAAAAACGATTGTGGTGACTGTCCGGTTTCCCCTTGTGAAAACGCAATACATCCATGATGAACATGATGTGAACATGAACTTTTGTGTATATTACTGACTAATTTATCTCAGGATTTAACGTGTGATGGCTAAGGGGATCACGATGCTCTGTCTGGGCTTTTCCCGTTTTTTACCTGTTTAAATTCTCGAAAAACCCTTGATGAATACGACATTTAACATGATGAATTTACAACTTGTACTCGATGTTCAAAACGCGGCAAATATAGCCCCTTTTAACTACAAATTAATGTTAGCGAGGACAGATTTTTTCAGCAGTGCTCATTAGCACAAAAACATTAACCCCACAACCCCATATCAAATAATTTATTTTGAACAATAAAATATAACATCTCTTGCTCCTGCCACCACTTATTAAAAAAAATAAGTAAAAATTTACATTACCTTAAATTCTGCCTGCTCCGAGTGTGATCCAGTCAGAAGTGAAAAATACAAAAAGTTATTAATAAACCAGTACCTGGATCAATATAACCCAACAAGGTGTTTATCTGTTTTTTTTCTAGGGGATCCTGGATTTGTCAGAAACGGAGAAGACACACGCAGACTGCTAACGTTCCCAAATCGCTTCGGAGTTCCTTTTCCCACACAGTTTATGTCTCAATAGATTTTTCTCCATTAGTAATGATGACTTTGCTCACCTTCATGAGAACCTTGCAGCTGTGGACTGGACGATCGACTTATAGGATGTCTTTGGTTGTATTAACTAGACAGGACTTTTCCCTAGTGTCTACCTCAGGTTTGTTAACTGCAGCCTGTCCGTTTAAGTCATGCAGTATGCTGAGATGCTTCTTCTGACATATCTTACAGGGAACCTTCAGATTGCGATTGATTTTTAAAATAATGATCATATTATTTTTTACATAAAAGTAAGCCATGTCTGCTCTCTGTGCCGGAGGCGGGGCTTCAGGCAGCGTCTCCTCACACACGTGAGAGCTGGAGTCAGCGGAAAGCGACAGGTGAAGAGAAGTGAAGCCACTGCGTTTTAAAGTGTTTCATAACAACTACAGACAGTTAGGAAGAACAAGTTACAAATGATTTGGTTTTAAAGCCGCAATCTTCAGCTCCGGTGTGGGAACATTTTGGCTTTAAGCCGAATGAGAGAGGAGAGCCAATTAACGCGAACGAGCCGGTATGACGACTTTGTTTAAAAAAAGGGGCGACGAAAAGAGGCAACACAACTAACCTAAAAGCTCACCTAAAATGTAACCATCCTATCCATTTTTCCAACCTGGCAACAACAACTTCAGCTGGAGAGGGTTCTTCCAGAGAGTTATCTGTTACAGATGCCTTTTCCCGGCAGTGCAAATACAAACGTGACAGCTCGAAATGGCGCACACTCACGGATAGCGTAACTCGCTATGTAGCCATAGAGATGCAGCCATTTAACACTGTCAAAAAAACAGCATTTAAAAATATGCTGCAAACTTTTGACAAACAGTACGAATTGCCAAAGAAAACGTACATCTCCCAAAAACTGCCATTCCATCTTTGTACAACAAAGTGAAAGATGACATTCTGAAGGAAATGGAATTGGATGAGCTCAAAATGGCCTGTATAACTACAGACAATGGTGCTAACATTGTGGCTGCAATACGTAATCTTGGCTGGCCATGGCTCAATTGCTTTGGACGCAACCTCCATTTGGCTGTTTCCCATGGACTGGACAGTGACAAGGATCGCCTAGCGCGTGCCATGGGACTTTGTAGGAATCTTGTCAACACCTTCAACTCGAGCTGGCTAAAGAAGAGACCTGAGGAAGGCACAGACTGAAACCAATGTCCCCCAACACAATCTCGTACTGGTGAGTGATGATAACTTGTTATACAACGCAAAATATTTAAAGGGTTTGTCAAAATAAACTTTATATTTTTATGAATTCGTTTAGGGCACAGGTGTCAAACTCAATTCCTGGAGGGCCACAGCTCTGCACAGTTTAGCTCCAACCCTAATCAAACACACCTGATTCATAATCAAGGTCTTTAGGATTACTAGAAACCTCTTAACAGGTGTTGGTTGGAATTGGTTGGAGCTAAACTGTGCAGAGCTGCGGCCCTCCAGGAATTGAGTTTGACACCACTGGTTTAGGGCCTGTTTGTATGTATTAAATAACTGTCTGGTTACATTCTAATAACAATGTAAAATAATTTGTGTGATTAAATAAAGGCAATCTAAAAGTAACGAATAATGTAAGAATAGACAAACTAATGAAAAAAAAACTATTTGATATTTCCTACAGGATGTCGCCCCACACGATGGGGCACCAAGCAAAATATGATAGAGAGGGTGCTAGAACCGCTCCTGGCCATAAGACGTGTCCTGGTTAAAGATCGAAAGCATGGCCACCTCAACCCAACCTGGCAGGATGTTCCTGTGTTGGACTCCATAAATGCAGCAATGAAACCAGTGGCTGATTTCACGGATGTCCTCTCAGGAGAAAAATATGTCACTGTGTCCTCAGTAAAGCCTGTGTTGGAACTACTTGAAGGCGATATTTTATCACCAGACCCCAAAGACACTGAACTGACAGCAAAAAATAAAGGCAAACATGTGCAGGGTATTGTCAAAAAAAATACAGCCTTCTGACAAAGGCCACCATCTTAGATCCAAGGTATCGGGGTACCATGAAGGATGCAGAGGTCTTGGATGATGTCAAAGAAAAGCTCCTGCAAGAACTTCTAGACATGAATTTGGATGAAGGAAAAGAAGGTGCCAGTGGTGATAGCTGTGTTCAAGCTGCAGGGGGAAATGAAGAATCTTCTGAATCTCCAGCAACCAAGAAGAAGAGGCTGTGTGACCTTCTCCAGAACAGAAGAAGCCAACTTACAAGTCACCAAACTCAAGCATTGGTTCCAAAAAGAGTGCAGGCTGATGCGGAGCTGACCAAGTTCCTCCTGGAAAAAGCACTTGATGCATCATCTAATCCTTTGATATGGTGGCGTGATAGCCATAGAAGATTTCCCCTAATAACCAAGTTAGCACAAAAATACATGTGCAACGAACACTAGCTCAGAAAGAATGTTTAGCACAGCTGGTAACATTGTTACCGCAGAAAGATCCTACCTTAAGCCCCACAAGGTAAACATGTTGATATTCCTTTCTCGGAATCTGCCTGACAATTAAAAATAAATTTGCAGATATGGCCTTTTGAGGCATCTGTGCCTCAGTGAGAAACTTTAAGTCTAAACTGACTTTTTTAAACATAACTTTTTGTACTAGTTTTTGTTAACTGCACTGCACTTTTTTTAACAAGGGTGTATTTTATTATTATTTATTTGGTATTCTTTAATTAAGATATTTTTTTCACATTATGATTCCAAAGTCTAAATATTTGTGAGAATAAAATGTTCTTTGTTCTTTAAAAGAGTTCTGATTTCAATGTCTAAATATTCTGAAAATAAACGTTCTTTGTTCTTTGAAAGAGTGTACTTGAACTTTTATGCTATTATATTGTAATACTGTCATTATATAATCAGTAGCATTAAACAGTCTTAAAATGGCAATAATATCGCTTATCGCAATTATTTTTGGTGCAGTATATCGCACAACAAAAAGTAGTTATCGCGACAGTCCTAATTTGGAGGCATGATGACCACGTCCCCAGCACCAGCATGGATTGTTCTTACAGATCCAGCTTTGCTTCTGTTCGTTGGAGAGCTCTTTGAAAGTGGCACACCCATTTAGAAAGTGATTAGCTTTATCACACTAGGGGCAATATGCTTGTAGCCTACCTTTGGCTCTGGCAGCTTTGTGTGTTACCTCTGGCATAGGTGTCAAAATGTCACTCCCTGTCATGTGTTTCTCTACTCCCATCAGAATGGAGGTTGATTTCTTGAAAGACCTTGGATTTACGTATCTCTTAAGGCTTGTTCGGAGCTCATAAGGGAGTTTGCTCTGAAGTCTTGTCCAACTCAACAGTCCCCTCTGGGCCCAGCTGCTGCAGCATGCTCATGTTAAGGTTGCTGAACACAGCTGCGAAGCTCTTTATTCTCTCTTTGCATTTCCTTACATGTAGCATGCATGTTGTAGAGCTGTCCGGGCTGAAGGCGGCACTTTGCATATTCAGCTTCATCATCCTCTTCATTAGGATAAGCCGACTGCAGGGATCTCCTCTCAGATCCATGTCTCTGGACGTGGAAGTCCGCTAGATATGCAGGGGGCTTGATCTGTCGTCTCGGGTGTACCACAGGAGGTTCTGACTCGGCATGAGATGTCATTCTCTGCAGTAATCCGACATCCGGCTCGAAGGACCACTTGTAACGGAGGTTTTAGTTTTGCACTAGTTCCAGTTAAGTCGGTCAGAGCTGTTTGTGTAACATCTATCTGAAGTAATAACTCTCCAGACGCCAGAATTCCTTTAAATGAGTTTACTGATGTTTGTTGCTTTACATAAGGGGTGGTTATTACTAGCATGCACACTATATCGAACATCAGTAACTCGCTTTAGTCCTTAATCCTTATAGATCCAACTCTGCACCCCGCACCTGCAACACTATACGGAAGTTGCGTCATCAGTGACGTGGCACTTGATGACACTTGTGCGGTGTGCACATGTCAGCAGATTATATCGGATTTGAAGCTTGTCATGTAAACACTCACATCAATCAGATCACATAATTTACCTTTCATGTAAACACTACATTCTAAAAAAAATCCATAAAAATAGGGCACAATATACTGTATTAATATGAAGGCATTTTTACAGTTGTATTACCTGTATTTTACATTTGTCACTGCAATCATTTGCATTTTAGCATTAACGCCAATGTCCGTAAAATATAGGGTAAATGTACTGGTAATTTTCTGCCAGTACTTTATCCGTTTTTTTACAGTGTAAATTCAGATTGCAAAACCTGATTAATCTCAATCCGATGTGTACATATAAACGCAGCTAATGATAAAACTGAGCTTTGACTGACGCAACGTCAGCGAGAAACATCAGTCACCCTGCTGCGCATGGCACGCAGCTCCGGACTCTTCCCTTCTCATACCCTTTTAGGCCTACACAGGTGGGCTCACGATCTACTCGTCTTTTCACATAAGTTACGGCCGGGCCACACATACTCTTGTGTGCAGTGCGTATGTGGTCCGTATTTTTTTACATACCCAAGTTAACGGATTACATCATTCACACAGCACGCGTGTGCGGTGCGGTCCGTCCGTTGCAGATGCGGTGCGTTGCATCAGTGCAGCGATCGTTTACGCAACGAGTATATTTGTTGTACAGTTAAAGTGATAGCACACGTATCATGCTCAAAATGAACAAGAGTTGACACAGAAATACAGTAATTTAACAATAAATGCATATAAATGAAGTTTACTGCCTTTTCTACTTATGTTATTTGTTTAATTAAGCAATAAAAGCAAAACAGTTACCAGGAGTTGTAAAAACAATTATCCGATTCAAATGTTGTGTAGTACAAATATCCTACAGTGCTTATATTGCATGGGGAAGGTGGATGCAGATAGTGACAATCACGGGACAGGCAGGTGGTCCAGAAAGAACAAGATGGCAGCGCGATGGATGACACGTGGCTTATAATCGAAATTTAAAAGTAGAACGAGCGATGACCCCCAGGACTATTTATATAAAGACCTGAATGCGAAAGAAAAGGCGTAGGAGGCAGTTTCATCGGCCACTGGAATGGATGGCGAGTTATTTTTAAACTCTTTTAATAGGCTGGTTAATATAACTTCCAAACATTGGGAAGTTACTAACCCATTGTTGACTGAATCACAGAGAAGATGCGGACCGCTAGCGCAACAAACGTAACGTATTATGTGTGGAAGCACAATGGCGCATGACGGATCTGTACTGCATACGTGTTGCTCTACGCACTGCATACGTACTGCATAGGAGTATGTGTGGCCCGGCCGTTATAACAACTAGAAAAAGATCCAAATTGGTAGGTCGCACATGCGCAAACACTTGCGCTGTCTCAAAAACTGGTCGCAAAAAACTACCAGTTTCAGTCTGGAGCCCTGCATTAGGGAAGAACGAACCCATTGATGGAATGACCTGGTCATTAAGTATATTCAGGTAGTCTGCTGACCTCATTCTTTGGGCACATAACAATGCTGAACCTAGACCTCCAATCCAATGGGAGGCTCTTACCTATTAGCTGAGTTAAATCCAGGTGGTGACTTTTTTAAAAGATAAAGAACGCGTGTGACTAATCGCTGTTCTTTTCCATACAGCCTTGACTTGATACATCAGAGCACATGCATTGAAGAGGCCGACAGACTTACATTAGTCAAGTTCTCAAATCACAGGTGCTTTGGGCTGAGAAAAAGGTCAGTAGCTCAGAAGTTCAACTTATTACAGAAATATACAGTTAGTCATATTAAAAGGTGATTTTTAAGAACAACCTAAAGGAAATTTGGTTAAAAAAAAGTTATTTATATTTCTTAATTGAGAAGGAACCCAAGAACAACCGAAAGAGCCACACTTAAAAGAGCACCCAGCATTCCAAAAGTGGAGGTAAGAAATCCACATCATCCGTACACGAGAACTAACAGCTGCACACAAAAGATCCATACGCACAAGAACCTGCCAATGCAGGAGATCGGCAGTCCTACTGGTGTCCAACGTTTTGGATTCCATTACAATAATTCATAAAACAAGCAAAATGTTGTCATCAAGCTGTAAAAAAAGAATTGTACCAAACATTCCGGCTGGTTGCATATACATAATTGTAATAAAAAATATTTGTAAATTAAATGTATACATAAAAATTATATTTGTTATATTACTATGATGTATATTGTCACGGTTCCCCCTGTCTCTCCCCATGTTTCCCCCTCGGATTTCATTACCCACGCTCCTTCACGCTACCGCACCTGTTTCGTGTCTGTAATCTCCAAACATGCCCGTCATCAGCCTCATCACCCATGGACTATATACAGGTGCTGGTCATATAATTAGAATATCATCAAAAAGTTGATTTATTTCACTACTTCCATTCAAAAAGTGTAACTTGTATAATGTATACATTCATTCCACACAGACTGATATATTTCAAGTGTTTATTTCTTTTAATTTTGATGATTATAACTGTTAACTAATGAAAACCCCAAATTCAGTATCTCAAAAGATTAGAATATTGTGAAAAGGTTGAATATTGAAGACACCTGGTGCCACACTCTAATCAGCTGATTTACTCAAAACACCTGCAAAGGCCTTTAAATGGTCTCTCAGTCTAGTTCTGTAGGCTACACAATCATGGGGAAGACTGCTGACTTGACAGTTGTCCAAAAGACGACCATTGACACCTTGCACAAGGAGGGCAAGACACAAAAGGTCATTGCAAAAGAGGCTGGCTGTTCACAGAGCTCTGTGTCCAAGCACATTAATAGAGAGGCGAAGGGAAGGAAAAGATGTGGTAGAAAAAAAGTGTACAAGCAATAGGGATAACAGCACCCTGGAGAGGATTGTGAAACAAAACCCATTCAAAAATGTGGGGGAGATTCACAAAGAGTGGACTGCAGCTGGAGCACTTTGGACATCCCTGTTATAGACCCACACGATTATAGTTTCCTTGGGTACTAGGGAACTCACGCCTATTCCTAATGTACAGGACATTTCTGGGACACAAGGCCTTTATGATTTAAAGGAATCACTGTCTAGTTCCTGCATGTTGAACTTGGCTTTAAAACATATAGCAGAGTATTGTGCCAAACATATCAAACATGGATATTACAGCTACCAATGGAGAGAATTAACAACAGCTCTGATTACAGTGACATGGTGTTCATTGAGTCACATTACTTTAGCGGTGTCCTCGACTAAGGATTAACATAGTCGAGTCAGAATTGTCATGTCTTGCCTATTCACTCGTATACAGTATTACACTACCTTACAAGTAATCACAATATATACCGTAGAGTGTGTAGTTAAAATATTGCCGTTTTTGATTTAGTGAAACCGACTATTAAACTGTTCAGTAAAGGAGTCGAAGGAAGCATCCAGCTGTGCTGATGTGTAATGCTTATCACTTCTACCCATAAAACAATCTAAGTGACCTGGTTAAAAACATTAAACCTGTGACCTCCGATGTGACTTCAGTTGAGGAGATGCCTAATGGAGACTGGAAGTAGCAGATTCACTCTCACCCGGAGTACACCCCCAAATCTGGAGAGAAGATCTCATGTATGGTGGAGCCCGCCAGCTTTAATAAACCTAGAATTGTTGACAGGGCTAAGAGAAAAGACGAACTGTCACACATACTTCTGCAGACGACATATTTGTCTTACTGAAAATAATGTTACATTTATGCACGCCATAAAGAAAAGTAAGCACTATGCTGTAATGCTGTGTTTGTACAGAGCGCTCTCTCCCGGAGTCTGAGAGAAATAAGATTGTTATCGGAGCTTCTGGTCTGGTGTTGGGAATCATCATAGCAGCTGCTGGACTCATTTACTACAAGAAGAAATCAGCAGGTCAGTGATGATGAGAACAAGTGTAATTGATGTTACTCTGTATACTCTATATGAATGTTGTGTTTTAATTCATTTGTTTTGAATGTTTACATTTTTTATTTAACAGGGAGGATCCTGTTACCAATAAGGTAGGTTGTTTTTATTATAGCATTTTTACATTTTTAGGTCCCCCTTTAAATTAGATGTCTTTAACAGAGAAAAAGTTTCTGTCTTTTCCAAGAGAATACTGTAACACTGTTCGTATAAACGGGAAGGAGGCGGGAACCGGTGAACGTTAACCAACTTTTAATAAAATAAACAAACAACAAAACCAATGTAAAGTGCTCCCTCACGGTCAACTGCCGGCCACACAAACATAATAAAACAACATATAATGTTGCCTTATCGTCCCGCTTTTTTCCAGAAATAATGCCTTTCCCGTGTCTCTGGTGTACTAATTTTGTCCATTGTATACATGTTGCTCGTATCTTACTGTTTTTTTATGTTGTATTATGTCTGACCTCCATTGATCAGAAAAGAAATGGAGCCACAGAATAAACCAACCTACGGCCTATGGCCTATGGACCAAAGACATCAAAGGTGTTTACCAGGCTTACCAATGTTTTCCGAAAAAAATGTTGGTATGCTGCAGTGAACTTGTTCATCTTGGCCGAATTTAGTTCGAAATGACATCACGGCAGTTTTTTTTTTTATATAGTATGTATATGTCATACCCTTATCTCACTCATGGGGAAAGATACTTCCTGAACAGAGAAGTCTCCATTGTGATGATAAAAAGAGTATCTAAATCTAAATCCACTTATACTGCACTCATTAATGCCTAAAAGTGATTCGCTTAATAAGACTATTTTAAGTTATATCATATGGCATAACAATACAACACAATTTTATTACATGGTCACTTGGCGACCCATATTACGTCCTTCCGTTTCAACCATAGCCAGTGGCTGCTTCTTTTAGCGACAGTGGCGAGTTCTTTAACTCGCATTTCCCAATCCCTGGCTATACTCAGCAAACCTGAATCTGGGGTGAAGTGCTTGGCCCGTGGTTTCTGCCCATCCCGAATAAAGGGTTACTGCTGCAGCCAAGCACTTTAGTACCTGATTGTGGCGCCATGTGTATCTCCCCTGTGTCAAGCTCTTCTTACAACCCACAAAAAATTGTTTGAGGTTTGCTAGAGTTGCACATAGGTGGCAGGCTGGATACTGTGCAAACCATACCTGCAGATTCTTATGATAAATCTCAGCCTGTTTGTTTCCATACTCCACAGCTCACTCCAAGTGATTTTGCGCCGTTCAATGCTTTCCCACCTCATCCAACAGCCTTGCTGGGCTTGAGAGACCACTCTGGCGCATCTACTTGCTTCCTCTTGACGCCGAACCTCCTCCACTACCAGGTGACGCTTTTTTTGGTTAAAAAAACGGTTCATAAAGAAAAGTCAATCATGTAATATTGTTAAATAATAAGTAATAGTATTGTTCAATTTTGCTTACATTTACTATAAAGCATCTTCATCTTCTTTAATCACGTGTGTAGTCTTGACATTATCCCTAAACCTACCCAGAAAATATATATATGTAGGATACAAGAAGTACAATACATTTTTGTTGAGTAGTTGAAGACACTTAATACTAAGTGGGACCCATTTTCTTGCAGTATCTCTATTTAAACAAAAATTACATCTTTGAGCTCTATGTTGTCAGACAGAATGTATAGCCATAAATAATGAAATATCAAAATATCAATATTATTGAAATACTTAGTATTTATAATTACACTAATTATTGGTCCTCATACAGGAATTCAGCTATTGATGGAAACGCGTTCAGTTTTCTGACAACTCTGAAGCACAAACTCATTGTTCTGTAACAAACTTCTCAATCTTAGCTGAAATTGAATGGTAAATAACATCATATCTGATGCATGTGTCTATGATTGAGCATCTTTACGTAGTGTTGGTAGATGAAGTGGTAGTGGAAAGCATTTCAAACAAGAACATACAGCAGACTATCAACACTGTTACCCATCCTTGACTTAAACACAAACTCTACCCTTCAGCACAATGGTAACCCACAAAACACAGATTCTAACATATCAGGTAGTTAAACACTAACAGATCTCCCACTTTGTCATCATGTAAGACACACACAACAACACTTTGTTTTCTGTGGGTTACTATTGTGCTAAGGTGTAAAGCCTATGTCAAGGACAGGCACAGAAGACGTCGATGTTTGGCTTTTGTTTAAATCCAAAGCAGTTATTGTGTAGTTGTAGTGTTATTCTCTTTGCTAATTAAATTAACTTATGTACTGTTGTTAGCTAATACTGAATTGTATGACGTTTAAATTGAAGCAATCTTTTAATTCTATATTAATTTTATATATATTATATATAATTATATATATAATTTAAATAATATATATATATATTTTTTTAGATGCAAATTAATTAAGTTCATGGTACCGACGCCACGACGCAGTATACATTTTTTTGAACTTATGTAATTTGAAATGAAATGAGTTATCTTTTATAGTATTGTTATGGGAACATACTGTAAAGAACTGGAAACCAGCTACAGTACCAGCTGCATGTGAAGCTACTGCAGTAAATTACTGCAAACTTAGTGAAAAGTTTTATAGTTATGTATGTTTTGCTTCATCTCCAGAATGTATACTGATTTGGTTAAAATAAAAATATATTGATAATGCTACAATGGTAATCCCATTATCAAGGTAAAGCCCATTGCACATTGAGTCTGAAATTTTTTTTATAAAATAAATACGACCTCACCTTGTGTCAATCACATTTACACACTGCCTCCGATATTTCTGTCTGTCATAAAAAAATTCAGACTGGGTTACATTTTCTGCATTTTTCACATACGTAGCAAGCATTTTGAGAGCCCTTTTTTAACAATTCAGAGACACCGTACAAACGAGCGCCAAATACGAAAATTTCGGACTGTATGTGCAAAGACCTGAACAGATTATAAATTATTATGGTAACAATGTGATGTATGACATATAACAAGTGGTACGTTTGCACAATCTGAATGTACTATGCATTGGATTATATATAAATACATAATTTACAACAAATACACTATACCATCAAACCTTTAACATCTAGGGTTTCCCTGAGGGGAGAAGTTTTCTTTCAGAGCATTACATCAAAAATCTTTACTGTCACCCTTACCTATGCATTTATGCTAAGCATTTTGTGATAGTTTCTGTTAAAACACATGCAATGGGTGACATGGTTGCTATGATACACTATAGAACTATACCGTTGACTTTAATAGATCACAAATGTAACATTACAGCAAGTAAAATATTTTCGTTTCAGAAAATATTAACAGTACTGGGAAAAAAGATACTAAAGCTATTATTTTAGATAAATGAGCAAAAAAGAAAAACACTGAAGTAAAACCGATCAAAATGATATTTTGTCAATAATCATGTATCATTCCAAGGGAGTATTTTTTGCTTTGAAAGTGTGAATCTTTACTTTGTTTTCTTCTATAAACATGACATCCGTCATCATGTTTGAGACTTAAGTGAGCTGTGTAAGTCCCCTAATCAGAGTTCGAATTTAGGGGGGGCTGGGGTGGTCCCGGACCCCTCATAAGCCTTAAGGGACCCCTTATAAAACAAAACACTGTTGTCCGTTATTTGTCCAAATATCATAAGACGCAAATTAAAATGACATTTTTATCTGGAAAATCCATGCATGCTCAAGCACGCCACACAGTGTTCGATAAAGACATGTAAGCCTACAGAGATGTCGAAATGAGACAATGGCGTATACGGATCCTCTTATATTGAAAGCGTTTTTTATTAAAACTCAACCGTTACTATAATTTTAATATGCACGTCTTTCTTAATGTACGATGTTATCTCACATTGTCAAAACAGACACTAAGCAACTAATGGGACATACGGGTGGTGGAAAAAATAGGAAAGGGTGCGAAAATATTTTAAATCTTTTGCTCTCCCCAAGAACATCGTGTTTCTTTGCAAAACTTTTGCGTTTCCCCAAGAATATTTTTCTTCCTACAGGAAACTTTTGGATTCCCCAGAGATTATTCTGCGCTCCGTTCTGCAAACCTAAGCTCCTACTTTGACGAGAAGGCTATCCTTCTGCTTTCGCCCAGAGGAATTACATTTGTTTTTCTTATTCTGCATTGGTTCATATATGGATTATTTACATATACTTGATCTACATTATCAAGAGATGAATCATGTTTAAAACGCTCATATGCTTCTGACTTGCTTGTTTGGCAGTACTTTATTAATATTCCAAAAAACAGCACTCCATTACAGTAATATAAAGAACAAGAATCAAAGACAAGAAACTAAATAAATAAAGGAAAATCTGAATTGGTAAGAAAAATGCTATCATACATTTTGAAAAAAAAATTAATCAAAATTTCAGCAAGACAGACATCAAACAGGCTCAACCTTAAGAAATGTGTTTTTGTGAATAAAAAGCGTACAATGCAAAATAGAAAAAATAACAGTAAGATCGATAGCAATTTTTCTATTAGGGCATGGTGTTAATAGCTCTACTAGGACTGTAATTGTTTCTCACGTAAAATAAATGGCGGTTTATTCAAGGCGGAGTGAGTTTTGTGATCCAGCATGATTGTCTGCTGTAAATACAATGTAATAGGCTTTCGCTGAGGTGGAGCAGTAAAAAAATATTGTTGTTGTAAACACTACCCAGCATTTCAGTAGTTAAAGTGTACATATTTAACGATCGTTTCGCTGTGGTCAAAAAGGAACAGCGAACTTTGAACTGAAACACAGACATTCTGTCCCAGATAGCACAATCCATCTGGCTTACGTCTATTTGATGTCTGCATTTACATCTACAAGACATCTGCAATACATAGTTTGCTCATCTGCAATACGTCTCGGAGACGTCTGAACGTCTGTAATACGTCTGCTAAAGATCTGGAGATCTGCTGCCTAAAAACTTCTGCTAAACATTAGAAAGAGCAGCTTTACATCCATTCTAAATCATAAACATCTTACAGGCATCTTCTAGATGTCTATATGACGTCTGACAGCAGACATCTCCTAGACGTATTGCAGATGAGCAAACTCTGTATCGTAGATGTCTTGCAGACGTCAAATAGACGTAAACCAGATGTATGTGTGCTATCAGGGGTATTTAGACGTGAATAAACCACCAACTAGCCCTGGTAAATGTTGAAAAAACTTTACGTTTCCATGAGAAAAAACCCCGTCAGAAA
Organism: Triplophysa siluroides; assembly: GCA_006030095.1. Classification (NCBI taxonomy): domain Eukaryota; kingdom Metazoa; phylum Chordata; class Actinopteri; order Cypriniformes; family Nemacheilidae; genus Triplophysa; species Triplophysa siluroides. Next base: position 30,889 of record VCII01000393.1, on the reverse strand, counting down.
AGGGCTAATGCACATCAAAATGGCCACCAGCAATCCAATGAAGGCTAACATTAAAGGTGTCAAATGACACGGCTAAAACGAATATTATGGTTTGTTTTAGATGTAACGTGATGTGTATACACGATTTAAGGTTAAAAAACGCTGTATTTTCTGCATACTGTGCATGTTTGTACTTCCTCTTTGCTCCGCCTCTCTGAAACGTGCTGATTTCTTACAAAGCTCATCGCTCTGAAAAGCGAGGTGTGCTATGATTGGCCAGTTAACCAGTGCGTAGTGATTGGTCGAATACTGCAAGAGAATGAGGGAAATCATGTTCCCATCCTCTTCCCATCATGTCCCCATGCAATTGTACTGACAGGTGATAAAATGCCAATGTGACTTCAATTAATTTGAGCCCAAATTTGATACGGAAAATGAAGATGTTCAAGCCGATACATCACCTTTGCCAGCGCAACTTGAGCAGGATGTAAAGGATTGGTAAGGTTTTATTAAAAACATATGATGACAAATAGTTAAAAACTATAGCTAACTGTTTTACCTTTTATATACGACATTATAAAGACTATAAACAAACAACCATATACATCATACAGAGTCTGTGTGGGATAGAAACAAGCTCACATTACAGCAGGGAATGGTAACATAATAAATAACACGAGCGCTTTGAGCCTTCTTGATCAACCAGTGTTATGTCACGTCTCGTAACGACTCAACAAAGACAATTAACCCTAAATAAATACTAAATAAAAAGACATTATAAACACGACACTTGTTGCCTCTAGTTGGAACATTATTACTGATTATTAGGATTTATGTTGTCTTATTTCACGTTGCGCGCGTGTCTGCATTTGCAGATCACAAACACACGACAAACTCAACATGCTTTAGTCCGTAACAAAGTCTTTTACAAAGAAAATATCTGAAAATCTGAAGCGCCGGCGAATTTTTAATGGTTACAACGGCCCCATTTTTATCCAAAGCATTCACGCATAGCCGGTCTTAATCTCTCTCCCACATTCGTGAAGCAATTGTCGGTGAAATGCGCTGCACAAACTTAAAGATTAGACTAGATTTGGGCGGTCTTAAGTCAAATCATGTTACGAAGTGACGTACATTCGCCGGGGTGTGGTTACACGAGGCGTTTCAGGCAGGTCTGGGTTCGCATTTGCTTTAAGATAGAATGCATCTTTTGTTCCGACGCTTGAATTTTTGCAATTTTACGTGTCTAATACATGCATGGGCAACTTATAATACACCAAAGACACAGAAAAAAACGTATTCACGCCATATGACCCCTATAACTTAACTCTTTACCGAATCAAGTACATGTGGTGGTGCAGCTCGAGCCGCTCTTCACAATAGTTTAGTAGAAAACATTTAACGTTCATAATCGATATGTTAGCTATTTGCTATCAATATAGCTTAGTTAGCTAGCTTAAATAACTTAGTTCTCAAGATAAAGCGATCTCTGATTTATTATTCAAAAACGCAGCAAAGTGGTCTGAGCTCAAAACAGACTGTCCGATATATTATGAAAATGAATTCTTATACTTTAGTGCTGGGTGAAATGATGGAATATGCCGTTACCGCGGAATAAAATGTCAACCGTAAGATATTACTACGTGTCAACAAAACATGCAAGAGACATACATCAAGCACACAAAAGAAACAGAGCACGAGGTTTAGGTTCTAAAATCATAGACACAAAAACCAACACATCTCATCTCATGTCAGGACCCACATCTCATGCTTAGACTGCCTTGAACCACGAGAAACTATAACACCTACAAGGATAACAGGACTGTGACTATAATATTATACTTTTTGGCATTTAATTTCAAGTGAACATTACATTTACATAAGCTGCCAGCCAGACAAATAAAATGATGATCAGATGATTTAGCATTTTGTTAATTTGTCCACTGATAGGCCTTCTATTCTGACTTTATTCTGTACATGATCATTATAGCCTCTAGATGTCAGTATCACACAGTAAAATGGATTTCTGAATGATTTATAACCACAAAAATAGCAGTCTAGCAACTTTTCTTCTTGCATTTATACTGAGATGATTTGTTATAATTACTATATTAAGTGACATGGTATTTCATGACTTTTTTCTATATGGCACAATTGTTTATCAAAACTGTTTTTAAATGACTTTTTTTATTACAGCAGGTTTCTGTAATTGTATTAAATACAACATATTGTCTACAAGCATCAAAGTTCTTGTAAAAGAACCTGTATGTTTACAATACAGTCATGTCTAACTGAGACTGGGAAAGTCCCTTTGTCGTGTACAGCCTGCATAAACACTTTTTTTTTTAACATGACATTTATCAACATTTTGATGAAGATATACATTAAGGCAGATGCCAGCTTTTTAACATCCTTTCATTTCATTACATTACACGCACTTAAAATGTCATCATTTTCTTTAAGAGTAATGTTAATTCATGCTAAAGTATCGGCTCAAAACCGAAACCACACACAAACCAAGCAAAACCACACACAAGCTAAGCCAACTGGCTATGACATGTTTGTTCTGAAGCACACTACAAACTATCCAATCACAAAAGAGACATTTCCTTACATATTGAGTCTCTAGGAAGATTGTAATCTAAATGTAGTTCTATAAGAAAAAACTAAAGCAAAATAAAAAAATTACACACAGACTTCTTCAGACTCAGTGCTATGCTAGAATCACCAGAAGATTTATACAGCATTGTGAATGACCTTCATTTTTAATAATGTACATGATAAAGGAAGAGATAAAGCTTTAAGGCAACTTGTCCACGATGTATCAAACAGAAACTTGCACTTCATCACTTTTTTAAATTAAAAGTTTTGTTTTACACAAAAGAAAGTTATACAAGCTTAGAATACCATGAGGGTATGTGATTTATAATATAACTTTTAGTTTTGATAGAACTGTTTGATTGAGACTGAAGAAATATTGCCTTCTCCATAACAACACTAGAAGCAGCCTAATACACATTACATTAATACAAACCTGTTTTTGCAGAAGGCACCAACCAATGAAAGTAAGGCCATTTCATTGTCATTAGTTTCTAGAAGGATTGAAACTGATTATTGTAATACTGAAATAGTGCTGCCATGCCCCAACATATTTTTATACTATATTGAATAGCAATTGTGTTACATGAAAAGTGCCATAAATTACACCTTATTTTATGCAGAATTACATAATATGAACAATTAAATCTGTATGTGTCACAGAATCTGTATAGTCAAAGACACAAACAGAATGATTCTTCATTATACTTTATAACTTCAGCTAGCTCAGGAATACAAAAAAACGAACAACAAGACATACATAAACCACAGCAAACCAAACAAGAAGCGAAACAAAACAGGGTGTAAAAAAACATAAGGGTAACTTAACAAGACATGGTAACTATAGAAACCGATGAGGAACTATTTAAACAAACGAAAAGGAAATGCAATGAAACTTAACAGAATGAAACATAAACATAGCCTTAAATTGACAATATGGCGTTAAAAAATAAAACCTAGAGTCATACAATTAAATAGTTTTAATCATAAAATGATGCTATAGATATGATTTTCTATTTCTGCAGATGTCATTGAATGAATTATTAAAAAAATTATAATAATATATTTATTTAAAGCTGTTCTATTGTTTATAAACACCAAAGCTCCTGGTGAAAACACCAGCGTGTGGAAAAGTCCCCAAAGGTTCTTTGTAGTCATGCGTATATCAAAACCTGACGAAAGAATTCAGATTTGTTTTCCTCATGTACAACACTGAACACACCTAGAAGTGGTTTCCCATACAGGGTTTAAGACTAGTCCTGAATAAAATAAATGTTAGAGCTGTCTAAACTGAAAACAGCTTGCACTGACATTTCTTAAAATGCATCACTGCCATTGTTTTGTCTCAGAATGCACACAAGTAATGTTTTTTGTGAGGCATGTTTGTAAAAGCTACTAAAATGTCTTAGTTTTACTAGCCTTAATCTAATTCCTGTCTGGGAAAACGCGCCCTGGAAGTACAGTAAACCATGTGAATACTAAAATCATGTTTGGGATGGCACAGAATGTTTCTCACATAACATTCATATTCATGTGTCTCTGTGGTTTATGTTCAGAGGTTTGGCATTTCACCCGCAGAAGCATTTCCTTCTCCTGAACCACTGTCCAAATCGTCCAATAACAAAAGAGGAATTGTGTAACGCAATCAGTCTCGAAGGAAACTAAGTTTTATTATGTTCCCTAGAACCAGAACATATTTTAAGTGAACGTACATTATAAGGGCCTGGGTTTCTAGGTTTTTAGATTTATTTTGCATTATTAAAGGATTATGAAATATTTGTGTGAAATTGTTTATTATGAGTGAAATTCAGATTGCTTGTTAAATACTACCAGGCATGGATTTGTAGATATGTGACAAAATTGCGCCCACAACTTTGCTTTTAGTTTTGGATATTTGATTGCACAAAACTGAAATTTTAGTATAAATTGATTTCATTTGAATGAAGCAAACAGAAGTGAAGTGGTTACATATCTTACAATATAGAGCCATACCTGACATCAGGGTTAAGACCAGTCATAGTTTATCTCCTGCTGTTTTTCTCAATGGACCGGTTAGTCTTTATTTATTGCCATTGACAATGTGCAATATAAACCCACAGATACTGTTATTAATACGGCACAGTCCTTCAGTGGCAAATTTTCCACATTTTGTCCTCTATAATGTACAAAATCTTAAATAACAGTGTTTACATTATAAAACCACAATTTGACTTTTTAACAAGAACAGCTTTTAACAAGAAGCATACATGAGAACTGGGAAATATGTTTTTTACTGACTGGGAAATTGGGGCCTGCTCCAAGGGAGATCCAGGAAGCAACATGCTGTCCAATAATATGAAAAAGACGTGGATGCAGGATCTGTGTACACGTTATGTTTAATAAATCCAAACATAAAAACAGAGAATGTAAAAGAATAATCTTAAACAGTATACACAGCATAAAAAAACCTAAACAACAAAATTGCACATATACGAGAACAATAATTCAATTCTATTTATTTATATAGCGCTTTTCACAATGTGCATTGTTCCAAAGCAGCTTTACAGGAGCAAATAAGAAAATCTGAAAAGCACAGAAAGGTAAAACACAGCACAGTGCATGGTGTTTATAGACCAAGCAAGATTAATCTAATAAATAATATCGAATAAATAAATGCGGTCTTCTGGTGAGCAAGCCAACACGGTCCTGCTGTGGTGAGGAACCCAAATTCCAATGATGAATAAATGGAGAGAAAAACCTTGGGAGAAACCAGTATCAGCCCGGAGGGCCAGATCTCCTCTGATGTGTCATAGCTGCACTCAGTGACCCCAGATTTTATTTTCAAAAACCTGTAGCACTCAGACAAGCAGAAGTGCATTCGTCTGCTCAGACCCTGACGTGGCGCTAAGCACTTTTTCACTTTAAAGACCTATTTTGTTAATATGAATGTTGCCGTGGATTTATGCCAAGTACATTTTGAATGCAACTCTCAAAGACCAAACCAGAACACGTCATTCAGCATTCGTATACAGTTTTGTGCAGGACAATGTGCCCAACATTTGAAAAAATATGAATTTGTCAACTCAGCACAACGTAAGATTATGAGCATTTATTTGGATGTATAAGGTTATATGTACATTTGAAAGCCTTTTGTGACAAGGGCTTTTGGCAATCTGTGGATTTTGTGGAATCTGTGTCGCAGAGTTGTTTCTACAGAACTACAGAAAACCTGATTCACTAAATGATGTTTAATTAACAAAAGTTCGGGAGGAGATCTCGTTCTCCTAAGATTATGCATCCCTCCTCCACCCCGGCTCCTCTCCCAAGCTCACTATCCCGCAGGATCCCCGGGGGGTGTGCTCTGGGCTCAGACCGGTTCCGAGCTCGGCGCACTCACCCGTACCAAGGTAGAGTGTTTCGGGCTCGGATAGATCTGGCGAGCTCGGAGCCCGCTTCCCGGACAGCACGCCAAATACGCATAACCTTCATAACCAAGCTCTATCATTATCCCTATCAATATCGCTGTTATCTGTGTAGGTGAACTCGTGAACTGTCTATTTGTGTCCAAAAGTGATTAATTAAATTTGTGACTATGAGACCGAATCCATCCAAGACTGTAAATGATATAACATTAATAGTCTCACTTCATCTCGTTTTTCAGAACAATTAAACGTGTACCTGTGTATCATTTTCAACTGTTTTCATTTCTAGCAAACTTGTGGGATAAGTGGGATAATGTAAATCCTCCTGGGTGTTAATAATACAAAATAAATCCACACAGGGTGATCAGTGGTTTGTTGTGTGGTTTCAAATGTGCTGTAGTCGCAAACCCAAACAGGACCAGTTAACTGTGACCAAAGTGATATAAATCTGATAAAACACAGTTAACCCTTTTGTGTTAATACTTTAACAGGAAAGATTTTAGGGATAAACACAATTATGCATTTTATTACAATATTCACATAATCACGATGAAAATCACACTGCTATCATCAACCACTTTAATGTGTCAATTTCACTTTATTATTCTGCCAAGATCTTTGCCGTTTGGATTCAATCTAGGGACTATAAAGAATATTTTATTTTTGACTTGGAGTATATTTGACTTGTCTTTTTTCTGTACAAATACCTTCACAAATGTATATTTTAATATAATTTATAATGCAACTTTTTAAATGTAAATTAACAATGCATGAAATATGTTGGGGTTGTGAGTTTTCAATCGGTTTTATCCTCATTGTCAGTCTGTATACAGTGTAAAAATGCACATGTACAGCATTTGCCGTGCTGCTATTTTGTGGTTATTACTATAGTTTTGAACTCCTAGTTTCAATTTTTTGTATTAAAGAAATATACACCCCTGCCATGTTGTCCATGTTGAACACTGTTCACTACAAACACCTGCCCTCTTATGTGCACATGCATGATGAGTAATAATTTATTAAAGGCAACTTGACTTGAGAGAGAACGCTGGTAACCACTGTCATAAAACATATTAACACAAACTAACCTGTTTGAGATTTATCAGGTTTTGTCACCTCGAAACTTGTACAGTAACTGCGAACTTACTCTTTGTTCATCTTTGAGTTTGTTCACCGTATTTCAAGCAACAGGCAACATGAGCCTAATGTAAATCTTAACTGACTTTCAGCCTATAATTTATTGACCATACAGGTTTGGTCTGGGACTAGTCTGTGAAACCGGGGCTTAATGTATTTTATAAGAATACGAGCTTCATTATTAAACATAAAATTGTTACACACTTGCAAATAAAAAGCACTGCCCCTTAGTCTAAACAAAGGATGAGAGGATGCCATCATGTCCAAAAATGCTATACACGTACACTGTTTAAGACTTAAAATATTTATTTGCTGCTAAAATGTACATAAGTAACAGGAAATAATATGGAACAGATGAAAAATAAAAGCCCTTATATTGTTAAAACAAATAATGCACAAATGTAAGCTACCTATGATCATACTCTTACCCTGTTACTGTTCTAATCTTAAATAATGACCATTGTTGCATTATTCATCTCTTTTGGGTTTATGCAAATTAATCAGTATAAAATTTGAAGATAAAGCCAGCAAGACAGTAATATACAGACCACTTTATATTTCACACACAATATACATCATCAGTTTAAATTCTTGTGCTAAATAAAGAACATCACCATACCAGCAAAAAGCCTCAAACTAAAGTCCGACATTTCAAATATGATGATTTTTTACATTTCCATTATGTTTCTTTTGTTAAAAATTAGAAATCTGGTAAAGAATAAAGAGTCTGTGCATGAAAGTTGAATGTTTCTCCATCAACGGTACCAAGTTGAATCTCTGTTCAGTCAGTGAGAGGACCTAGAATTGGCGTAATTATTAATGATTACACAATTAAACATACTTTCTATTTCATAATATTTTTCAGAATGGAATTACTTATAATTTTTTGGAATTACTTATAATTACTCTGTTTGACAACAGAGATGTAATGTGTGTTAAAGATATAAGAACATTTAAAAAGACCTACCATCATTAATGTGGCACCAGGATCCTCCCTGTAAAACGAAGGATGTAAGTACCAGAGACAAACTTGTGGAAAACATGATTCATATACAGAGTGGTGTCCATAAGACCTGCTCTCATCATCACTGACCTGCTGATTTCTTCTTGTAGTAAATGAGTCCAGCAGCTGCTATGATGATTCCCAACACCAGAGCAGAAGCCCCGATAACAATCTTATTTCTCTCAGACTCCGGCATACCGGGCTCTGTTTATTAACAGTACATGGTATTGGAAAAAAGTATGTGCTGTTCATTATGTTATGTGTAAGTGTAACAGCACAATAATACATACTGTATATATATTTGAAATCATATGTTAGTGTCAAATATGTCATCTGCAAATGTGTGTCTGATGTGACTGTAAGGTAACTCTTTTCTCTCACCCCAGTCAACAATCATGGGCTTAGTCAAGCTGGCGTGCTCCACCATACACGAGATCTTCTCTCCAGATTTGGGTGTGTACTCCAGGTGGGAGTGGATCTGATAGTACCAGTCTCCATTAGGCATCTCCTCAGTTGAGGTCACATCGGATGTCACATGTACATTGTTTTTTAACCAGGTCACTTTGATTCTTTGTGGGTAGAAGCGGTAAGCACTACACAAAAGCACAGCTGGATGGCTGCCATCAGATTCCTTCACTAAACGGACCTTAATTTTCGGTTTTACTGAATGAAAAAGAACAACCCTTTAATAACACACCCTACAATACTGTATTTACATATCAGGAATACGAAAACATTTCATGTTGTATATGTGAATTTGAAGAGGCTTTTGATATATAAAAATCACACAAGATATTAGTTTTTACTGACGTGTTCTCAAATGGTGGTTAAGAAGTTAAAACCTGTTTGTTATAGTGATTTCATAAGGTATTTTTAATAATTATGAAGTCAACATATTTTCATCTTGTTCCATTTACCTGTTTTATCACGGACAGCTGAGTCTAAGATTTCAGCATTATGTTTGCAGAATCTGTCCACCTCAGCTCTCTCTTGCTGCATGAGGGCGGTATTCTTGTTCCAGAACTCTGCATTTCTCACTCCGTACTCAGTGAACCCTACAAACTCCCCCACAGTGCTGTTGAACTGTGTGAACACATACTTATTGAAGTAATACCCATCAATGAGCACCATGTCACTGTAATCAGAGGAGCTGTAGATGCATTCTGACCATCTGTAGTTATAATATCCATTAGCTGAAAAACAAGGTGAAACATTTACAGTTTATTTGCATGATTTTAAATTAACGATACAAAAAACAGCAGGACTCAGATCCACCAGTCATTATATTAAGATTTTTTTCATAGTTAACCACTAGATGTCACATGAAATGGTCCATCACAAGACAACAATGTTGAAATGTCAAGCCCTGTCATTATATTTCTAATGTGTAGCAGTGTACTCACCTGGTCCAATAAATGCAGACAGCAATGCAATGAGATGAAAACTCAAGAGCTTTGGCAGTGACATTTTCACTCACAGAGATTTGTCAACTGTGAAGCTGATGCTGGCAACACTTTCTTCATGAGCTGAATATTCAGGACAACAGCCAATCAGCTACTGCGGGCTTTAAGTGTCAAGTGTCGCTAACCAGTTTCCTGCTTTCATTTTTAATTTATTTTAACATAAACATAATAATGGATGTATCAAGTGTTTGCAACATGATCAAAAGTGGTTACTATATTGGAACGCTCAGATTGCACATACATTTAAAAAATAACTCTTGCCACTAACTGAGAATGAATAAAGTATATTTAAAAAAAACAAAATAACTATTATTTATTTGAATTATTCTTGCTCAATATGACTGTAGTGGATCGGAGACAAACCTTATCAAAAGACAAAGGCACTTGATTTGTTGCCAAAAGAAGGAAATGCAGATGTTTATTTAATAAATGTTAGTTTTTATGTGTGTTTCTGAGCAGGATTCAAGATAAGGAAACATGTTATTGTTTATTGTTCGTTACAGTGTTTAAATACAGAAGATCTATTATGTGCAAGTTTTGGGGATTACCACAATAGTAAAGAGTGAAGGTGTCACTTAGATTAAGTACAAGTATACTGTCAGAAGAGATGGTCTAAAAATGGTCCCAAGCTGTCACTGGGGCAATATCCTGTAAAAAAGTACACCTTTGTACTTTAAGAGTGCATTATTACCTCAGAACAACATATTGGTACTAAACAGTGTAGTAGTACCTCAAATGTAAATCTTTGTACCAAATGTATATCTGTACCAAAATGTTACATATATTACATTTTAGGACCTTCTTCAAGGGTACTGTCCCAGTGATAGCTTGGGATAATTTGTTGACCATTTTTACTGACAATGTCTTATTTCTGCATGTGGTTTATTTGGTGTTATATACTGTCCAGATGCCTGTAGGTTACAGTACTCATTTGCTTCCTGCCAGCACCAGTCAAAGCAAGCAACAAGTGAGTCGTAATATAATATAATATAATATATAATATAACTTTATTAATATATAGCCGCAGAAAAAAAGGAGACTATTCCAAATTGTCATGCCCACTGCTGGGTGTATGTGTGTTCACAACTTGCAGTGTGTTTACTATTCACTGTGGATGGGTTAACTGTCGGGTTACCTTACGAATATGTCACTTTCATTACATTATTAACAATGTTAATAAAACTCAGTTTGGCTTTGACTTTATACCGGGTGAACTTTTTTACCTGTTATTTCACAAAACAATGAGCACAATTTTAAACACCGCTATTTTTATTCGTTCTTAATGCTATTCCAGCATCTCAGGCTATATTCATCATTGAGAGAAACAGTCAATCCATACACTAGTCTGTTCTATACACAAGTCGAATTGCACAAAAGAAGTCTGGAAAAGAGGTGAATAATGTTTATATTTTCATAAGATTTTTGTTTACGTATTGAATAAAATGCTTTTTAATGCGTGAGAAATCAAGTATAGCAGAAAAGGTTTTACTCTTTTATACAGAAGATATATTTCAAAAGTATCTTGACAAATTAAAAATATCAAACATGGCCATAGGTTAATCTGCTGTATTGCGTCTTCTCTGTTTCTTTAGTTCTTTAGTGTTCTGCCCTACACCTGCGCACATCTCTTCATTCACAATTTTATTTGGCTTTCTTTTATTGCTGTGTGTGTGTTACAAAATATATTAGACTGTAAATGAATAGATGACAACAAATGATTACAACAAGAACAGGAAGTGATTTAATTCTACAGAAATGAACAATCAAAAAATTTTGGGATCAATCCAGAAAAATAAGTCTAAACAGTTAAAATTCATATTAAAAGTGTATTTTCTAGAGAATATTCATAATAACTTGTAAATGTGACATTAGCAAGAGATCAACTACCATTTCATGACTTTTTGACATGGAAGCATGGATGGTGTTAGGAAGCAAAACTGTTGGTGGATTGCAGCATTCTTAAACAATTGAGTTTTATGGAGCAATGTTAGTGCTGTACCTGTCACAGAATTTATGAAGGTTAATTCAACTATGCATCTATCGATTACTTTATCCATAATATTTACAATGACAAATAACAGAGCTGTATTTAAAATCCACCGGTGGCATGTGATGAGACTTTTATCTACACTGTGATTACACATTATTTTTCAAATTTGCCTCCTTGTCAGTTACAGTTGTTTCCTTTAATGAGAAAGAAGGTTCCAGCAGCGACTCCCAGCAGCCCCAGAGTCAAACCCACTCCACAAAACACATCTGGACCAACACTGGGCAGAGCAATATCAACATCTGGAAAACATGGGATATATATTGTATTATTGTAGTGAATGCACAATAAAAAAACATGGTTTATTCAAATGAATAGTAAACAGAGTTATCTGTTTTTGCAGATGAACTTTCCATATGAACACTGAGTGTATGAATGTCACACTCACTCCATGTTTTGGTCTGAGGTTGATCGAGAGCTTTGTGGTTCACAGTGCAGCTGTAAATGTCTCCCTCTTGAGGTGTGAACCGCAGAGATGAGTAGATGTTGAAGGTGCCATCACTATTTGAGCGGTACTGACTTAGACTTATGTCATCTGTTCCTTTGACATTATTCTTAGACCATGAAACTCTGACAGGTGGAGGGAAGAGTCCAGTCACATGACAGATGAGGACATTCTCAACACCCAGCTGCACATCGTCCTCAGCATGGATAGAAGACTCAGGTTTGTCTATGAACAAACACAAATGCACTGATGCTAATGCAAGAAAATGTAAACCTCTCCATTAAATGTGTCTAATACATGAGGAAGATATTTTGTAAAGTTTTTGTAATGTGTAAACTAGACTATATTATGTATAATTTTAACCATGCAAAAATGTTATGAAATGTATAAAGTACATGTGTTACCCATTTCCTCACGAGGATTTTTGTAAGCTTTAATGCAGTTGGCCAAGTTTTGTTTACAACTTCTTGATTTGTGACACTGCTCATAAAATCCAGGAAAGCTGACGGGATCTGCAAAGTCAGGCGGTGTCACTACTCCTTCTTTTTTATTAAAGTCTGAATGGTATAATTCCTCTCCATCAAATCCATACATAGTCTCTTTCTCTGTATCAGAGCATCCATCGAATTTAAAATCATCATGTACCACTGAAATAAAAAGATTGAATGTTGTTATTAACCAAGTCCTTCAGATAAAGACAACAACTTTCACAACCAGTATACAAGAATACAAGGAAAAAATTAAATAATTTAAATTTGCTGCTCTTAAAATACAAAATATTTTACTAATAATTAAAAGTATAGACAGTATATATGTATAAATATAAAATTCTAATAATTATTAGACATGAAAATAAAAGGTATATCAGTGTCACATTTGTTTAAAAAATTGTTTACAAGTAGCCCTTTGTGTAATTATAGATTAAACACCATTTTAAACACGTAACAAAATCATCTTTATATCTAAATATAAGAAAATATCATGAATATTTATTAAGACATTTACTTACCAATAACCTCAGTTGAAACATGCACAAGAAGCATGAGAATGAACACACGCAGCTCCATCTTTCTCAGGGTTATGTGAACAAACACTAAAAAGACTTTCCTTTACTAGTGTGAACATTTACTTCTCCTCCCTACAGGCCATGTAGCAGCCACGTAATTGCATTAACCAATCAGAATTTCCCCTCACAGTGACACTGATGTATCTTGGCAAATTTGATTTTCAGTTTGTTTCTTGCTATACACCTCTCAGCATTTGTCATTGTCTTTTTCACAATCTTTGAGACATTATTTTTTTAGGGAAATACGATCCTAAACACTACACACTTTTTTGAATTTTTTTTTTTTTAAGAATTTTTGACCGCTTATTTCACACTAGTGACCCCAATTCTAAACTCTGCTATCAAACCTTATTTTACTTCTCCCTGTGTTTTACACTGTGCTCTATTATTTAACTTTTATACAAACTGATTTGTCTTCACTAACCTTCACTTTTTTGATGGCCTGCAAACCCAAATCTTTGGTCAAGCTCGTGGGTCCATCAGCAAAGCACAACAAAAACACATAGAACTAGACTTTGACTAGTACAAGCAGAAACTTAGGATAAGAACATGAAAAAAGTATGAAAAGCTTTTCTGAAAGATTGTTTTTGTTTTGTTGCTTTGAGTTATTGTTATCGTTATTGTTGTTGTTCTCTATGAGTGCACACACTACACAGTGTAGAAAGTGAGACTGAATCAGTGTTGAAGTGAATGAGATAATGAATTGATGATTAATAATGAACATGTGCTGTTAAAGCAGAACACGATAACAAGAATGGCCATACTGTACAATCACAAAGAATAAGATGAAAATCAACAGATGAACACATTAAATCTGTCAAGATCTCACCAGAGAGAAATTGACCATATGCACAGAGCAGTCTTAAGAACCAACTGGAAAACTTCCGCTGAACATACACTCATTGGTGTGGGGGTATCTTTAATTTTCTGAGGTAGCTATAACAGCATCAAAGTGTAATACTTAGTTTATAATCAGACTTTAGTCAGATGAATAGTCATGCCTATAATTTAGTTGTTTATACGTAAAATGAAAGACCTTTACATTTCAATGGCAGGGGACAACAGATGAGCACTGCTGCGTCTCTAAGTGTTTCTCTCCTCAGCACATTTCTATTCAATCATTACTTTTTACACTTTTTATGGCACGAGTGTACAATAACATTCTGTAGCGGCCAGTTCACAGGGAGAGCTGGCTTATTGAAAACCAGGAAGTAACCATTCATATTGTCAATTAAACACAAACACCATTACTTATTACAATTAATAGGCCTACTAATTCTATTTACTATTAATTTTAAAAACTAACTGTGAAATTCTAAAGTGAATTTTGGCATTTTTCATGAACTGAAACCTGTGTATTATAAATTGGGTTAATTTGCTGATTATTCTATTTAAGTGATACGCTTATGAAGCATTGATTCTTATGAAGGTAAGATTCACCAAAGTAAAAGCAAGTCATATTACAATACCAAGCAATCTTTTTTTGTCTGGTCAGGTATGAAAAATCCCCTGAAATCTTGCACAAAATGGACCACTCATATCTGCAGCAGCTATCGTGTCATGTGTTGCCAAAAAAGAATGATTGGAAAGCCCTTACAACACATCCCTTCAAAATACTGCAGACTGTAACTTCATTACACTGTCACTTGTTTACTTCTGTACGATTTACTATGTTGAAAACAGTTTATTTGTTTTTTTCACTCTTTAAAATGTGTTAAAAAAATATTCTATAGACTTTTTACGTGCTAAAAAGGGACACGCTTTTTAAAGAAATCACTTTAAAATTAATCACGGACATTTACTTAAATGTAATGTAAATGGTATCCCATCTAAAAACCTCTCTTTTATAAATAAACACGGTTGAGTTGTAACCAGGGCCCATGCAAGTGTCCCAGCACCAGGTCCCAGTATCAGGGTCTCAGAGGCTGACACCTGAACATTTTTTCAAGCCAAGTACCCCTTGACCAGACAACTACATTTTACCTTAAAATTCAGTGAAATGAGAGTCAAACAGTTATTATATCTAAATGTATTAATTCATTTTTTATGCATCTTTGTGTAGTCCTAATTTAATTTAAAAATACTATTATCATAATTTATTGATTTTCATTATTTAATCCTAAATGTCAGTTTCTCTCACGTACCCCCTGCTGTACCCCAAAGTACCCCTGGGGGTACGCGTACCCCCATTTGAGAACCACTGCAATACAACATTAAAAATAAAACAACACACCTTTTCCACTGTCTCTTGATGAGTTTTACCTGCTCATACTTGATATACCTGTTCTACAATGTGATTCACATTGGGGCCTAAACAAATATCTAGTGAGGTAAAGATTCACCTTGCCTCACCCTTTGGACAAACTATTGTTCAAACCTGTTCTGATATGACGTGACATAAATGTCCCCATGTCTATAATTTGTGGGTTTAAAGAGTTATAGAGAAACAGATATGTTGGATACACAGAATCTGACAGAGTGAAGATCAGATCAGTTTTAGAGTAGTGAAAATATTAAGGGAACAAACAGTTCAACAAATAGTGGTTTACAAAGCCCAACAATCACAAGACTACACTATAACACAATGAAGTAAAATTAACAATATTAATGTCCTTAAGGGATTATAAGAAGTATAGTACAATTATATATTTCTGCTGGTTTAAAAAACCATCCATTTGAAATAAAAATAATCAGTATTAAATTACCCTTTCACAAATGAAAGTGAAAGTAGCTCACACAGCGAAAGCACATGCGTGGAGATGTGACTGAGCCCACAAATTCATTTCCCTTTTAAAAACAGGATCTGTTACTAGGCCTTAAAATAGGAATTTAGGAACCTGATTGCAATAAATGTATGTATTTGGCATGCACTCCAGATTTTTCCAGTGTGCATATTCCTTGGGGATTGAACCCCTGGCATCTGCAATTCCCCTTCCACTTGAGCTACAGAAACATCAATATTCATGTTATTATTTCAGCAAAGCAAATTAGTCAACATTGTGAGACTTTGTTAATGCACGTTTTAATGTACCAGATTGTATGCATTAATTTACACTGCCATCAATCTGTTTGTTATCTTTAATTGAAATGAATCTAGTATGTCTTAATGTCGCAATGTTTTTTTTTTGTTTTGTTGTTGTGTCAGAACATGTCTGAGAAATCCCCTAAATCTTCTCGTAAAAAACAACCAATGAAACAATGTTCCGTTTCAGCTAGGATTGTAATATCATTTGTTACTAGGCAAGAAATTTTTCTGAACCACAGCGGATATAAAATAAATGCTCACTGCTGCCCCCTGCCGTCTGTTAAAACTTCCCTCACCTACAGTTTCTCCAGCACTGTTTCATACACAACTCCAAAGCGCCACCCAGTGATACTTTTAAATGATTTTCAGAACATGTTCAGAGTACTTTTTTAAATGAATAATTTCCCATGACAGTTATCGAAACCTATAAAAAAACTTTAAAATGTAAAGATGAAAAGAAAATTTATATAAATTAAGTATTATTAAAAGTATTATAAATATTTGAATGTGTATGACAACATATTTATTCAAAAATAATGTGTGTTATTAAGAATAATGTTTCAATTGTGAGGTTTGTTGTTGTCCAAACGCAGACAGTAGTCAGCAAAGTCTTGTGTGCATTACAGGCAGTAGATGGCAGCAGAGGGCAGTAGATGTGGCTCAAATGAGGTGGAACTGTGGGATAGAGCTGCATCTGACACAAGAACTTCTGACCAGTATGTGAGGGATTATGCAAGGAAAGAAATGTGAAAATGTAGATGTAGTAGTATTTATAGTTCATAAATAAAACATAATTTCAGATCACACTAATGCAGTTTCTGAGGCAGATTTTGACATTAGGTGCCATCAATAAACTTTAAGCTTTGTGAATTTAGAAAGCTTAATGAAATGTAAAAGGTTAAACTATATTTTAAGTGCTGAAGAGTTAGACCATATAATCTTTGTTTGCACTCCGTACAAAACTGATTTGTTTTCTTTTTTATGAATCTGATCATAAGTACTAAATGTGTTCTTTCATTTTGTGATTAAATCAGATCTGCTTGATAACACAATGCAACCAATCATGTGTATTCTTGCATTGATTGAGGAAAATATCATAAAACAAAGATCCAAGTAGGGGAAAAGCCAAGTTTATAAAATATTCTTATGATCAGGAGCATAAAAACTGTTCTCTTTTAATCCAGCATTCCTTCTTCTCTACCTTCCCTACTATTCTGGCTAGCTGAAGTAAAATAGAGACAAATGTGTTTGAGGCAAAGAGACTTGCTGAAGCAGTAACTGAAAAAAATGCATTGTATTAACAGTGCTTGCATTTTAATGTTCTGCAATTCAACATGGTTGCATATTTAAGATGTGATTTTTTCCAATGTAAAAATTTCACAAACAGTTTCACAGTTCAAAAAGTCAATAATCAAAATTCACCTTTTAAATTTCGTTAAAAAATTCAACTTGTTTTAAAATACAACCTTTAATATTCGACAGACAAATTTCAGTTCATATTATTTCGATTAAAAAATTTGCTTCCACAAATTCAGTGGTTCAAATTCGCAAAGAAAGTAGACATTACACATCCGGGTTTCGCAGGAAGAGCGATCAAGCATTGATGCATAATCGACGCCTGCTGCTTGTCCCCCACACAAGCAGGTGGTGCTGCCACTAGAGCACTGACAGGTGCAAGCGACTTTCGATCATTAGACTGTATGTTTCATTTGTTTAATTAGTAAGACTGAGATATTGATTGAAGATATTATATTTTAATTTCAGCGCTTGCTTTTGGATTTTATATTGGAAAGACTACACTCACGACTGGAGCATGCTGTTGGACGCATGTCTCTTGACATGGACTACCTGGAATTCATTTGCTCGCAAGATTTTGTCTTTTTAAGTGCGGTTTCAAATGTAGTCACTGTCCCAAGAGATGTTTTAAAAACAGGTGTTGGTGTTGGACCGAAATCCAACTCCCCGGACAAATCATAACGCTAATTATGCACATTTGATAGGCGGAGTTCAAAAATCCCTTATGACGACAAAAAATTCGAGGACCGTTACGTCGCCCGGCATGGCGCAGCCGGGGCCCCACCCTGGAGCCAGGCCTGGGGTTGGGGCTCGTTTGCGAGCGCCTGGTGGTCGGGCCCTGCCCCCATGGGTCGCTTCCCTGCGCCTTCGGGTCGGGGATAGGTCTCTCACTGTCGTGTGCGCCTATGGGCCAAATGGCAGTGCAGAGTACCCGGCCTTCTTGGAGACTCTGGGAGGGGTGAAGGAAAGCGCCCCGACTAGGGACTTCGTCGTTCTGCTGGGGGACTTCAACGCCCACGTGGGCAACGACAGTGACACCTGGAGGGGCGTGATTGGGAGGAACGGCCCCCCTGATCTGAACCCGAGTGGTGTTCTGTTATTGGACTTCTGTGCTAGTTACAGCTTGGCCATAACGAACACCATGTTCAAGCATAAGGGTGTCCATCAGTGTACATGGCACCAGGACACCCTTTGTGGTTGTTTCATCTGACCTACGGCCGTATGTCTTGGACACTCGGGTGAAGAGAGGGGCGGAGCTGTCAACTGATCACCACCTGGTGGTGAGTTCCGATGGCGGGGGAGGAGCTGGACAGACTCGGCAGACCCAAATGTACTGTGAGGGTCTGTTGGGAACACTTGGCCGAATCCCCTGTCAGAGAGATCTTCAACTTCCACCTCCGGCAGAGCTTCGACCAGATCCGAGGGAGTCTGGAGATATTGAGTCCGAGTGGACCATGTTCTCCACCTCCATTGTCAACGCGGCACTCGGAGCTGTGGCCGCAAGGTCTCCGGTGCCTGTCGAGGCGGCAATCCCCGAACCCGGTGGTGGACACCTGAAGTAAGGGATGCCGTCAAGCTGAAGAAGGAGTCCTATTGGGCCTGGCTGGCTTGTGGGACTCCCGAGGCAGCAGACAGGTACCGACAGGCCAAGCAGACTGGAGCCCGGGTGGTTGGGGAGGCAAAAACTCGGGCCTGGGAGGAGTTCGGTGAGGCCATGGAGAAGGACTATCGATCGGCCTCGAAGAGATTCTGGCAAACCGTCCGGCGCCTCAGGAGGGGGAAGCAGTGCCCTACCAACGCTGTTTACAGTGGAGGGGGGCAGCTGTTGACCTCGACCGGGGATATCATCGGGCGGTGGAAGGAATACTTTGAGGATCTCCTCAATCCCGCCGTCACGTCTTCCATTGAGGAAGCAGAGGCTGAGGGCTCGGAGGCGGACTCGTCAATCACCCGGGACGGATCGGTGCAGCTTCTGCTGTAATGCGGTCGCTGTACCGGTTTGTCGTGGTGAAGAAGGAGCTGAGCCGCAAGGCGAAGCTCTCGATTTACCGGTCAATCTACGTTCCTACTCTCACCTATGGTCATGAGCTGTGGGTCATGACCGAAAGGACAAGATCCCGGATACAGGCGGCCGAAATGAGACTATGTCTCCCAGCTGGCCTGGGAACGCCTCGGTGTCCCCCCGGAAGAGCTGGAGAAAGTGTCTAGGGAGAGGGAAGTCTGGGCATCCCTGCTTAGACTGCTGCCCCCGCGACCCGGCCCCGGATAAGCGGAAGAAAATGGATGGATGGATGGAGTTAAGAGCACCAGGAATGAACGTGTAAATTAAGCATTATCAAAATCCTTAAAACGACGATCAGCAATCGATGTTAAGCAATACATAGGATTAAAGATGGGTTAAATAAATAAACACACACACAACACCATTTTAGATCGATTTAGCTCGCTCTACTTTCGAAGCAACGTCGTCAAGACCCCTCGGACAATTTAACATTAATTTATCATAGAAAAGGAGTGGTAATCCGTTTTTTGCAGACTAATTGGGATGCCCAATGTTTTACACAATGTCATGATTGTAAAATATGGTTACTGTTGTAAAGTAACAATAAAGCTCATAATTTATCTTTACACAACTATCTTTAATGTTCTCTTATAGAAGACATTGTTAACAATGTTTGTCAAAGTTGTAGGCCTACTGCCAACTTTAAATTTTGTATGACCAATGACATTACTATAAACAAACAAAACAAACTGTTTTAAATTGTCTGCCTTTTTGATTAAAATGTTATTTTATAATAGGCTATTTACAGACCATTCTGGAATATCTAACACATTGGTATGAAGCAGAAGCATGAAGAAGCATTTTCTAATTCTATTCGGGTCTAAATATTCTATTCCATGTGTTTTTTTTTTCTAACCTTTGTGTAGTGTTGAAAAACAGAAACAAGTAGCCCTTCAATTATATGAAAAATATACTGCAGTTATGCTTCCAATAGATCTTTAGTTGCTGGCCTCATAAGGAATGGGCTTTAGTTATATTAGAATGAGCTTAATGTGGGACTACAATTTCTACCACTTTAAATTTACACTTGCCAAAAATGTACTCCCCCTTTATCTCAGATTAATATGATCACAGGCACATCTTCGTATAGAGGTTGTGCCTTTAAAAGCATTTGACTGTATCTTCAATACGGTTGGTTTACTGGGGGAGTATAATTTCTACAATGATAACCAATATACCGCTTGCTCAAGTGACAGCACCACCTGCTAGTGTGGGGGACAAGCAGCAGGCATGCATTTTTTTTTCAGTAAGTGCTTCAGCACGTCTCTTTGCTTCAAACACATTTGTCTCTATTTTACTTCCATAACATCAGAAAACAAAAAGATCAAAAGTCAAATGAAATGCAAAAATGCATTTGAAGCTCAATATCATAAAACTGCTCAGAGTGCAGATAGAACCTTATAATGCCCAGGTGGTGATGTCTTGTCATTTTAAAAAAGTCCACATGTGGTGATATTTTATAGACACACTCTACGATTTTGGCAGAGGTGCATTATAATTTTTCCTACATACAATTTTTTAATATATTTAGCCTTCCAGTAGCAATCCTACGGTTGTCTCGCAGACAAAGGTGTATCTACAAGGCGACTAAAATATTAATGAGACGGTCATTTGGTGCTGTACCTTTAAGAGCAGAAACAGTTCCTGTTCTCCTCCGCCCTCTTCTCGGTTCAATGACGCTTTTATCAGCTTTCATCTGATGCTCTGAAACACGAATGCATACATAAATACATTACAGGTAAACCCTTCTTTTTTTGCTATGCTTTATATACATTTTGTGGTTATGTATTATTTGTGGTTAAGGGCCAATGTGTCACCTGTCTTTGCGGCGATGCTTAAACACCTTGTGCTTTATGTAACGTTAACGTTAGAGGGATGACAAACAACCAGCTGTCACAGTGCAGTGTCAAATAAACTGTATCAGCGATGTTAAAAGACCACTGTTTTTAATCTCTTTAAATGAGCATAGCCTTACATGCATTCACACTGAAATGACCAGTGTTGCGTTTCACAGAGAAAATACACATTTTTACATAAGTTTCAGAATTCAGATATTGATAAGAGATGGTGATTTTTAGATAAAGACATGAATTGCATGACGTCATTCAGCGTGAGCTCAGGAGAGGCAGCGGATGTGATGTGAGCATCCTAGCTCGAGCCGTCCGGGTATCACCATCTGTCATCCGTTGCTGCATCATCTGCGTGGCCTTCTGAAAAGTAGTGCATAATGTTCATAACTGCGCACTAAACGATGTTATCCTTACCAAAAAGAACCCATCAACTTGCATGCTACATATTAAAGAGATAAAATAGTCTTTATTATAGCCAAATTCTGTATAGACCATGCCGTTTGTATTATAAATTTATAATTATGACATCATTATATTTTTATTAAAAATCTAAATAAATAATTAGATATCTCAGGATACTCCAAAATTATAGTTTTAAATGTGTGGAGTCTCTGTGGTTTATTTGTCTAAATAAGTGTTTAGTAGTCAGTGTCATAGTATTTTGTTATAAAGCAATATTTGTCCCCTGAATTAGATTTTTCATTTTTTTGTCTTTTTTAAAGCAACCTCTACGAATGGCACACTCATTAAAAGGCTTCCAATTTGTTTAGAGTCACTAAATTGTAGTGATCGCACTGTCTGTTATATTATACAATGCTTTATAATACAATAAATTCACTGCTAGAATAGGCTACTCTCTCCTAGTAGACTAAACGTTAGATTAGTCTGCATACCACCAAGTAAATGATGTAATCAGCGTTTTAGGAATTTTAATTGTTTTCTTTTCAGTGTTTTCTTATTTTTTGTGTGTGTTTTTTGCCATTGTTTTTAGTAACAGCTAAAACATTTTATGAGCTACTTTGAAAAATACAAAGCTTTCCTGTAGCTTATTGGTAAGAGCATTGCGTTAACAACGCAAGGTTGTGGGTTCGATCCCAGGGGATTGCAAATACCTATGTAAAATGTATAGGATAATGCAATGTAAGTCGCTTTGGATAAAAGCTTCTGCCAAATGCCTGATAGCTGTAGCCTGTAGGTCACTGTCTGTGTATACCTTTACTCAGTTAAATGTTATGAAGTGTAATACATGTAAAATAATATAAAAGAAGGAATTGACTATGGTGGCTCACTGTAAATCCACTGTAAAATAAAGACAGGAAATACATTTTAGATTCAATTTGGAGAAACGTATCACCTCAAATGACTACCCTGATAGCACACATACATCTGGCTTATGTCTATTTTACGTCTGCATTTACATCTGCAGGACATCTACAATACATAGTTTGCTCATCTGCAATACGTCTCGGAGATGTCTGCTGTCAGATGTCATATAGACATCTAGAAGATGTCTGTAAGATGTTTATGATTTAGAATAGATGTAAAGCTGCTCTTTCTAAGATGTTTAGCAGATGTTTTTACGCAGCTGATCTCCAGATCTTTAGCAGACGTATTACAGACGTTCAGAGGTCTCCGAGACGTATTGCAGATGAGCAAACTATGTATTGCAGATGTCTTGCAGATGTAAATGCAGATGTCAAATAGACGTAAACCAGATGGATTGTGCTATCTGGGTACTCATTACTTTTACGGTGTTAACTATTGTTTTAAGTACACTACTAAATACATTAAAGAGTTCAACTCAAAATTATTAACATTTATGCATTTTCCAGACCTTTATCCGTATGTGTTGGCTGGGATCGAACACACAACCTTTCCATTGCTGAGTTACCTGAACACCTTATTAAAAACACACCTCATTATTGCATTTTACAATTGTTTATTAAACAACATTTTTTTAAATAATGCTCAATGTTGTCTTCTTTATTCTCATCTTGATTAAGAAGCATTAAACAACACATTTTATAATTTTATCTCATTGTCCAGTCCAATGCAAAGCATGCTGGGAACTGAAAATCCTCTACCCCAACATTAACATTTTTGAATTAAGTGACTTACTTTATTTGATTTCTGGGAAGTCAACATGTTCATTTTAAGGTGTGTACTGATACCGATTGTCAATATTGTTTATTTGCCAGTTAATGTTTTTGTTCAGTGTGTTACAGATTCTAAACTGCTTCTTTGCATTTCAGGTGTGTAGGGCCTGTTTGGCTCTGAAAATGATGGGTGAGGTCTGATCTTTCCACATTTCACTTAAACCAACCTTCTGTTCTCCATCAAGATGGCATCATGTGTTTCCGGCTGCTCCCCGATGGTGAGATTCTATCACAAACTGAACAGACTGAAGACGTTGGAGGACGATGTAATGGCAACATCACTGAAACGTTGCCTCTCCACGGTGGACCTCGCACTGCTCGGTGTAGGTGGAATGGTGGGTTCGGGCCTGTATGTTCTCACAGGGACCGTTGCAAAAGACACAGCAGGACCCGCTGTAGTGGTGTCTTTCATCATAGCAGGCATAGCATCTCTCATGGCGGCACTGTGCTATGCTGAATTTGGCGCTCGTGTACCAAAGACAGGCTCCGCCTACATGTTTACCTACGTCTCGGTTGGAGAAATCTGGGCTTTCCTCATTGGCTGGAATGTCATATTGGAGTACATGATCGGTGGAGCTGCAGTAGCCCGTGCGTGGAGCGGCTATCTGGACTCTATTTTCAATCACCGTATCCAGAACTTCACAGAGAGTCATGTGATGCGCTGGAACGTTCCCTTCCTCGCTCATTACCCAGACCTTCTAGCAGCTTCCATTCTTATTCTGGCTTCCTTTTTAATTTCGTTTGGTGTTCGTGTGTCTTCTTGGCTCAATCACATCTTCTCAGCCATCAGTATGGTGGTCATTGCCTTTATCCTGGTGTTTGGATTCATACTGGCGGATCCAGCCAACTGGAGCGCTCGGGAGGGAGGTTTTGCCCCGTTTGGATTCTCGGGTATAATGGCTGGGACTGCAACATGCTTCTATGCCTTTGTCGGTTTTGATGTAATAGCAGCATCCAGTGAGGAAGCCAGCAATCCTCAGAAGGCCATTCCTGCAGCAACAGCCATCTCATTGGGCCTGGCAGCCACAGCGTACATTCTGGTGTCGACAGTTCTTACACTGATGGTTCCATGGCATACGCTAGATCCAAACTCAGCGCTGTCAGATGCATTCTTCAGACGAGGTTACAGTTGGGCCGGGTTTATCGTGGCTGTGGGCTCCATCTGTGGTAAGCATAGTTTCTGTTTGTACTGTATGTGTGTTAAAATGACATCTAGTTACATTCTTATATGGTGGTCAACATCTCAAAGCCCCCAAAAAATTATAAATATGACTGCACATTGATATCTTTGAATCTCGTTGGTTCTTGCATGTCTCATGACTAGTTGTCTAGTTGACTAGTTGCTTATTTTGTCATACGTCAAGAAGCAATGAGATTTGAAGTTGTTTGTTGAAAATTAAAAATTATTTAAATTAAAGAAACAAGCAATTGCATGGTGTGACATCTTCATTCACATTTGAAATATCAACCCTCAGAGAATGTATTTATTACATATTGAACCATATGTTTATATTTGACTTAAATCCTAATGATAGAGTCTAGACATAAAAAAAACATCAGTCTATGGCTATGCACAAGTTTTCTATTTTAAAAGAGGTAAAAAATGATGGATGTGACAAAACAGGAACACATTTTTGAGAGAACATACTTTGTAGGATTTCTGTGAATTAAAATCTACAAACCAGAAGCAATAATGGAGAAGGGACTGCTCTTTACAGAGCATAAAATAGTTTAAAAATGTAATTTAATGTTCATGTACTTATTTATATGGAATATGGACTGTTATGGATGTGACAATTTGCTAACCTGACTATGGGAAACCATGCTTTAAAAAGCACAAAAAGGCTCTAAAAAGCTAAAGTGAGTCTTCACATGGTTATTTAAACCACCCAAAATTGATATCTGACCTATCAGTATGGTGAAAACATTTGGTAAAACCTAGATTTTTTTTCATCTTAAAGGGATCATATGGCGTGGATACATGTTTTTCTGTGTCTCTGGTGTGTTATAAATTGTCCATACATGTATTAAACACGTTAAATTGCAAACATTACCACACCCCCACAAATCTACTTCAGTTCGTGGTATGAGTTGACTAAGACCGCCCAAATGTATACGCAAGTAAGGCGGGTGTACCTGTCAGTACAATTGTTTTGGAACCTGATGTTCCAAATATGGTAAGTGGCGTTACATTTCCGTCACACGCTTGCAGTATTCGACCAATCACTACGCACTGGTTAACTGGCCAATCATAGCACACCTCGCTTTTCAACACGATGAGCTTTGTAAAAAATCTGCGTGTTTCAGAGTTGGAAGTGACACATTGACCAAATCAAACTTCTCTTACTTTTGTGAGCCAAGCTAGTGTGATCGAAATGACCAAATAGTGATAAATCACTGTGTCTGACTCTGGACAATATTTATAAGTTGGTCACTAATATCAGTGTCAAGTGTTCATTCTCTTTGACATGACAGATCTTCATAGTGGTCTCTATATTACATGTGTTTTCATACATGTAGAAGTATTGCTGCTAATATTCCAGAGAAACATTTTGACATTCATATTGTTTTCTATCTTGGCTTTAGATCTATGAACTATTTGTTGTTGTTTGTCGTCTCTCTCATCCAGCCATGAACACTGTGTTGCTCAGCAACCTCTTCTCCCTCCCGCGAATCGTGTATGCCATGTCCGAGGACGGCCTCTTCTTCTCTGTCTTCTCCCGTGTCAACCCTACAACTAAAGTTCCTGTCATCGCCATTCTTGTTTTTGGCAGTCTGATGGCGTTTCTTGCTCTCATCTTTGATCTGGAGGCTCTGGTCCAGTTCCTCTCGATCGGCACTCTGCTGGCTTACACATTTGTAGCGGCTAGCATCATAGTGCTCCGCTTCCAACCGGATAAAAGAAGCGGCAGCTCGGGAGGAGGTGGCGTCAAAACAGACGCTTCGTCCCCACCATCACTGAACCAATCAGGACAGCAGGTGGACCCGTCTCCTGTAGCGGGTGAGAGTCACACCTTTGCACTGGACAGCGGAGAGCTGAAGGAGTACGAGTCCTTTTCTGATAAACTTCAGCTGGTGGAGAGGCAGAAGGCTGTGAAGGAAAGACGGGCACCTGGCACGTTGAAGGCTCGATGGGAGCCGTATCTGGGCCGCTTGCTGGGGGACTGTGAGCCGGGGGAGGTGGTGACGTTCTGTGTGATGGCTCTGATGGTGAGCGGAGTCTCTCTTAGTGCCGTGTTGGTGTTTGGAAATAACCAGCTGCACCTGCCGGTGTGGAGCATCACCCTGTTACTGGTCATCTTCAGTCTGGTCTTCGTGCTTAGTTTGTTTCTCATCTGGGTCCATGAACAGCAGGCCAACCTTAAAACTTTTCAGGTGAGTTAAAACTGACATTACACAGTTATTGGGTGATTTAACACCAGATTAGACAAACTGACTGATTTACAGTGATCAAGGATAAAAAATCGGGGTAAACCAAGAACTGTTTTTATAGTTAAAGTTTAAAAGCTGCATACGCACGGCAAGACAAGTTTATTTTTATTGCACATTTCATACACAAAGGTAAACACGGTGAACCATAAACAAAAGTAAACATATGAACCAGCACACTGCTCAGGCAGGAAATGCATTGTTAAACAAATGTGTATTTAATCTGGATTTGAAAATGTCTAGTGTGGAGAACATCAGATGTCTGTGCCACCCGTATAGTAAAAATGTTAACAAAATAAAAATCTGTGAATATGACTGTATGAAATATAAGTTTTATCAATGCGGGTATGATTCGGCTTTAATAAAGAGCATCATAAAATCTTGTCAGACAGACAATAAAATGTTTAGTATTGTTTGTTGTCTATGCATTTTATATTTTGCCTTTACAAGATCTTTTGAGTTGAACCATGGCTGCAAAAACAGAACGTGAAAATTAAAACCTTGATACATGATAATGTGTAGTATCAGCAATCGAAAAACTATTTTGATTTTGGAATCACATTAGCATTAAAAATCGGATACTTGATAAAAAATCAAAATTTCAGCACCGTTTATCAATTCCTGTGTGCACATTTTCAGACAGAAATGTGCATGTGTCCACTTGTGATCTATTGATATCTCATCCCATGTTGCTACTACAGTAAACTTAGTTTAGCTTTGTTTTTTGCGGTAAAGCACAGTAACCACAAATTTACCATCTTCTCACTATAGTAAACACACTCTAGTTATGCTATTTGTAAAAAAAAATGTTTAATAGTAAATATAGGTTATTCATGATTTCTGCAGTCAAACTATGGTAATACCAGTGGTAATATATCTGACAAAACTCATTGAAAAGGGAATCAAATTCAAACGATACCTATCTCTAGTACTGAGTTGGATTTATTGGAGCAATTTGATGTGAATGTAAATTTTTACACTGGAATCCACGGTGACCACGTATTTTTGTGATAATGTTAGAAAGAACCATTTGGCAGAAAAGAGTCACATTTTATATCACTAATATGTGTTTTCTCATTCAGGTTCCTCTGGTGCCGTTCATTCCTGGCTTCAGCATCCTCCTGAATGTGTTTCTCATGTTGAAGTTAAGTCCTCTCACCTGGATCCGTTTCATCATTTGGCTCGCAGCAGGTACCGCTTTTCATTTCACTGCCACTTTAATATTGTAAATGACAAAATATATAATATTAATACTAGATATATGAATTTAGTTAAATACAAAAAATAACAGTGTCTTATTAAAGATAATACAGCAGACATTGATGGTAGCTGTATACACTTACACATAATTTACTAATCACTATGAACCGTGATGTTCCAAATATGGATAATTTTTTTCTTCTGTGGTTCAACAAAAATGTGACCCGTATAACCAAGCAACAAAAATAACACATAAGTTCCAGTTTTGTAAATCTGTGTTTCTCAATTCCAGTCCTCGCACAGATGTTTTGGATGTCTCCCTAAATAAAACCCCTGATTTAACTCACCAGTTTGTCAGTTTGTTGTACTGGCAAGTACAACAAACACTTTATCCGGTCACTTGATCAAATGTGTTGTCTTGCTGTGTTTCAGGTCTTCTGGTGTATTTCGGGTATGGCATCTGGCACAGTAAAGAGGGTTTACGAGAGCAGCAGGGACAGGACGTATCCGCTCGATATGTGGTTCTCCCTAGCGGAAGCCTGGTGGAGACGGTCCAGAACGTCCAGCCTGAAGGACACACTCATAACACGCTTACACCAGACAACCCACCTGACAACAGATGATTTAACCATGAGGTGTGTTAACTGTACACCTGCATGCCTGTTTGCTGCATTGTTTCTCTTTCCTTTACAACTGTTATCAAGTTGTGCTATTCATGTCAAGATAAACCAAATTGTTCGACACCGTCCGAAAACACTAAGACATTCTTTTGGGTCGAATCAACTTTCTTTTTGGCATTTTAATCCAAACTGATTAATCATATCTGGTCATTGTTTCATTCTTCGTTCCATGTATCTCTCTTATGTAATATACAGTACACATTCACTGCGTTTAGCCACTACACTGGCTTGTATGTAAATCATATATGAGAGTAAGTGGCTCAAACAGATTCAGATCTTGTGTTTCATGGTGTTTGCACAGAGCCAGCTGGAGGTCGCTGATGTACGTTGCTGCTCGGTGAAAGCTGAAACCTTTAAGACAGGCTTCTGTTCAACCTTTAAACACCAATGTTTGCTCTTGCCTGAACCTTTTCTTAGAAACATTTCATTCCACAAGAATATGACCAACAGAATGTTTGAAATCCGTGCTACACTACCAGACAAAAGTTGGACAAACTCATCACTATTGCTTTTTATGATTTTTTCCATCTAAAGGCTTTTGCTTAAAGGTCTAAAGTGAGTTTTCTAGACAAATAAATGATGCCTACATTTGCATTTCTCTAAAAAACTGACAAAAAGGATGAGTTGGACCAAATAGTTGAGGAAAAGCAGCCAACAAGTGTCCAGTATTCTGAACCCATGCAATATCGGTTGAATTTGGTATAACGGTATATTTTCCTATTAGGTGCATCGCGATATGTAAATAAGTGGGTGTGGCTGTGATTAAAATAGTAATATTATTGATGTATTGATTTATGTAGTTATGTTAAAAATATTTACTGATAGTGTTTGACGGTTTCAGCGGCAACAACATAAACGAAATGTGGCCCAAACTTACGGTAGACCTCCACAAAAATCAATAACTGTTGAGTAAGTTTTATTTAATTTGATACAATTAAATATGAATATAAGTTAATATAAATATAAATTAAAAACAAAATAAACTGTTATATTACTAGCCAGCCAGACCGATAACCAAACACAAGACAGGAAGTGAACTTTGAGCCAGACACGTGCGTCCGATGAAACCGTATATAATATAATGCGGTTTACAATGGAAGACACTACGGCATGGTCTATACTGTGTTTGGAAAATACTGAAGATATCTCTTTTTTTAAGAAGGGAAATAATGACAATCACAGGTTGAACATTAAAATTGTGGTCTGTTTAAAGGTCTGCCAGTGTCTAAGCAAATGCTGTAATGGGATCATGTGGATCTACTCAAATCTATCCCCCTGCCCCCTATATATCACACACACGGACGCTCTAATTGTGTCTGTCTCGACAGAAGGCAAGCAGCGTCCATTGATCACATGATTCTACTGAAACATTACCACTTTCACATTTTCTCCACACACACACACACACAAACATAGTTGTAATTTAGTAGCATCTGGCTCTCATACACTCCACCCCATTAATATTTATTTTTATACAGTAGATCTGTGTATTTATTTATTTTACAGTATTTTCTTAAACCAGCTTATTTATTTTTTGTAAAAATGTTCACTATTCCTGTGATGTTACAGTCATTTATTTTATCGTGCAATTTTTTTCAGTTTTTCATGTGTTTGCAAAATAGACGTTATATGAGCTGCTCCTGAGTAAATATGTTTTGTTTTCATGCTCTGACACACCTCTCTGGCCTTACCTGTACAAACACACACACATTCACAAACCCCTACTTAAGCATTCTTCTCTAATCCTTTCATCCGCATCTCATGTGACGTTCACACACTAAACTGCCATTATTCTCACACAGTGTGACATAACAGCACAACACTAGCTCTCAACAAGAAATCATTTGTGGCGGCAAGAACATATTTATTAGAACATTGGAGCAAGATTTTGCATCTTTGAGATTTCATAATGGGTGGGGCTAACTAAGTGACTACCAAAATATCCTGTCACATGTCATCTTTTTTTCCAACTGCTTGTTACTTTATTTCAAAACACCTGCTTATAACACAGTGTTGCCTTCATGTGTGCATTAGAAATGTATGCTAATTGTG
>VCII01000392.1:0-28505 GCA_006030095.1 Triplophysa siluroides | reverse complement strand
GAGTCCGATCACATTCCCTGTTATTTTTTACTCAAAAGAACTTGCGGACTGCCGCTTTAAAGTATGTCAGCGCCATTGTTTTGTCTCAAGATGCACACCAGTAATGTTTTTTACTAGGGCAACTACATATAAATATCCTAATTTCACTGAAGGTTAGTCCGGGTTTAAACTATGCCCTGTCTGTGAAACCAGGCCTTAGTGTACCTTACACTATAAATCAACCAATACTATATTTGCATTACAACATATAAAAATCAAGTCACATAAACAAAATCTTAAATCTCAAACTTTATGCATTTTAAAATGTATTCATTTATATTTAATCTGTAAATAGTGCACTCCATCCGTAACCCCGTTTGACCCACCCAGGTCATTTCACACGTGTTGACCACAGAATATTATGAGACCACTCTATCAAGCTATAATAAACAAGCTCTCATTAACAAGCTGGTTTTGTTCAAAGCATTTGTCTTTACAGTTTATGCCTATTATATAGTATGTTGATGGTGCCCCCCAGTGGTCGAAGTCTTGGATGCAGAAAAAGGCCAGCAAGAGACTTTCTGCAGCCTTTGACATTACAAACGCTTTTTATTACATAACCTTCAAATGTATTATGTAATTACTGGGCACAATCAAATTAAACACATTTGTAATCTTTATTTAACCACACACGTGATGTTTCCTCCAATGGGGAAGAATTCACATGGGATTTGAATCTTTAAATATGGAATTAAGACTTTTTATTCAGAGATATGTGTGGATTTGACTTGCGTTTTAGATATTTTCAGCAAAGTTATTTATCTTATTTATTATTTTAATTCTCTTTTTTGGACCCGCTGGGGTCGGCAGCTATTGTATGTTGACATATCCTTGTCAGGTCTGTGCTCAAATAATTAAGAGGATACTGTATATCAACTGCTTGTCTCATAAAAAAGCTGTTGTTATGTGTTAATTATGTGTATATTATATCTTAGTATTTAATTTAACTTATATAAAGTTATTTTCATAAACAAAATGTTATAATAAAGATTTTACATTTCAAGTTTAATTATGACAGTTTACAAACATTTAGAGCAGATATATGGTTTTCAATCTGATATTGTGAAAATGATGCTACATATGGAAGGCAAATAAAGGCGTTTAAACTACTTTACATATGTTGTATAACTCTTCTTTCTGCATTTGCTCTTATTGTACATTATGACATATTTTTACACTCCCTTATTGTCACATTCTCAGTGCCAAGAACAGTAACAAGTCTTTTTTTAAGATTCTTAAAAAAAGTACAGAAGATTAGTTCTGTAACCCTCTTGGCAAGAACAGATGACCACACAACAGCGTACTGGTGAACAAAGCTTTAATGTGATGCTCCGGGAACAAACAAAGGGTAACAGTCCAAATGAAAAGCAGTAATCCTCAAGAGTCAAGAGTCAAGAGTAAACCAAATGAGCACGGAGAGTCTCTAGTGTAATAATCCAAAAACATACACGGCGACCACACAAGGTAATCTGCCTGGGCGAACTAGAAACGTATTCATCGACAAGGTGGTGGTAAAACAAAAGAGTATATATTGTCCTCGGGGAATTGGTTGCAGGTGTCGGTGTAGTCAGAACTCAGGTGATTGGGATGAACTAGATAATGGGGTGCAGGTGTAAAAGTCAACGAGAACAAAAACACAGGTGAGGGAGCGTGGCAAAATGACAGTGAAATGTGTGAGTAAAGGGTGCAAAATCTTATTTAATCTTATATTTCATATCTTATGTCATTTTTCAAACCATGTTGCTTACGGTGCCCTCCAGAATGCCTTCAGATCATGATGTTTATCCAAAGCCGTCTTTTCTTAATTACCAAGATAAATTCATCAAACTTTTGATCACTTTTGAACACTAATTGCACAAAGGGACTAACTTGTTTGTTTACGACGTCTTATTAATGATTTAATTACATCCAATAGTTAATCAAAACCAGAAACATTTTTATTATTTATTGTGGAAACAGAATGCTGTCTCACAACTGCTTTATAAAGCATTTGTAAACAACTTATTTATCATGGATGAAAACATTTGCAAATGCTTTATAAAGGATACCTTAAAGTGGCCGTGCAACGGTGTTTCATGCATTCTGACCTCTTTACAATGTTAAACGTGCTGTCTTCTCATGCTTAACATGGTCATCTTGTCAAAAAACGAGTTGGGTGTATTACATAGTATTTCGGTGCTCGATACACTCCCCCAGCGATCGTACTGGTTTCGAAAAGTTTTTTTCGAAAATATATTTTAGTTTCGTAACAAATTTTCTTAGTCCCTTATTGAACAATTCTGCCAGATAAGCCCAAGCGACAGCAAGGAGCGCAAGAGAAGGAGCGCTAGAGAAGGAGCATGCGCAGACATCACTTTCACTTGTGTGCAGGAGAGAGAGCAAACGTTCGCGAAGTTCAGGTGTTTGTTTGTTCACTGCATTTAGGTGATGAATGTTACTGTATATCAGTGGCGGCTGCTGATCTTTTAAAGAGGGGAAGCTCATTTTCGGCCTAAATCATAAAAATTGTCCATTTATTTATATGTAAATTCTGCCCTACGTTCCTTTTCAAGAAAATGCTCTGTAAGCCTGTCGTACCAACTAGGCGTCTTTTCCAGTGACTTGACCAGTGTCCTCTCAATGCTTAAACGGCCTTGGCCCATTGTGTTACGGGTGTAGGACTTGAGCCGCTTTAAACAGGAGAAGCTCCTTTCTACACCTGCAGATGTAGCTCCAATTGTTGCCACTAATGAGAACAGTTTGTAAAGCTGAGGCATTGCACTGTCCAACTCCATGTCTTTAAGGAACACCAAGTAATCACACAGCTTTCCCCTGTTACTCTGCAAGTCCTGATCTGAATACAGGACTTGAAGTTCAGACCTCAGTCTCCCTCAATCAAAGTGATGGCCATAACTTTTCAGGACACTTTGGAAGGCCTCCTCTGGAAATGCTTGTCTCATGTCATCAAATTTCCCTGGATTGACTAATTCTAAGAAAAGCATACTTTCCAAATTTGAAAAACGTCGAGGAATCTGCTCCAAGATGTTATCAAGGATGGCCATGTACAGATTTCTGTAGCGCTCTTGGGGATCCTGCAATTGGGTCAGACGGCGCTTTCTCATGGGCTCATCTCTTGGGTCTGATGTGAGATCTGCTGCTTTGGCATAAACAGCTTGGAAAGCCCCCTCTGACCTCTTCTCTTTGACAAATGCAAGAAGAGACTCAATTTTTCTTGCAGTAAAGAACATCCATCTCTCTCTGCTGGACAATATCAAAGACCACATCAGTCTCAGAGAAGATTTGTTCATATGTGTACAACATGAACACAAACTCAAAATCCTCCAGTTTCCTCACGAAGCCTTTGGCACAATCCAGTGTATCATCATCCATTGTCGTATCTGCAATGATGTTATCAAATGTCTGCAGGAGGCCATCATAATTGTTTGCCACAGTGCTCACTATCCGTGATGTGAAATTTCCATCAAGTAGGAGCGTTTCTGGGCAACCTTGAGCAGCCTGCAGACTCCAGAAAAGACGTCCTCTTTGTGGATTTTGAGAAAAATGTGGCAAACCCAGAGAGTGATGCAAAAAAAAATCTGCACTCAGGCAAGCATTTGGCCCCCTGTGACAGCACCAGATTCAGTCTGTGTGCATAGCAATGCACAAACATTGCACTGGGGGCTATTGCTTTCACTTTGGCCTGCAGACCATTGAGAGCTGAAGCCATGACAGCAGCCCCATCATAGGTCTGTGCCACAAGCTTATCCTTAAAATTGTAGCCCTGCATGTTCTCATTTAAAACATCAAAAACGGACTGAGCATCTCGCCCCCCAGAAACATCAAAAATCCAATGAAGCGCTCCTGAATTTTACCTGCACTATCCACATAGCGAACAATGACAGAGAGTTGGGCACGGCAGGATATATCAGTGGTTTCATCCACCTGCCATCCAAAAAAGGGAGCATCCTGAATTTCATCTCTGATCTGATCAGAAATGGTGGCTGCAAGAGCAGAGATCAAGTCATTTTGATAGTGTGTGACATACCAGAAAACACAGTTGAGGACTCGAATTGTGTGGACAGGACAGAGTCATATTTAGCTAATGTTTCTGTGAACTCTCTGTAATTCCCCTTGTTGGATGATTCACTACTCTCATCATGTCCCCTAAATGACAGCTCCTGCCGGCCAAGCAAGGATGTCACATCAATAAGGCGGTTTAGGAAGGCCCTGTTTTGTTTAACAGTTTCATTATGTTTAGCCACTTGAATGCGAGCACCTTCATTGATTGCATGCTCAACCCTGATCCTGCCCATGCAACTTAATCTTGCACATGCACTCACATGTTCATTGCTATTTTCATGCCTTTTATATGCCCTGTCAAAGTTTGACAGATCTCCAACCCCAATTTTGACCAAACAACATATCCATGAGATGGTTTCATCAAGAGACATGGCCAGCAGTACATTTTCTTTTTCACAGCACTTCCAGTCAGCCAGCTAACTTTGTCATACCAGGAGAGCTGAAAAGACCTGTTACTTTTCCCTATCTTTTGCACTAAATCAATCTTAGGTGTTGATCTGCCCTGCTGTTTAATTCTAAGTTTCTCCTCGTAAGGAAGACTTTCTAATGGCTTTGCCAAATCAGGTCGACAATATTAGCACTGTCTGCCATCGTGTGCAGTTTGCTAGCTGGCTAGATCAGACTATATGAATTAATGAACAAACGATCTAATATATATATATATTTTAACTCAACGGGAGGAAATGTGGGAATTATGTTAAACTGAAACAATGAATGTGGTGTGAAAGTGTGTGAAATATACGATGAAGGTTGCAGCAGTTTGTCTTTCGACTACACATGCAAAATCCGCGATGGGACTGAGTTGGAAATGGAGACACAGAGTGATACGCGTCATAATCTGAAGACCACACGCCCACACCAACCGTCTCTTTGCATTGCGAGAAGCTGCCGCCTCCTTGTCATTTATGATTTATAAAAAAAAAAAAAAACAATGTCTAAAAGCTGATATGTGACAATGTGTATAGCAAACAAGCTAAAAAAAAAACAAGAAATACGTTTTTATAAGCTGTCGACCCCAAAAAACGAGCGTTTTAGGAAATAAAAGTGGATTAAAAAGAGATGACAGACCCTCCAATCATCACGCAGACGCTCGGAGTCCGGGCCAGCCCACTCCTCCATTCATCCCAGAGACGCTGAGCGTCCGTGGGCGGGACATAATCGCAGCATTATCCAATGACCGTCTTGTTTCTAAGCACTGAAAAAACTGTTTAAAGCAGCCCCATTGAAGTCAATGGATGCTGGGCTTCAACAGAGTAATGCACTGTACGCTACGGGAATGAATGAGAAGGAAATCGAGTCAGCCGACCTAAGTAGCTGATTCTGAACGAAATTGTTTTCGTTCGAGATGAACGTGTTTAACGCATTTTTAGTCAATAAAATGTTAACATAATAGTACATATATTTGACCATTCATTTTTTGACAATTATAGGTGAAGCTGAGCTTCCCTTGCAGTCTTAAAGAAATCGCGACTGCTGTATATAAAGGGTGGATATAAGGGTTGCTTGAAACTGATATATGGAGCCGTCCCAGCGCTAAAAGATGCCGGACATGAACCGTATGCGGTGAGTGAAACTGATGTCTGTGTTTTGTTGGCAATGTTCTTTAGTTCAGCCTGCCCCTCCCCTCCGAACACGCCGTATGGTTTCGGAAATAATCGCACAGCTGTATCTATCTTTTATAAATGTGATCAAACTAAATACTCTTCGAAGATACGAAGTATGCAATACTATACTTGTCACGGAACGGGATGAGACAGAACCCAGGCGCAGGCAGGTAAGGGTTAACAAAAATATTTATTTAAATTACAAATCCAAAGTAAACCCACGATGGGGAAAAACACAGTAAATAATATTGACTAACTAAAAGAAACACCTCCAACGAGGGGGAAGAAACTGAGGTAGTTCAGAACTTTGTGAAAGTGCGAGGAGCCAGGGACAGCCCAAACGGAAGGACCGTGTATTGATATGTCACCCAATCTCAAGAATTGTCTGTGATGGGGGGCTATCTGGATGTGGAAGTACGGTTCAGGTATCTTAGATCGAGGATGGGATGGAGACCACCATCCTTTGTGGGCACGAGGAAGTAGTGGCTGTGGAAGCCCGACTCGGTTTGATCGGGGGGAACCGGTTCTATGGTTCCTTTTACCAGTAAATGTCTCACCTCCGTAAGCAGAACGTGCGCGTATGTGCTCTGCACCCGGGTGGGAATTACCCTCCCTATTCCTCACCTGAGTCTCAGGAAGTAGTCTGGTCCAGATCATCCATCCCTTGGAGGAGTTTGCTTGGCAGACCTGAAGGACTGCCATCAAATGAAGCGCCAAAGCCGCTTGGCCTAGGGATTAAGCGATAGTGTGTCGGGGAACGGAACCAGATTTTTTTTTCTTTTTCCTCTGTCGTCTCGCGGTGCATACCCCCAGGGGCTGCGGATGCCGAGGCGGGCTCCCGGGGGGAAGTAAGCACAGTCTCGGTGGTACCCTATGGCCTGTAAGGGGCGATGGGGGTATGTAACGAGGGTAGCAGGACGAGAGCCGTGAGACAGGGAGGCGGGGCCGGTGGCGTGAGTGATAATGTGTGTCAGCAGTGCGCACACCGGTCCCGCATCTCTCACAGAGGAGATCGGGAGCATAAGAGGACGAGCTACAGGACTGCTGAGGAGAGAGGAGTGAGCCTGGACATATGTTTAGTGATTTATTGTGTTTGTGTGGGCGGCAGTGGTCCGTGAGGAGCTGCCACCATTTTATTTTCAGTTGTTTGTTTATTTTGATTAAAAGTTTGTTAAACGTTCGCCGGTTCCCGCCTCCTTCCTTTTATTGAAACTCATTACATCGAGGTCATCATAACTTTTCCAAAATACATGATGTACACATATTACTGTTGTATTGCTTAAAAGTTTAAATTAACCTGTTTTCAAATACAGAGCGTTTTTCTGTTATTTTCACCAGTTTCTCTATTTTTGATTTTCTGCAAATAGAAGCTATTTTAAATTTTGGAGAAATATTGCTAGTAGTTCACAGAATGAAACAAAAAATATAATTTTACTTAAACACATACCTATAAGTAGTAAATTTTAAAATCAGAAAAAAATTATCTTAATGTTTTCCACGGCTGTGTTTATTTATGGTGTTGTGTTGCTGTGTTAGGCAATATTTAATTTCTAGTTATTATGTCCAAATTCTATTTGAGACACAAAGTACATTTGTTTAGTATATTTTATGTATAATATGGCTTTAAATCCCAGGGAACGCACATACCTCAAATGTACCTCGACTTCACTGTTGCTTTGGATAAAAGTGTCTGTCAAATGCAAAAATGTAAATAGAAAATCTACAGATACTTTGACAAAATTTGAAATATCTCTTATCTGACCTTTATATCAGCCTCTTCAGTGACGAGTACGGACAGTGTATATGTGACATAAGTATTTTCTCAGTCTAGTTGTAGTTCTAATATAGCTGTAATCTGATTGACAGAGTTCACATTACTTCCAAAAGAAATGGAACAAGTTGTATCAGTGCCTTGTGATCAAGCACTCATCGGTGGTAGTTGTTCATACTAGTGACATCAAAAATGTTAAAGATTTATAGGGTTTTTGTTTGAGTAGTTGAGTAGCACATAGCCACATACATGCATACACAACATATGAACACTATATAAATGTTGTTACAAAAATGTTTATTTTAAACTAAAGTTACATTATATAAAATATATTATATTACATTGCATACATGTTCTCCCCGTGCCTCGGGGGTTTCCTCCGGGTACTCCGGTTTCCTCCCCTGGTCCAAAGACATGCATGGTAGGTTGATTGGCATCTCTGGAAAAATTGTCCGTAGGGTGTGAGTGCGTGAGTGAATGAGTGAGTGTGTGTGCCCTGCGATGGGTTGGCACTCCATCCAGGGTGTATCCTGCCTTGATGCCCGATGACTCCTGAGATAGGCGCAGGCTCCCCGTGACCCGAGGTAGTTCAGACAAGCGGTAGAAAATGGAATGGAATATTACATTGCAAAGGAACAACCTAATCAAGAATGCAACAGTTAGATTAGTCGTGAACAGGGCCAGACTTAGGAGGACGGGAGTTGTTTTCGGGGCACCCCTACTACAAACCGGATTCCAGAAAAGTTGTGACACTGTACAAATTGTGAATAAAAACAGAATGCAATGATGTGGAAGTTTCATATTTCAACATTTTATTCTGAATACAACATAGATGACATATCAAATGTTTAAACTGATCAAATGTATCATTTTAAGGGAAAAATAAGTTGATTTTTTATTTCATGGCATCAACACATCTCAAAAAAGTTGGGACAAGGCCATGTTTACCACTGTGTGGCATCCCCTCTTCTTTTTATAACAGTCTGCAAACGTCTGGGGACTGAGGAGACAAGTTGCTCAAGTTTAGTAATAGGAATGTTGTCCCATTCTTGTCTAATACAGGCTTCTAGTTGCTCAACTGTCTTAGGTCTTTGTCGCATCTTCCCCTTTATGATGCGCCAAATGTTATCTATGGGTGAAAGATCTGGACTGCAGGCTGGCCATTTCATACCCGGATCCTTCTACGCAGCCATGATTGTAATTGATGCAGTATGTGGTCTGACATTGTCATGTTGGAAAATGCAAGGTCTTCCCTGAAAGAGACGACCTCTGTATGGTAGCATATGTTGTTCTAGAACTTGGATATACCTTTCAGCATTGATGGTGCCTTTCCAGATGTGTAAGCTGCCCATGCCACACGCACTCATGCAACCCCATACTATCAGAGATGCAGGCTTCTGAACTGAGTGCTGATAACAACTTGGGTTGTCCTTGTCCTCTTAAGTCCGGATGACATGGCGTCCCAGTTTTCCAAAAAGAACTTCAAATTTTGATTCGTCTGACCACAGAACAGTTTTCCACTTTGCCACAGTCCATTTTAAAGGAGCCTTGGCCCAGAGAAAACGCCTGCGCTTCTGGATCATGTTTAGATATGGCTTCTTTTTTGACCTATAGAGTTTAAGCTATAGAGTTGGGGAATTGGTGATCCTCTGCCCATCTTGACTTCTGAGAGACACTGCCACTCTGAGATGCTCTTTTTATACCCAATCATGTTGCCAATTGACCTAATTAGTTGCAAATTGGTCCTCCAGCTGTTCCTAATGTGACCGAGCTCAGGGGAGGGGAAGGAAGGGACAAGAAAAAAGGTATTGATGTAACCGACTACGCCACCCAGTATACCTATCTGGGAAATATAAATTCAGACACACAGGTTCAGATTTCCAATAACTTTAAAGACCATGAGACGTGAATATCAAAATATAATTTATTTGTATCAATAATTTGGGAAAACCCAATAGTCATTTAAAACTGTAATACTTTTAATTAATGCAAATAGCAACATGGGTCAGAAAACAGTAAAATGAGGTTAAGATAGATCTGCCAACCAGAGTCTGGGGATCGCCAGCAGGGAAGCAGGCTAGGTGTCCGGCTTCCAACGGAGCCACACGTGCTACAACTAAATCA
This sequence comes from Triplophysa siluroides, assembly GCA_006030095.1. Taxonomy (NCBI): domain Eukaryota; kingdom Metazoa; phylum Chordata; class Actinopteri; order Cypriniformes; family Nemacheilidae; genus Triplophysa; species Triplophysa siluroides. Next base: position 18,908 of record VCII01000392.1, on the reverse strand, counting down.
AGTAAAAATGTGAAATTCACGGCAAAGACAACCTAAAGCACAAAGAAAGGAAAACCACACAACGTAATTAAGCGTTTATGGCCGCACCAGCCTGCAACCCCGCCCCGGTCCTCCCCAACTCCTAGAAGCAAACACACCAAAATCAACAATTACTTGTAGCGAAATAGACAGCATGAAGATACAATAATATTTCAAAGCCACATAAATGGAAAAAAACCCCGACACCCACAGGTTTACATGCGCTTAGAAGCAAGCAGGCAGGCAGCTAGCCAAGCAGAGCAAGCTTGCAACGCAAGCAACACAGCGGTCTAAACAAACAAAAACCAATCAAACAACATATAGGTATGTATCGTAACAAAGAAATCAATCCAAACAAAACAAAGCAAGACAACACAGCAGCGTTGGAGCGTCACGACATGCAGCAGCAACACACCACAAAATGTGCTAACGCCTTGCTGTACATCTGAAAGCTACAAGAACAAAATAAAATGGTCACGTACCTTTCTTAGGCGATCAACACATTAAAAGTGAGCTTACATACCCATATGCGGCAGACGCATCGTCCAGTCGTCAAAACAGCACACGAACGCTACACCACATACACAACGACTCGTATCACTTTTGACGTACACCCATTAAACGACGAATATCAACTTCTGCTTACCAGCCAGGAAGACAGCAGCCACACATGCGGTAATGCGACAAGAGGTAGAGGTAAGGAGCTTTACCGCCACGAATCGGCGGTTTTCAACGCAGCCAATAGAATAGGCACCCACCAAACAGACACCAGCCTTTCCAAAATAAGGTAAAACAAATCAAATGCAATGGCCCAAACTTCAACAAGGGTTAACAAGCTGTGGTAAACGACCTACCCTCAACACCAGGCAGCAGAACACCAGTCCACACAGGAAGTTAGCTGAAACAGTGACGCCACATCCACTGACCTAAGCAACCCCTTTATATAGAGCCTGTCCAGAAACACCAATAATGGGCGTGGCATCAATGCAGCGATTTCATTTCACCACACTAATATGTACATTTAACTTTTCAGCCTCTTATTGCTACCTGTCCCAACTTTTTTGCAGCTCTCATGAAATCCAAAATGAGCCAATATTTGGCATGATATTTCAAAATGTCTCACTTCCAACATTTGACATGTTATCTATATTCTATTGTAAATCAAATATAAGTATATGAGATTTGTAAATTATCCCATTCCTTTTTTACTCACAATTTGTAGAGTGTCCCAACTTTTTTGTAATCGGGTTTGTATTTAAAATCATGTGTTTGTTAGCATTAGTAAATGTTTTGACTAACAATGACACGGGTTTATTGGTTTAATTGTTTATAATGCTTGTTTTGACAGTGGAAGCCACAAGTGCTGTGTGTAGGAAGTTTCAAACATACTGTACTTAAATGCGAAATCCAATCAACATTAATAATCAACATTACAATTTCAAGTACAATTTGACACAATCACAGCCCTACCATTACGTATTTCAAAGTTACAGTTAACTTATTGATTCATAATAAGAAAACTACTAAAAAGGAACAAATGTGTGTGTTTTCCCTGTATTTCTGGAGGATCTTGAGAGATTATACATCTTGGATCTAAAATTTGGGAACCCCTGCATTAACATGGAAGCAACAATGAGCTATACAGTTTTCAGCATTTAATAATGTTGTTTCTTGTTAGTTAATGCCAATACAATTGTTCATGTTATTTTGTGGTGAATAATCAATTTTTTATGGTGGAATGGTAGAAGGTCACCACCAGCTCAGTGTTTAGTTGCTTCTTCCTGAGCACCCTCAGGAAGTGTAGCCGCTGCTGGGCCTTCTTGACCAGCGATTGTGGTGTTGACCGACCAGGAGAGGTCTGCAGAGATGTGGATGCCGAGGAATTTTAAGGATTCCACTCGCTCTACACATTCACCGTTGATGTACAGGGTGGCAGGGGCGGCTCTGTTACGACTGAAGTTCAGGATGAGTTCTTTGGTCTAGGTGATGTTTAGTGCCAGGTTGTTTGATGCACACCACTCAGCAAGTTTCAGGACATCGTCTCTGTAATCCGCCTCTTTTACACCTATAATCAGCCCCACCATCGTTGTGTCATCAGCAAATTTGACAATGATGTTCTCTGGGTGGGCGGACTGCAGTCGGATGTGTAGAGGGAGTAGAGTAGTGGGTTCAGCACACCGCCCTGGGGAGAGCCAGTGCGGGAGGAGGAGAGGTGAGGACCCAGTTTCACCTGCTGGGGTCGGTTGACCAAGAAGTCTTTTATCCAGGAACAGGTGGCTGGTGGGAGCCCCAGGTTGGCTAGCTTGGGGTTTAGAATGTTCGGTATTATTGAGATAAAGGCTGAGCTGAAGTCAATATGACGTAGCTCCCCTGTTGCTCCAGGTGACTCGGCGCTAAGTTGAGAGCGATGATTATGGCGTCTTTGGTCGATCGTTAGACCGGTATGGAAACTGGTGCGGGTCCAGGGTGGGGGTGAGACAGGCTTTGATGTGTCTCAGAACCAGGTTCTCAAAGCACTTGGTGATGACTGGGCTGAGTGCTATGGGGCGGAAGTCATTGAGGATGTTGTGGGTGACATTTTAGGGATCTTGATGATTATGGCTGATTTCAAGCAGGGTGGGATGACGGCTCGTTCCAGAGATAAGTTGAAAATGTCAGTGAAGACCTTTGATAGCTGCTTGGCACATGCCTTGAGCACCTTCCCAGGTACTCCATCTGGACCTGTTGTCTTCCTAGGGTTCACTGCACAGAGCACAGGCGGGGGGTGGGTGCTGGAGGCTGGTGAGGGTTGTGGTGGTCGTTGGAGTGATGTTGCTGAGTGCTGTGTTTGAGACTCAAAGCGGGCAAAGAAGCTGTTCAGCTCCTCTGCCAACCCCGCGTCTAAGTCCCCGGGTGTCACAGCATGGCCTCTGTAGTTGGTGATGGTCTGTATGCCCTGCCACAACTGCCTTGGGTTGTGTGATGTTCCTCTATACTCTTGTATTCTGTTTTGGCAGTCCTGATGCCTCTCCTCAGGTCGGCGCGAGTGACGCTGTACAATGCTCTGTCACCTGACCTGAAGGCTGAGTCACGGGCCCGGAGGAGGATGCGGACCTGGCTCGTCATCCAGGGTTTCTGATATGGGAACACCCGGATGCACTTTTCCACAGTGACATTCCCAATACAGTACTTGATGTAAGACAGTACTACGTTTGTGAATGTTGCCGGGTCTTTATGGTAGAAGGCTTCCCACTGTGTATGTTCAAGCAATCCTGCAGTCGGGGGAGGGCGTCCTCGGGCCAGGTGGTGATGGTCCTTTTAGTGGGCATTGTTTGTCGACTGAGGGGTGTGTATGCTGGGGTGAGGAGCAGGGAGAGATGATCTGACAAGCCCAGGTGGGGGAGGAGTATGGCTCTGTACGCATGCTTGATGTTGGAATACACATGATCCAGAGTGTTTTCCCCTCTTGTTGGGCATTTAACATATTGGTAGAATTTTGGTAATACAGTTTTGAGATTTGCCTTATTAAAGTATCCTGCAATAATGTGGACGCCAGTTGGGTGGGCGCGCTGGTGAATATTGATGGCATTTAGCAGCAGAGTGAGAGCTGTGTTTACATTAGCATCTGGTGGTAAGTAGACTGCAGTGATGACAACAGCAGCTAGCTCTCTAGGCAGAAAAAACGGTATGCATCTCACCGACATGAACTCCAGGTCAGGAGAACAGTGTCTGTCCAAAATAGTTACACCAACCTTCATGCATGTAGATGCAAAGCCAATACAAATCGTCCATTTTGTATACCATGGTGACGGGGTTATCCAATTTTATTAACTTAAAACACAAAACAAAGACTCACGAGGGGGTAAAACAATAATACAAGGGATAAACAAGAACAGGCAAACAGGGACGTAGACTAACTGACACTATACTAAAAACTGGGAAAACTCACGAACAGGAAAACAAGACGCAACTTCATACAATATAAATCCAACTCTGGAAAAAGAGCGCTGGACCACGAACGCTGGGATACAGCGTATGAACTCTGGAAACAAAACAAACGAGCACCGGACAGATAAACATGACTCCAATTTAAAGGGTCAAAATTAACAGGGAACAGCTGCAAGGGATTAACTAATTAATCAACAATAACTAGGAAACAAGAGATCGGGGACACTGACGAGACACGAGAAAGCACATGGCATGTCAAAAAAAAGAAAAGCCATGTCTTTCTCACACTAGACATGTGATACTATCATAATCCTGCCCCAAGACTGGAAAAGCCTTAATGGAAGTGGCATCGTCTGTGAAACCAGGCCTACTGTATGACTATTGCTTGTTCATTAAATGTAATTTAAAAGGGTTTAAAACGATTTTGAATGGTTTTAGTCCCTTCAAAATTTGTTGTGTATGCAGTGACATGGATAGGTAGTGTGAAACTCCTAGAGTCTGGCTCTGACAGGACTGTTAGGGTAACACATGTTTATAAACAAGCAGCAATTTCATATTGTACTATGTTAAATATTGTACACATCTACCTAATCACATCATATAATTCTCTTTACACTCTACGAGTCTGTTTTAAAGTTCACTTTATAGAAATGCATTGAACATTAGTTGCTATCACATTGCTTATTTGAATTCCCTGTGCGATTACTCTCCAGGTGAAACACCTCTCCACCTTCATCCTTTCTCCAGCTTATTGTGCTGCTAGTCTCCAGTCCGACACTCCTCAGCTCTTCACTTATCTGAAAAAACAACAAAGACACAAAGAAATCATAGCATTTGTATAGGCTGGTTCAACTGATGGGTTCATCATGGGTTTTAAGAGATAATCCAAAACATGAACCTTATACACATTTCAATAATTTAGCCCTGATAATAGACTTAGTGACTCTATTGTATCACCAAATACATACTTGACATACTTGAATTAACCGAACACAGAAGACATATACAAACCTTATTCCGAATGGCAGTCTGCAGTGAAGGGTCATTCAAATTGTATTTTTCATCATGGGACAAGGTCAATCTGACAAACTGTTTTTTAAAATCTATTTCAAATGAAATACAATATAAAGCTTATGCTCTTGATAGAAATACATGATGGTGTCCTCCTCTTCAGTCCAATCCACACTGATCCACTGTATCCATCATTCACTGTATTTATCATCCTGTTCACATCATCCATAGAGTCTACAGTAGCCAGATCAGTGTACTTCTCTCTACAATAACTCTGAGCTTCTGACCATGACATATTCTGATTTTGAAAGAAGTACTTCCGCTGAAAGCCAGAGGCGCTGCACAAATACTCTATTAAAATGAACATGTTTTAATAAATGCATGTGCACAGATACTTGAGAAAACAGATTGAACTGACGATACCGACCTGACAGCAGAAGCAACACAAACAGACTCATGTCCATCACGGCTCTCACGGCTCCTCTCTGATGTTTCAGTCTAATCTAAAACGAGAAAGATCAGCAATAAGTCACGAGAACTCAATGAGTCATTTGGACTTGGATTGGGGACTTATATAATTTGAATATTTTTATGAAGTAGTTTATATTTTTAATGTTTAAAGTCACGTCAAGAGGTTAAGATGCAAAACAGAGGCAAAAACACCCCACCATAACTTGTGTAGTAAATGTATTTGCATCAAATGTTTTTTTCCGAATTATTGTTATACCATCCTTTCCATCGTCCTTTTCTTCGTTTTCTTCCCACATTATATTCAAATATTAAATTAAAAACAAATAAGAAATACAGAAATACATTACACATGTGCAAACCAATTCTAAAATCATAACACATTTGCTTTCTACAGTGTGTCATTCTCACAGACAAATTGTGGGCTGCCGTCTCATTTTGTGACATCTGTCTAGTAAAAGTAAAAACTACAGTTACAGTTCATCTGGTGAGTCATGAAAAGTCTAGTTTTTTTAAGATAAAAAGTAGATATAAATCTTGCTTATAGTATGTTATGTTTCAAAGTAAACAAACCTGCTGATTCAGATGAGACCAGTTCTGCCATTCATTACCATAAGTGAAAATCAAACAGGTTGTTCTGAAAAAAAATTATTATTACCTCAATATATTTTGTCCTGTAAAAATGTTCACATGGTAAGATGATGTTGTTTTGCCCGAGGTAAACACTCCCAGTTTCTCTCTTTTTTAGATAACCCCGCCCCAAACGCCGCTAAAATAAAAAGGTCAGCCTGAATCATATCATGTTATTTCCTTTAGGAGGTCTAAACGTTTTCCTGGGTTGATAAAAATGCAAGAATAGAACTAAAAAAACATTATAGCCTAAGTATATACTGTTTGCTTGTGTGGTGTTTTGTGGTGTGGAAGATTCAAATATTGAGCGATTTACAATTCTAATGATCACTAGGAATGACTGGTTTTCATATTCAAATAGTTCAAGTTTTTGCACATTGTATCACGACACTGGTCACCCTCTGTGTCTGGCCAAGAAGATTTTCACATAATTTGACAAATACTAACGGTCCTATTCTCTCCACCATGTGTTATACGGTACAAGATAGTTTTGTAAGCAACTTCTGCTATAAAGAAGAATGAACATTATGGTGGAATATGAATCTATAAATATGACGAGGAATCAATAAGAATTGTCTTTGAGAAAAGTCTTCACATTCATTTATTTATTTCCTTTAAACAGTTATACATGCACATTATATCTTGTTATTGTACATAATAAATGCTAATTTAAAAATGTTCGTGTTGCAATGCAAGTTTGATATGACAATTTACAAATATTTATGAGTAGATGGTGTTTTTTTTCAAAGCCCATACACCAGCTTACATGCACATCATCTTTCTCTTTACTATACTTCAAATGCTCTAATTCCAAAACATGCAATGACTTTGGTGAGAAAACACCCTACAAGTTAGAAAATGATTATGTAAAGGTACTTCCCAAAATATATTTGCATTTAATCATATCACTAAATAAGTGGAAAGATAAATATTGAGATCTGTAAATATATTGAATTATCGTTATATTATTTGAGCATGTTTAAAAGTTCACTTTAATGAAATGCATTGAACATTAGTCGCTATCACATCTAATATTTGACTTCACTGTGTGTTTGCTCTCGGGATGAAACACCTCTCCACCTTCATCCTTTCTCCAGCTCAATGTGCAGTGACTCTCCAGTCCGGCATTCTTTAGCTTTTCAGTTATCTGAAAAACCAGAAAGAAATCATGACATACATAGGCTACAACAACAAGATTTTTGTCTATTCTTGGTAAAATATGATTGTGCTTGCCCATGCAAAACTGACAAACAAGTTTCTAGGGTGTGTGTGTGGTTGCTGCAGTGACCCTAAGGAATTCTGAGTGGTTGCTAGGATGCTGTCTGTCGGTAACTAAGGTGTTGCTAAGTGTGATTTACTGGCCCAAGTCAAAAAGCCTCTACTAGTTTGGTTCCAAGACCGCAGGTATATGGGGTTTCATCGGACGCACGTGCCGGACCCGAAGTCAACTTCCGGTCTGTGTTTGTTTATCGGTCTGGCTAATGGCTAATAATAGAACTATTTCTGTTTTATATGCATATGTTATTGTGTAATACTTGTGTTAAATAAACAATTTGTTGAATCTGTCGTAACTGTAACTGTCACATTTATGTTAAACCAAGTGTGCTAGGAAGGCTGTTTGCCCCCCTAACAATTATATTAGTAACGTTAGATGATAAAAGGCGACCTGTAATCGTCACCTGTTGTACGTCACTATTCGTGAACCTCTTGCGTCATCAGCGCGCACCGTCTGCCTGAATCGGATGTTGACACCCGTCAGGTTAGGGTTATGCTGTATTGTGTCTTGAGGGGCGTTTTGCTTAGACCATTTTGTTAATGTGCTTTTATTTTTTTAGCGGTTGGATCGCTTGTAGCCTAATTATTTATGCTACGTTGTCCGTACGCTGTGATCGCCGCCGTACATTGTGATTTTCTTTCCGGGAGTTGGATGTGGATACCAAAAACGGTCAATTTTATTTTTAGTTGTTGTTATATGGCTGATTGCATATGTAGCTTGCTCACAAATTTATTCGTTTTATACAGCAACTTCCTTTCTCAGCTGGGAGAAGTGTTGTCATTGGACTGTTCCCTGCTTTATTCTAGAGTAGACTGTGGTGTACTTTCAGGTTGTTTCCTGCTTTATCTCTCGCCCCGAGTGTGGGGTTACCAGATTGTTCCTGCTTTATTCTTCATAAAGATTTGGGTGCCGTTCTCTAACGCTTCCTTTTGTGGGTATGTATGGGTTTCAGGTGGACATGAGGTAAGAGGGAACAACCTAACAGTGCAACACCCTGCTTTTTACTTTTAGGCCTATGGATGAGGTCCATACCATAAATAACGGGGGGTTTTCTGCGCTCTTTTGGGCAGTGTTGCTGTTTTGTTTCCATCCAGTGTCAGACTCCAGTCGACTCTCCGTATTTGTGTTGTTCTTATTTTCGGTTAACTTTTGGTTATTGCGGGTTTTTTTATGTTTACCAATTATGTGGTTTGGTTAGTTTTTGTTTGTAAAATTTGGTTTTCTCGTATTATTTTCTTACTTTGTTCATTTATGATTGGATTTCTTTCGTTTCATTTCCCTGTTTTGCATATTATTTTTGAACCCAGCATACACAAGAGCTGTAAGAGCTCCATTTAAGTAAGCACTTGAAGCATCATTTGAGCGCATTGTACTTTGAGGACTTGAAATATGCTCTTCTGTAAAGTGTTCTGTTGACACCCTATTCTCTTTGGTTTCTTGTTTGATTTATCCTCGTAAATTGTCTTATTTACATTTTTTTACTAAGTTTGATTTGTGTTCAAGTGACGCGGTAGTTTCCTTTTTCCATTATTAACTGAATTTCTTTGTTTTGGCAGGGCCTTGGCAGCAGTGGGCATTGCTCTTGATTGGTGGTAGAGTTTCCTTCACCGTGTGTCGTGCTCATCTCTAACACTAGTCTTTGTGTGAATATGTGTGCACACAGTTGAATGCAGTGATTCTTATTTAGAAGTGATTTAATTCTGCCTCTGCGGGTAAGCCCCAGTACCCTGTCGATAACTGGGTTCTGAATGGGATGAAGGTTTTTGTGAGTTCTTATTAGTTTTATCCAATTTTTTTAAACTTTTTTTTATCCATGTCTCTGCCTGAGTGAACCTGTGTTTGTCCTTGCGGGTAGTTTAGCTCTAGCTTAACATTCATCTTTGGATGAAAGTCCCAAGGTGGTGTAGGCGTATGTAGTAATTTGCGCTTTGTGTACTGTTACACTGCGCCCTCCAGTTACACAAGTAACGGTTCCTCTACTGGTATCCCAAAATAATACTGGCTAGACAAACTTTTAACTTGCTAGCTAATGTAATTTACTTTTTATTTCTTTTGCTTGTATTCAGAAATAATCTACAGGGACTCAATGCTTTGTGGATGTGTACCGGAAGTTAAGTTTGGACCACTAAAGCGCAGTACGTGTGCAGTTACGTTTGTTTATGTTGTTTTGAAACCGTCTATACTGGACAATTTTCATTGAAGAGATAATTCAAACATTTTGCTGAAATGTGTAGCCAATGTGTGTAAAAGTGTATTTCATCTATAGTATAAAGCAGTTCTTTGTGTTGTCTTTGCATTTTAAAATTAATATAATGCTTATAATGACTGGTGAATACATAGTAGACTGAATCCAACTGTTGCTTGTTTTCTCTAATGCTTCATACATGGCAGCATACGGCAACCTCTTACTTTAAATAATGGGTTGGAGGTTTTAAGGGACATCCAACACATGGACCTCACACACATTCTACCACTAATACTTTAGGTCAGATATTATACATAACTGCTATGACTTTGAAGAGCTGGTGGGCTGTCAACAAATGTACAGGATTTGTAGGACATTCTTGTAACCTGAAAGGTCATCTGACGACAGTATTTAGGAGAAGGACGTACCTCATTCAGAATGGCAGTCTGTTTTAAAGGGTCATTCAAATTGTATTTTCCATCATGGGACAACTTCAGTCTGATGATCTGTTTTTTAACATCTTTAAAAAAAATCCATGAATATACACCACATGTGTTTTTTCAGCATTTAAAGTATTTTATTCAGTTAACATGGTCAACTCACCACCATAGCAGATAAAGGGATGCTGTTCAGTACAGGGAACTTGAAACCATTTCCCAGAAACGGTCGACATGGCAACACAGTTTCCAAATGCTGACGTCTGTGATGTGTATCCTGCTGCCCAGTTTCTAAAGAAGAGACTCCATTGATCAGACCACTGCCAAAAGTCAAAGAACGGACCGATCCAGACCAACGGCCCGCATCCAACAACATCATTTAGCTGGTTAGTGTCCTCAATGCTGCTGATGGTGGCCAGATCAGTGTGATACTGTCTGCAGTAACTCTGAGCATCTGTCCAGTTTTTCCAAAGCTGTATCCTGATATATCCAGTACTTTCTATAGGACACACAAAGTTAATATATGGACTCAACTCTTCTCAGTTGGACTAAATGCTTATTAGGAATGTAAAACTCACCATTGTAGCAAGTAAAATGTAAGGTTTCGCTGCATGCCACATCAAGCCAAAACCCGCAATTGGTATACGCACAATGTTCATTTGTATACTCTCCATTTGGCTCTCCTATTTTCCAGTGACTGTACTGGGAGATTGTGTTTTCTCCATTAGACCATCCCCAACGACCCTGTGTCACCCTCTTCAGTCCAATCCACACTGATCCACTGTATCCATCATTCACTGTATTTATCATCCTGTTCACATCATCCATAGACTCTACAGTAGCCAGATCAGTGAACCTCTCTCTACAATAACTCTGAGCTGCTGACCATGTCATATTCTGATTTATGTAGTGATACTGTCGCCAAAGCCCAGAAACGCTGCACAGAAGTCCTGTTAAATGAACATGTGTAAATAAACACATGTGCACATATACTCGTGAAAACAGATTGAAATGACGACACCAAACCTGACAGCAGAAGCAGCACAAACAGACTCATGTCCATCACGGCTCTCACAGCTCCTCTCTGATGTTTCAGCATCACTGCACTCTTATCTGATCTAATGAGATATTTTAAACACCAGACAACATAAAAAAACCCAATTCATTTTAATATGTCTTACATATTTTTAACTTTTCTATAGTTTCATCCTAATTATTTATTCTACTAATTCCACAAATGAAGACACAAACGACAATGTTGTTCACAATGCACTGTGTTGATACAGTGAATCATTTGCTTTGATTTGCAAGTCTTCTAGGTTAGTGACAAGAAATCTTTTAAAGCAGAGCTATCATGCTATGTCATGCATTCTGACTTCTTTACACTGATAAACGTGCTGGCATGCTTAACACAGTCAACTTGTTAAAAAACGAGTTGGACGTATGACGTAGTATTTCTGTACTGATACACTCACCCAGCACTCCAACTTGTTTCTGAAAGTATTTTCTAATTCTGGATCCCTCTGTCGTCCTTTTCCTTTCATTGGCCTCTTTTTAAAATCTGATCAAAGTAAATACTCTTCGAAGACACGACGTATGCAATACTACTGTATACGTACTCAAGATTAATATGAGATTGGCAGAAACTGAGTGTGTTACCCGATCTTTAAGGATATCTATCATAGTCTCAGTGTCTACATGTTTAGAAATAATCTATTAAATTAAAGAAGGAAACCACAGTGTTGAAATTATCTTTAATTCGCAGGAATTTTGAAATTTTGTTGTTTTGAACAAAAAACAACTATACAGTCCCCCTATACAAAGTAAAGACATGATTCAGACGATTCTGTCGATTCACTAAATAGGCTGATGTGAAATGTGCATTCTTACCTCAGTATTATTTTGTCCTGTAATCCTTAAAATCCTTAAAACACAGCAGAGAAGTCTCTTAATCTATTTTAATTAACAAAGAAAGAAAAAACTGTAGCTGATGTTTGCAATATATGAGCTATGCTATTGAATCCTTCATATTACCTGGTAACTGAAAACTGAACCACTGGCATAGAAGCATCTGGTGCGAATGAAATAGCAGCTGAGACATGTGGCCACACATCTAGCATTTACATTACAGTGTGAGATTCAGAAGAATGCAAGTTAAGCCTTTCTTAAGTCCAAGTCTAAAACATAAGACTAACTAAAAAAATAACTTACTAACTTAAGACCAAGACTAACTCAAATATAAAAAACATATAAAAGGTACGATTTTCCTACGCTGTCACGTAAGTATTAATTTACCTTTCTAATAAAAAAAAGAAATTTGGTTTTCATATTCAAATAGTTTTTCCAGGAACACCAGATTCTTACACACTATCACGTCACTGTCGATTCAGACTGATCCAACAGGTTTGTTGAAACATAGCAAAGGCCGCTACTGTTGACGGGTATTAACAAGTGAAAATTGAAATGTGGTATCAACGAGTAATATCAAAAATGTGTTTAAATGTTGAAGGGGCACCAATATGAAAAGCTGCAAATATAAAAAAAAATGCTTTCATAGTTATTGCAATTATCAGAAATGCATTTCATAACATAATTATTAATAACAATAATTACTTGCGATAATTCCACAATTATTCACTAGTTACATTTTAGTATCTGTAAATCTTTTGCAACATGTTTAGATGTTATTGTAATTGTAGATATCTATCACTGTAAAACTTCGCCAGTCGTGGCCTAGTGGTTAGAGAGTCGGACTCGTGACCAGAAGGTTGCCGGTTAGATTCTCAGGGTTGGTTGGTAACGACTGAGGTGCTCTTGAGCAAGGCACCTTACCCCTACTTGCTCCCCGGGCGCTACAGTCATAGCTGCCCACTGCTCCGGGTGTACGTGTGTTCACCACTTGCTGTACGTGTGTTCACTACTCTCTGGATGGTTAAATGCAGAGGTTGAAGTCATTTTGATTTAACTTACCTTAAATTGAAATAGGTTAAATGTTATACATTGTTAAAACTGAATTATTGATCTCAAATATGATTATTTTAACTCAGTGATTCAATTGTTGAAAACCAGCATAGACATTCCTACTAATAAGACACGATAATTGTTCGCAAAATTAAATTTTTTACTACAAAAATTGGCAAACAGCCAATCACACAGAACATGAAAAGCATCATCAGTTTGATTGACTTCTCGCGAATATGAGTGCAATTCACTTTTCTGTTGAAGATGAAGAGATCATTATGAAAACATGTCATGAATTAAAACACATTTGCAGGGCAAGAATACACACTGCTGCAGTGAAAGTTTAAGAAGGCAGCTACTGACTGTATCAATGCAGAAGCAACTGAATTTCAATTGTTTATATAGGTTTACAATAAGATCAAAAGATAATATGTATGCTTCATTACATAAAAATGCTTTATATATTCAAGTTTGTTTTTATACGCATATATTTATATTAATTTAAATGCTATCTTTAATTCTAATAATAATAATAATAATTATATGAATGTGTTTTGAATTATAATCAATAAATATACATACAATACAAATGAACACCTAGCAGCAAAGGATTTTCTCTCTAACATTTGATCAATTTAAACTTTTTTAATTTGGAGCGAGAGATACATGGAGGGAGCTTCACTGCGTCAGATATACGTCACTTTTCTCAGAGCTTATTGGACTAATTTTAGTTTGTGATCTCAGACCCAGAATAAAACCTGCTCCGGAAAAGCTTAGCTGTGTAGCTTAAGTTACCATGGCGACGAAACCCGCTCAAAACCAATAAACCTTCTTGATCCAGAAAACTCTGAGTATGCTTTGTGATACAGGCCACTGAGGTGAATGATAGGAGCTGAAACACCGGACACCAGACTACTGCCATTTACACTGCAGCATGAGTTTACGACACAAGTTCAGTTTAATGTTGCGCTTCAACAGGATATTTTCTCTATCGAAGATCTCAACATTTACCTGTTTGTCAGGACTAACTCTACAAAATAGTTTAAAAACGTATATTGTGTTTAGTGTTAGGAGGACAAATGAAATGTTTAAGCATGCTGCGGCGTAAGCATTGATTCACCAATGGCTGGTTTTCATATTCAAATAATCAATGTAGGGCACCAAGTTTTGCACATTATATAAGGTCACTGCAGGGCTCTTGTTTTGTATATTAAAATAGTTGGTAATCCAAAGAGCTGTCACGGGGTTACTCTAAACTAAATCAAAAACTCGAAGTATAAACCAAAACCATAACTTTAATAAGAACCAGTGGAACCACACAGGAGATGACAAACATTGACATTGACAATAACCAACAACAAACTGAAGAAAACACAGGGCTTAAGTACAAAATATAACAAGGGATAAACAGGTGCTGGAGATAAACTAATCATAAGACACGGGTGAAAACTAATTAACTAATAATGAAATAAACCAGGGGAGGAAAAAACCTAACAAAATACAACAAACGTGACAAGACCACTGTAAACTGTCATTGAACTGATAGACAAAACCATTATAAGGTAAAGATGAAAACAAAATGTCTCAGAAGGCTCATCTTGACCATATTTTAGTCTTTGTGTTTTATGGTATCTTATCCAATACAGAAAATATTCCAAAGTGTCGTTCATTTGTTGCGAATAATATTATCGAAAAAAATAACATCAAGCCTAATTTTAATGAAAATGTCCAAAATCCTAATGGATTATCAGAACTATATTTACGTATAAAGCTATTGAATTCTTTTGCGATTATTTATATATAGCATTTTGGATTTGAATATATATATATATATATATAATAAATTATATTCAAATTATTAACGAATATTACATTTTTGAGTGATGTCTGTAAAATTATCTGTACTTTACTTTTTGAGTGATTGAAATTCAGATCCACACACACGTTGTTCAGACTTGTCCAGTTTTGTCATTACAACCTTTCCCATAGATCGCCACACCTGTCTATTGTGATATAATCCATTTCATTTGGTCACTTTACATAACGCTCAGGTGGTTTCTTCCTGCCCTAGAGGGCGAATCTTGGTCAAACTACGTTGTAACATGAACTAACCTTCTGCTGTTTAGTCAAAGGTCTGACTGGAAGCCTAACACATCTCCTGATGGACAATTCCAATCAACTTCAGTGCAATCCTTATGACCTAGTGTGTGTGTGTGTGTGTGTGTGTTTTATATATGGATTTTTATATATACAGCCATAGCCATTGGAAGTGGCAGCACCCCCTGACGTCGAGCGAAAGAGAAACTGAAAAATAAAAATAAATAAATAAAGGCAGATGCTAGGTCCCCCCACCAATATGTGATTGGAATAGAGAAAAGTGTAAGAACGACGCTACTTCACACAACTATTTCAGTGGCGTAAGGTTATAGTGTGGCATAGGAGACCCATGTTCTATTCTTACTTTTGCTGAAAACACTTTTTTTTCACATTACAGATCATAATTTGTTTTCAATAAAATGTATTTCAGACTTAAAATTCATTTTTATTCATAAAGTTTAGGTTTAGTGTAAGGTTAGGGGTGTAGGCCTTTAAGATATTCCATCATTTTTATAATTCTTATAAATTTAATGATTTACACTGTTATTATTGCATAATGTTTAATGCACAACGAGGTGCAAATAGTAACGTTTTCTGCCACTATTTTTAAGTATCAATAGCATCTCACTACTATTTCTACTTAATCCAAAGATAATACAGCTATTTTCGGTTAGAGTAAAAAGCATTTCTGCTTAATGAAATTGTTTTATAAATAATAAACATAATGCATTTTCTTAATGTGTCTATTCACTAATATCCATTGAAAACATTAATAACATACTGTTTTTGTTTTAATAACGTTACTGCTCCAATGGACAACACAAGTGTCTCATGACATCATGGCTTTAGTGAAGATCTTACGTTACGGGTTAGTTTCTACATGCTGTCGCCATGCAGCATGCAGTTGTGTTTAATCGCGCGACTGGTTAAGTTTATTATAGGTTGATGTTTGGGTGGTTAAGCTGACGCCGCGCGGTTAGTTTTATACAACAGATTGTGCTTTGGCTATAGGCATACATATAACATGCGTTTATGTTTGTTTGTATGCCGTATCCTATAATCACACTGGCATCCTTTTATTCTCGGCAGCAACAATTTTTTTTCAGTTATTTATTAACATTAAACTAAGCTGCTCGCCCATGGCAAAGTCATAACTGCCTTAGCAAAAATAACACATCACAGCACACCCTGCTTAAAATTGAAGAGACCATTCCAAATTTTAATTTCGTATGAGCATTTCTGGATTGTGTCCATTCCAGCAGTGTAAGTTGAATTTCAATAAAATCTAACCAAACCACAGGAGTGACATAAAGTCTTCCAACAGCAATGTGAAGACTGACTGCATTTTAATAGCCAGAAATAGACAGATAGATAGATTCAGAACAGATATGTTTTCAGTTATTTTTGGAGGCTGTGATGGATTAAATATTTGTAAATTTATAGAGTATTATATTTAAATTATATTCAGCTGAATTATGTTTTTATACCTCACTCTACATTTAAATTTCAAATAAAATATGCTTTATAAATGCCACATTCCCATTACTTAGGATTAAAATGATTAGAACACTTTTTTTGGTCTTTACATGGTCACATCATTGCATAAGTAAAAAGATGTTATATCAACACAACAACAAATAATGGCTGTGGAAATATATTGTGGAAATATACTGGTGGAAATTCACTGGATGTGTATTATATAAATGTTATGACTAACTATCGCTTGTCCTTGCATGAGAACTACTGCTTGTCCTTGCATGAGAGTTTTTGCCCCCCGTAGCTGTTTTGGTGGCGGAAACAGTTCTTCCTGTTCATGCCTAAATGGAATTGTTATGTTACACTTGTTTTGTCTGCAATATATGCCACGTACACCGTTTCTAACCTATTGTATAAATAGAGGGATTGCCCCTCTTTTATTTGAGCATTCAGCAATAAACCATCTGTTAATTCACTTGGCTTCTTGTTTTGACTGCTCCGGAGCTCCGCGGGACTTCTTCTCATCTATCCAGACGATCGCACAACACAGACAGAGTAGCACATTTCTTACAGTTCTTGGTGACCCGACGTGATTTCTCCGATCAGGTAAGACATGAGTTAGTTTGACTACCTGATTGGTGAAATCTGTTGTGTGTTGAGTTTTGATGACCGCGACGTGGTTTCTCCGATCGGGTAAGACATGAGTTGGTTTGACTACCTGATTGGTGAAATCTGTCGTGTGTTTTGAGCAGGGGGTTCGAGTCCTCCTGCAGCCGTTGAGCGAGGGGTTTGAGTCCCCCCGCAAGAGACATCCTCCCACGGTAGAGTGAGGAGGAGAGCGCGCTTTACACATTTATACACATTAATACACATTAGTTGAGAAACAATTCATTTTAAATCGCTGGATTCTTGAGAAGGTTCCGCACAAATGGGGGGATCATATCCAAAACCCCAAATGGGGGAGCCATTAGATTGGATGGTTCGCTGTAATCAGGCTTTCTACGCCAATCCATGGGTAGATAATTTAGCTGGTTGGACTGAGGGAATCGAGCGATGTCCTACGTTTCCACGGACGGGGAGTTTTGACCCCTACCATTTGGCCAGCGCTTTTCGAATGATTATAAAGGGGCTGGGGATCCCGGTTGGGATTATCAGTACATGAAAGATGGTTATAGAGCATGGGTAGAAATGAAGAAAGTTTGGGATAACGGACAGGGTATTAGCACACCGGGAAAACTCCTTAAAATGATACCTAAACCACCTAAAGGCAAAGAGGCAGTTAAAATGGAGGCAGAGGCATGTTGAAATACAGCCTCCGTCAGTGGCAGCTTTAAAGGACGTTATCTCCATGCTGCCGGCCTTGGACCAGCCATTGACATTGTTGATATGTTAATAAAACTATATCACATGGCCCGCTAGCCTCGGGTCTTCTGCCTGATCTCGACCTGACTGTTGTCCAGTCTTTCGCCACCCCCAGTGATTTGTCTTTTTGGTCCTCATTCGCTGCTGTACAAGATAACTCTCTGGTCTGATCGCGACCAGCGCATTTGCATTCCTGAATCGGCCTTACCGTTCCTCGTCCGCGAGTTTCACGGTGTTACACATCGCGGTCGAAGAGGGGTACTCGATATCATGCGCCCAATATTCTGCGCGAATAACTTGCCTAAAATCGTGGACGACATTCTCGGGAGATGTCTGGTCTGTGCGAAAAACAATCAGTCAAAAGCGCCAGCGCAGCATCAGCACCTCCCGAGACCTGAGTTGCCTTTCCAAGAATGGCAAATTGACTTTACGCACATGCCTGGCCAAGGGCCCTATAAGTACTTGCTGGTAATGGTGGACAAATTCTCTAAATGGGTAGAGGCGTTCCCGTGTGCTAAAGAAAATGCAAAAACCGTCATAAAACATGTAACACAGGACATAATACCCCGCTATGGTATTCCTTTAAGCATAGATTCGGATAAAGGAACGCCGTTCACGGCTAAGGTCACACAAGATCTGGCAAAGGAATTAAATCTGACGTGGCGTATGCACATCCCCTATCATCCTCAGTCCTCAGCCTTTGTGGAACGTGCCAATCGTACAATCAAAGAGAAATTACGAAAAGCAATGCAGGCTTCAGGAGCTAGAAATTGGCTTGGTGTTCTTCCCATCGTACTGGCCGATTTAAGAATGATGCCACAACCAAATTTGGACGGTCTGTCCCCATATGAGGTTGTTATGGGGCGTCCGTTTCCAATACCATGGCGACATGGAATGATTATGGTGGGGGGTAATGAAATGGTAGAGCACATGTCGGAGTATTCTGCAGGCCTAATACGCACTTTAAACACATACTGGGAGAAGGTGAACAAAACACACCCAGAGATACCTTCAGATAATACACACCCATTTGAAGTTGGGCAAAAGGTCTTGTAAAAAA
>VCII01000390.1:0-22500 GCA_006030095.1 Triplophysa siluroides | reverse complement strand
TGTGCATGTGTTCCAATGCATGCTCGTGTGGTTTTCTGTTAATTTGTGCATGTGTTTTGATGCATGCTCGTGTTTTTATATGCAGTTGTCCATGTGTTTCCGATGCATGCTTGTGTGGTTTTCTGTGCATGTGTGCATGTGTTTTGATGCATGCGTGTGTGTTTTTCTACGCATTTGTGCATGTGTTTTGATGCATGCTTGTGTGTTTTTCTGTGTATTTGTATGTATGTTTTTGTTCATGTGTGTGTGTGTGTGTAGGTGGCAGGTGCTGTGCCTTCTCACCTGATGGTAAAGCTTTAGCGGTGGGTCTGAATGACGGCAGTTTTCTGGTGGTGAATGCTGACACACTGGAGGATATGGTGACCTTTCACCACAGGAAGGAGATCATCTCTGACATCAGATTCTCTCAGGGTAAACGCCAAACACTTCACATCTGTATCCACACATTGTTTCCTAGTATCTGGATTAGAATTACTGCAAGAAATCATTCTATTCATTATTTTTTTCCCATCTTCTCTGTTTAAATATCTACTAAATGTGTGTCGTTTCTTTAGATGCTGGTAAATATCTGGCTGTGGCTTCTCATGACTCGTTTGTGGACATTTATAATGTTCTGACCAGTAAGAGGGTGGGCATCTGTAAAGGAGCGTCCAGCTGCATCACGCATGTCGACTGGGACGTCCGCGGTAAAAAAAATACACACACACAGTTAGGTTTTTATACATTGTGGGGACTCTCCATAGGCGTAATGATTTTTATACTGGACAAACTGTATATTTTATTGCCTTCACCTACCCCAACCCCAAAACCTAACCATAACATTCTGCATTTTCAAATAGACATCATTTAGTTTAATAATCCATTTGAATTGTAGGGACTGTGAGACTTTAACTATTATTGTGGAGACCCCACAATGTATAAAAACAAGTACACACACACACACACACACGTTTTAGCAGTCAGATATAATGCTTGCTTAAAAAAGAGCTTTTTAAAATCTTTAAAGAAGCATTGACGTCTTTTATAAAAACGCACAAATTGAGCTGATACCTGAACAAAGTTTTGTGTTGTTTTGCTCCTAATCCAGGAAAACTGCTTCAAGTCAACACCGGTGCTAAAGAGCAGTTGTTTTTTGAGTCTCCACGTGGACGAAGACAAACCATCAGCACGTCAGAGGTCCAGACAAACTTTAGATAACTGTATGAATCCCTCCAGTGTCATCCGTGTGTGCTCATCTGTGTTTGTCTACAGTTTGAGAAGATGGAATGGGCCACGTGGACGTCTGTGCTGGGCTCCACGTCAGAGGGCATCTGGCCGACTCTCAGCTTCGTAAACGCCTCTTCACTTACCAAAGACAAGAAGCTGCTGGCCACCGGAGACGACTTCGGTTTCGTCAAAACTCTTCAGCTTTCCATGCAAGGTCTGAAAGCACAGTTACTCTTTTAAAAGAGGCCAAACGTACACTCGTCTGGTTTGTCGGGGTTTAACAAATTCTCAGTCGATAGGATCTAATCCTTGTCTTGTCAAAGCTTAAGATCAGCTTCACTGTTCTAATTCTGCGCTGTTCCTTCGATAAAGGGTCAATTTGCCAAGTTTAAAAAGTACGTGGCTCACAGTGCCAACGTGACAAATGTGCGATGGTCCAGCGACGATGCGATGCTGCTGTCGGTGGGCGGAGCCGACACCGCGCTCATGATCTGGGCTCGAGAGGGGATCGGTCCACGAGAAAGCAAAGCTGTGGACAGCGAGGAATCAGACGATGATGCAGATGAAGATGGAGGTGATGTTTTGTGTTGGCATGTATCTCCGTTAAGTGATATTAATGTCGATTATTAATGGACTTGTGTGTTTAGGGTACGACAGTGACGTGGCACGTGAAAAGAACATGGACTACACCACAAAGATCTACGCTGCTAGTATAAGACAGATGACGGGGGTGAAGCCGCATCAACAACAGAAAGAGGTTCAGGTGGATGAAAGGTATCCATAGATTTCACACACTCACACAATGCATTCTGGGAGTGACCTTGTCTGTGTCAGATACGTGCAGTGTTTTCGTTGCTTGTTTTTTTTATACGTGATCATTTTTGGATCAGACCTCCGGTGAGTCGCGCCGCACCGTTGCCGGAAAAAGTGGTGAAGAACAACATCACAAAAAAGAAGAAGCTCGTGGAGGCGAGTGATAGACACAAACATCTGGGCTGATGTTAATGGTGCTCAGTGTGTAAATGTGAGATGTGTGTGTTTGCAGGAGCTGTCTCTGGATCATGTCTTTGGTTACAGGGGCTTCGATTGTCGTAATAACCTTCACTACCTCAATGATGGAGCGGATATCATCTTCCATACGGCCGCTGCTGCCATCATTCAGAATCTCTCGGCTGGTAGAGTGTCTTCGGCATCTCTCTGTTAAACACTAGGCCACGCCCACTTCCATACTATATAGATCGAGATGTTTTTTGCTTTTGTTCTAGAATTATTCAGAAAAGTGTTTTCTTTCTGACACCATTTTTAAAAGAATGTTTTAGATATAACGCAAGTCATATTTCTGTCTTGCTTTCCGGTACAAAAATCTAAAAATACCTCAATCAAGTGAGAAGCAAAATGACCAAAGATATAAGGTCTTGTTTTCTGAAATTAAAAACTGCAAGTAAATTATGCGTAACCTTGAAAAACATCTGCCAGTGGGGTAAGAAAATAAACTTGTTTGAACATAATTTAGTACATTGAGGTTATACTTTTTTCAGAAAATCAGATCTCACATAAATGTGTTTCTCAAGGAATTGTTTTTTTAAATCAAAGCAAAAACATGATTTTTTTCATTCATTCATTCATTTAGTGCAAAAACAATGTAGGCCTCATGTATGACAAGCCGAATTAGCTTTTAATCATTCTCAGGATATGAATTCCTGATATCAACAATCACGCAATCACTCGCAGAAATGTGTATTCTTGATATCAAAAATTGAATTTCTACTAGTAAAATACGTAATTCTTGATTTCTGTAATTGCATTTTACTAGTTAAATATCACAATAGACTCCCATTCAAATTCTATTTCAGATATCAATAATTCATTTCTTACATGTTAAAAGTCTTATTTCAGATATCAGAAATGTAATTCTTACTAGTTAAAACCATAATTTTTTATTATTTTTACTGGTGAAAATGTAATTACTGATATCAAAAATAGCAATTGTTACTAGTAGAAATATTGTTGATATCAAAAATGTATATCCTGAGAATTATTCAAAGCTAATTCGGCTTGCCATACTCATGACCATTTACTACATTTTATTAAATGAAGCATAACAAAAATATGCTGCTTAGGGTGATGGAGAAGATTGTTTAGCAGCGTTTGTCATGCTTTTTTTTCTTGATAGTTTATTTAGTATTCTAAAACCGTCCCCGCATTAATCTTAATTTTCACCATATTCTGTCAAATTATATTTTCATTTTCATAATAAGATTTTCAAAAGATCGGCCAGAGAAAAAGTATGTGTGTTCCCTCAGTGTTCTCTTCCTGCTGCTGCTGA
Source organism: Triplophysa siluroides (assembly GCA_006030095.1). Lineage (NCBI taxonomy): Eukaryota > Metazoa > Chordata > Actinopteri > Cypriniformes > Nemacheilidae > Triplophysa > Triplophysa siluroides. The sequence continues at coordinate 18,968 of VCII01000390.1, read as the reverse complement.
CCTCTAGAGGCCTCATGTGGAACTGCACCTCAAATATTATCTATAGGCAAAAACAGTCCATCTTTATTTCATTTATGCTTTGTCATGTGATTTATTTCAGGTACTCAGAGCTTTTATCTCGAGCACACGGATGACATCCTCTGTCTAACGGTCAATCAACACCCCAAATATCAAAACATCATTGCCACGGGTCAGATCGGTAAGTGTGAATGAAAGATTTGTCTTCTTATGCAAATATGTGTCATTTTTTGCCATCGTAATCATTTAATTTGCTTCAGTTTTGCTTTGGTTTGCTGCGTTCAGCCGGCGCTGCTTGCTTGTTGTGTTTATTAAAATTTTTGGCGAATAACTATAATCTCTGGGGAATTCTGCGTTGGCGCTGTGAGCGGTTCTTCTTATGGCTGTTTTTGATTTATCACTCTCTCATCCTCTCATCCAACACATCACCACACAGGCGACATCACCGATCTGCCAGGTATGACATCATCAGCCTCCTGTGATTTGACCTTTAGTGTTCCTCTCCGAAAACTTTAGGTCTCCAAAAAACAGACGCAACTCATACATGGTTACTAGTAAAGGACTTTCCAGGTTCAGTACATGATCACTGTCAACAGCTTCTGATAACTTGACATTAAACTCTAACATTAACACCTTATAGGTTAAGGTCAGACTAATACGATTTTACAATTTATTGCAGAATACCAGGAGTCTTCTGCTACAGAAATTATGCCAATGACCAAAATTTATAAACAAAGCTTAAACTAAACTAGAAAATGAGGTTCAACAAAAAACTAAAAGTTCAGCTAAATGTTTACCGACCCTCCTGCAATCAAATATATTTATAAAAATACATCTAAAATATATGATAAACACATCAAAATAAATAACGAATTTAATATACAAGTATGACTCTTTTAAAATGACTATTTTAATTAAAAAAAGCAAAAGTATTGTAACAAGACTGATGAGTCTAAATGAATTTCTGTGATAATGGACAGCATGTCACAGATGTAGTAAAACATTAAAAATATCAACCTGGAATATTTCATTAACCAAGGAAATATACGGAGGAGTATTATGGCCAAGCAATAAAAAAATAATAAAACTATTTCGAGATTAAAGTCATTACAATGCGAGATTAAACCCGCAGTTTGTCGAGAAAAAAAGTTGTTGCTTTTCGAGAGAAAAATCGTGACATTTCGAGAATTAACTCACTATACTTTGAGAATAAAGTCCTTGTGGTTCGTGTAAAAAAACTCAAAATAAAATGTCGCTCCTGGACGGCCGCTGCAACGCGTGCAGTTGGTGTTAATGAATGTATAAAATGCCAAGATTACATTGAAATCTCTCATTTTTATGAAAAAAACGTGTTTATTTTGACATTTTTCTCAAAATACAACGACTTTTTTCTCAAGATTTAACGAGTTTTTACACGAACCACAAGGACTTTATCCTCAAAGTATAGTGAGTTAATTCTCAAAATGTAACGATTTTTATCTCGAAAAAAAACGACTTTATTCTCAACATTTTATTTATACTAATTTCTCGAAAAACTGCGAGTTTAATCTCGCATTGTAATGACTTTAATCTCGACATGGTTCTTCTATTTTTTTAATGCTTGGCCCTAATACTCTTCCGTAGAAATATAATATTAATATCAGTTGTGTTTATTCACTGTTGCATCGAATAATATCTGTCTCAAAAAGTGAACACCACTGATTTTAGATCAAAACAATTTGTGCTAAATCAATCCTCCCTTCTTCCTGTTTTAGTAAAGACGTTTACTGTATGTTCTCGTGTTTGCATGAAGCGTCCTGCAGCAGATTGGCTTGACCGTGTTTCTGTCACGACTGAAATAAATATCTAACGTCGACATGTTTGTTTGTGTTTTATCATTATCATTTTTCTTTTCAGATGTTTAAACTGATTTTGGACGTGTGTGTTTTCTGTAGGTCTGGCACCTTCCATTCACGTATGGGACGCTATGAGTAAACTGACGCTGTCTGTGCTCCGCTGCTCTCACGCTAAAGGCGTCGGATACGTCAACTTCAGTGCCACCGGAAAACTCCTGCTGTCTGTGGGGGTGGATCCCGAACACACCATCACTGTGTGGCGCTGGCAGGAAGGTGCGTGTCTGTGTGTCAATGACAGATGTGTGTGTCACTTTAGGCGAAAAATGACGGACTAGCAGGTGTTCTGGAGGTGTTTTGAATGTTCTGGTGTGTTTTCAGGCGGTAAAGTTTGCAGTAAGGGAGGTCACGTGGATCGGATCTTCGTGGTGGAGTTTCGGCCTGATTCTGACACTCAGTTCGTGTCTGTGGGAATTAAACACATTAAGTTCTGGACGCTGGTGGGAGGATCTCTGCTTTATAAGAAAGGAGTGATGGGAACGGTGGAGGACGCTCGCATGCAGACCATGCTGTCGGTAGCGTTTGGAGCTGTAAGTCTCACTTTGTATTGGAATATTACACTGTAAACCAGAAACATGTACAGTTCCCATCATGCCATTTGAGCCTGATTGTCTTTAGTTTGTATTTCTAATCGTCGTTTACAGAACTTCTTTAGTTACATAAAAGATGTAGATTATTTCTGATGACAAGCAAAAGAACTCGAGAAGAAGCGTTACTTGGCTAAACTTGACTCTACAATATATTGAATTTAGACTGCAATACCACGCTCAACCGCTAGATGTCAATGTACCATAGGGTTTCTTTAAAGTCCCAGTGAAATAAAAAATAAGGTTCTTATTTTTTTATGAAATATTGCAGCGTTTATTGTGAATAGTTGATCAATGTGGGTCATTCTCTTTTAAAAATGTGTGTGCCCTCATAATCTTTAGTTAAAATCTGAAAATGCACTTCCTTCCTGTAATGACGATCCATCTTAAATGACGAATGTAAGACGGCGTGGGCGGAGCATCCGTTAACTCCTCCCCTTCAACTGTCAGTCTGCTGCCAGCTTCATTTCAAAATGCAACGGCTGTTTTATATATCCAATCAAATCGCAGAGAAAGACGACAGCCACGCCCACTATTTTTCTCATTCAAAATCCCATTTCACTTGGAAATGCGTAGAAATAAAGAAGTAAAAACGATCGCAACTTCCGGTTCACGGGGACTTTAAATCCGACCAAAACACAAATCCTTTATTTAATAAAATGAACATACAACAAAATTCACCAAATTGATTCTTTAATACAATTATTATACAATAAAATATTAAAACAAATTAATTTGAACAGAAATTAAATAAATATTAATTATATAATTAGTCACTAGCCAAAAACAGACAAGTCCCGGCGCACGCTCGTCAGATAAAACTGTCTATAAAACAAAGTTGCTATATAAATGAACTTCATACGGTAGTGTATGAAAATCTGCTGTTCTTGAATCAATATAATATTACATATAATACATTTATCATTACTGATTTAATGGCTGTATATTTTAATGCGTGAGCCTGTTTGTTTGTTTGGTGCAGAGTAACCTGACGTTCACCGGGGCTATAAACGGTGACGTGTACGTGTGGCGGGATCATTTTCTGGTGCGTGTGGTGGCTAAAGCTCACACCGGACCCGTGTTCACCATGTACACCACGCTAAGAGATGGACTCATAGTGACCGGAGGCAAAGAGAGACCGTGAGTAACTCTGTGTGTTCACATATACTTAGTATTCTTTCATTCTTGACAGCAGTTTGTAGTGAGCTGCACACCGTTACACTATGACTCGGCCTAAACACTCCTCTGCCCTCAGATATAAGTCACAAAATCAGACTTCAACAGCTTCAAATAAATGTTAAATGAATAAATCACTACTGATAATCTCCCTGTCAATCATAAACATTTACTCAGTAACTTTTAATCAGAGTGTCAGAGGAGATCTGGTCCTCCCGGCTCAGTCTGGTTTCTCCCGAGGTTTTTTCTCCATTTATTTATCATTGGAGTTTTGGTTCCTCGCCACTGTGCTGTGTTGCTTGCTCACCGGATGACTGCTGATATTAGATTAGTTCCCAAACTTTTCAACCCACGACCTTCAAGATAACAGTGCCAGTGACTCGAGACCACCACTGTCATCGGGGCTGGTTAAAGTATACCAAACGTTGCGCTAATAAGGTACATCCAAACGCACATAATGATACACAGAAGAACACAGTCTAACAAAATATCATTTCTTTACTTGTTGTTTTACATAAACCATGAACTATTACTCCAGATGGTCAAATTTCCGCACACCTTGTACAACATTGAGCACAGATCATTTGTTTTCAATGTTATTTACACTTGCTTTCATTTTGCTCCAAACTCGTATGACTTTTTCCCAGTCCAACATAAAAGCTTTTCAAGATTTCCACCTTTCAATTATTCATTTCGCTGCCGTTTGTAGCGATCACTTATAAAATGTACAACCTGTGTGATCTTTGTAATTTGATCATTAAACCTTCTCGAAATCTTAAATATAAAGCAAACGTTGCGCGCGACGGCGCACATGCGGGTCTATCCAAACGCTCAGGATATTAGAAAGACTGATGGCTTTAATTTGCATGGTTTTATTTTTGAACTTATATTTTGTTACACTTATGGATAAAATACGCCATTTTTATATACGCTGTTTTTCTTTCTTTCTGGAAAAGCAAGCGCTATATCAATCAAATGGAATTGAATTAATTGTCAATACCATCTTTGTGTGTTCAGTTTTTACTCCAGCAGTGTATACAGTAAGACCACGCTTTTGCCATATTACTGATGTACTTCAAAATGAAAGGTCAAGATGCATGGAATAAGTTACAGTTCAATTCATTTATTGACCTCTGATGTGAGTGTTGTGGGTTTGGGGACACTGATACGTGTGTTTGATCTGTAGGACTAAAGAGGGAGGTGCTGTGAAACTATGGGATCAGGAGATGAAGAGATGCCGGGCGTTTCAGCTGGAGACAGGACTACCCGTCGAGACCGTCCGGTCTGTCTGCAGAGGAAAGGTGAGCAATTGTGTCTGCTATTCAGTCACGTTGAGTCGAGCCGTTCGGCATTAAATGAGCGGTTTGTGGACGGCAGGGTAAAATCTTGGTGGGAACTAAAGATGGTGAGATCATAGAGGTGGGAGAGAAGAACGCCGCCTCAAACACGATGATCAACGGACACACGCAGGGACGCATCTGGGGTCTGGCCGCCCACCCCTCCAAAGACGTGTTTATTTCTGCCAGCGATGACGGAACCATCCGTATCTGGGACCTGGCGGATAAGGTGAGGCGTCGTGGGTTATGGAGGATGGGGGGGGGTATAATTCTGTATAACCACTGGATTTCATTGTACTTTTTTGTTGGTGCAGAAACTTCTGAACAAAGTCAGTCTGGGTCACCCAGCCAAATGCGCGGCGTACAGTCCGAATGGTGAGATGGTGTCTATCGGGATGGAGAACGGAGAGTTTATCGTGCTGTTGGTGAATTCGCTGACGGTCTGGGGGAAAAAGCGAGACCGCAGCGTCGGCATCCAGGACATACGGTCAGAGAAAACAATCGTTTGACATTCTGTCTGATGAAATCAAACGTTGGCTTGCGTGAATAATGCTTTGTTTGATGCGTGGGTTGGTAACAGGTTTAGTTCTGATAACCGTCTGTTAGCCGTCGGGTCAGTGGAGTGTGCCGTGGACTTCTATGACCTCACTCTGGGTCCGTCTCTCAACCGCATCGGCTACTGTAAAGACATTCCCGGATTTGTCATCCAACTAGATTTTTCTGCCGACAGCAAATACATTGAGGTGGAAATCATTTCTGAAAAGATATCGAGCTTTGATGGGGAAGCGATTTGGGCAGAAATCTGAAGTGTTGCTGTTGTGTTTGAAGGTCTCTACAGGGTCCTATAAGAGACAGATGCATGAGGTTCCCAGTGGAAAGATGGTGACGGAACAGTTTTTGATTGACAGGATCACCTGGGCCACGTGGACCAGGTGAGAATACGCTTCAGTCGGGTACTCAGAGTTTTGTTGGTGCTCTGTTGTAAGTGTTCTCTGTGTTGTGTCAGTGTTCTCGGCGATGAGGTTTTGGGTATCTGGCCTCGTAATGCGGAGAAAGCCGACGTCAACTGTGCCTGTGTCTCTCACGCCGGGCTCAACGTGGTCACCGGAGATGATTTTGGTCTCGTCAAACTCTTCGACTTTCCCTGCGCGGAGAAATTTGTAAGATGACAGAGTGAAAGTGTGAAATGTGTTTCGTCGGGTTAGAAATGAACTGAGGGTTTGTGTTCGTCTTCACAGGCCAAACACAAGAGATACTTCGGACACTCTGCTCATGTGACCAACATCCGCTTCTCTTATGATGACAAATATGTGATTAGTGTAGGAGGCAATGACTGTAGGTAAGATCAGATCCATCTGTTCATCATCTAACCGTTTCATTCATCTATCATCCATTATACATCCATCATCCATCCATCCATCCATTTCATCTATCCATCCATTCATTCATTCATTTCATCTATCCATCCATCCATTCATCATAGCCACAGATCCACCATTCATTCATTATCCACCCATCCCACCATCCCACCCATCCATTCAGTCATCTAGGCATTCATCAGAGCCTCCAGGCATATCCATATACACCAATCCTCCAGCCACCATTCATTTCATCCATCCATTCATTCATTTCATCTATCCACCCATCCATTCATTTATCCATTATACACTTTCATCTATCCATCCATCCATCCATCAGCTTCATTTATCCCATCACCATTCAGGCAGGGGGCATTCCATCCATCCAGCATCCGTTCCTTTCATCTATCCATCCATTCATCCATCCATTCATTTAATCCATCCATCCATTCATTTAATCTATCCATTCTTCCATTAATTTCATCCATCCATTCATTTCATCCATCCATCTGTTCCTTTCATCTATCCATCCATTTCATCCATCCATTAATTTCATCCATCCGTCCATCCATTCATTTCATCCATCCATCCGTTCCTTTCATCTATCCATCCATTCATCCATCCATTCATTTCATCCATCCATCCATCCATTAATTTAATCTATCCATTCTTCCATTAATTTCATCATCCATCCATCCATTCGTTTCATCTATCCATTCTTCCATTCAGTTCATCCATCCATCCATTCATTTAATCTATCCATCCATTAATTTCATCCATCCATCCATCCATCCGTTCCATCCATCCATCCATCCGTTCCATCCATCCATCCATCCATCCATCTCTCTCTAGGTCACTCGCTTCAGCCATCTCTCTCTGTTTATTCATCCATCTGTCAATCAAATTATCCTCTCACGCTTTCATTCACACATCCATATGTCTCTCCATCTATTTCCCTGCATCTATGCGTCCATCCTCTCATTCATCAGTCTTAATCCATCCCATTCATCCATAAGTATTAATCCATCGATTTTGCATTCTACATCCATTCATTCATCTCTCGCTCCATCCATCATTCTCTGTCCATCAATTTATCCATCTTTCTCCATCTCTTTCTTTCTTTCTCTCTCAATCCATCCACCCACCCACACTTTCCATTCATCTCTCTCTCTCCCCATCCATCCATCCGTTCATCGTGCTAACTGCCTCTGTTTTGAATGTCTCCTCTCTCAGTGTGTTTGTGTGGAGATGCGTCTGATGGTCCTCCCGCAGACCCGCAGAGCTTCTCCTCTGATACCTCCAGCGTTTGGATGCTGCACTTTTGTTATGCTGCGTTTAATCCGTACACATCTGATGGACTCTACACCTGCACCGAGTGTGTCGAGGGGCTTTTTTTTAAGAATCATTATGTGAAGTGCAATGTTTACGCTTTCGTGTACTTTTACAACAAAAAAATGACACTCATAATCATGCCAACTTTTTTTTATTATTGATTTTTTCTGAAGTGCCTTGGAGACACATTTAGCTGATCTTTGCCCCTGAAATGTTTCTTATGACATACACATGGTGCTATATGTCCACTCAGAGCTTTTAGTTACTTAAAACAAATCATGCATTATGCAACGTTTCTTTTTCTTTCCTTCCTTTTTTACATTTTGTACATAAATGTGATGTGTCCACTCACTAAATGCTCTTCCTGTTCAAAATATCCAAAAACATGGTTCTCAGGAGCCTTTACGGCAAAATGAAGTACTGTAATGTGTAGATGTTATATTCCACCTGTGCTATTTTTGTTAAAATATTTATTTTTATGTACGTATTTACGTATGAAGTATGCAAATTAGTCGGTCTTGGAATTGTGGGCGTATATGAACATTGCAAAAAAAAAAACACTTGCTGTCCGAATATAAAAGAATTGTGAAATATATGTAGTGCCGTTGTCTGTTGCGACGTGTGTAGATTGCGATGCACTGTGTGTAGGCGATGTTGTAGACAGCTGCTGTTTATCGTGTGCAGATATGTCCCAGTGACATCTGTCATTTGTATGTTGGTGTTTTTGTAATTTCTGTCAAACCAGAGATAAATCTAAATGGAAAGATATATAGTAATGCATGATTCAACGTCTGTGTGATTGTCGAACATGAATGAATACTGTTATTTTATAATTAAAGAGACCAATGTGCTATGTGAAGTCATTTGAAATGCTTGGAGTGTTTTTCATGTTTTACCAGCAGGTGGCAGTAACTCTCATCTAAATCTCTGCAGCTTCTGGCAGGAAACCTGTATGAGTTTCTTTCTTCTGCAGAACACACAAGAAGATACTTTGAAGAATGTTGACGACCAAACAACACTGAACCCCATTGACTCCATTGTATGAACAGAAAAACCACTGAGACATTTCTCAAAATATCTTCTTTTGTGTTCCACTGAAGAAAGTCATACTGTATACAGCCACACGAGGAGGAATAAATGATGACAGAACTGAACTGTTCCTTTAATAACTCCAACATACATGAAGTAGAAATCTTCAGGTTAAAACCTGTGGATGTGCATTAGTGAGCGTTGAATCTGTCTGCTGTCAGTGAGAGCAGTTCAGTTCTCATGATATTTAATACTAATCAGTAAATAAAGAGAACACAATACATGGATTATTGATGCAGTGAGCTACATTCCAAAACACCTTCACGTGTCTGTGTTTGCAAACCAGACGCCGGATTCTCTCACGTGTTGTGTGTCGAGCTGTTAATGTAACTTAAGGTCATTTTAATTAGAACTGCTGCTGATAGTGTCATGACATCTGGTCTAAAACAAGACTCGAAGCATTTACAGCAATCAGCGTTCTGTCATACACACTCACTGAGTCCTTAAGCCACCATTAAATGAGATGAAACACACACACATCTCATCTCATCTGAATAAATGAACCACTGCAAATCCAAACGTGTTTAATGCAAATGTATTCTGTAGAGACCATTCTAAAAAGTGCCGTCCTTTACATTTTTCAAGTAAATAAATTTGAGTATGTAGCATGGCTTTCTGCACACTTGCTACACTTATTTTGAATTTTATTTGACAAAATAAGTCTCACTTTTGTGGCGATTTATCTAAAATGTTCAGTTGGCTAAGGGAATGTTTTGTAAATTTAGGGAACTGTTTCCACAAATGATGTGCAATTGTGCCAACTGAAAATTTTAACATTCACTACAAGATTTTGAATTGATTCTGTCACCATAGTAAATCTATACGTGACCCATTTAAATGCCGTGATTTTTCTCCCATGGAAGCCAGGGACGGATTATGACTTCATAGGGCCCCGGGGCCAGTTACCTCCAAGGGCCCCCTCCCACAATTTTTCAGTTCTTTCCCTCAGCTGCGCATTCACAGTTATAGAATGTGAAAGTTACGATGATAATGAATATTAAAACCGATTTCGCTCTACGTCAAATGCCTGCGCTATACTAAAAAAATCTGTATAGGGTTTATAGAAGTCTAATAATAGATACACAGACAAAAATCAACAATGGCTCAAATTGAGGCGTATGAAACACACGCCTTTAATTAACTGTCAAACATACACGAATTTAATGCATTACAAATGCCCCTGTGACACATGTCTGTAAACGGCAAATCATCAAGCGAAAGATTCAGAAAATGTGCTGTAATTTAATTAATAAATTACTTTCTTTTTGATAAATTCAATTTAATATCAAAAGTTAAAGTAACATAAATTGCCATGATTTGTTGATCATTTCATTTTTACAGGGTATCCACACAAGCCTTGTATAGACTATGAAACCCATTTATTAAACATGTAAACATTTGTTTTCATTGCTGATGTGTTTTCTGTACCAAACTGGATGGCGCAACCTTGACGCCCAGGGCCCCCTCGGGGTCATGATAGTCGAGGGCCCCTGGGCACTGGCCCCATTGGCCCGGTCAGTAATCCAAGAACGTTTTATTTGAAGTGTTTTGTAAATGTACAATTTTAGGTATTGTAATATCCTCATGTTTCAAACACACACTACTCTACCAGTTTTGCATGTTGACTTTGACACAAGCTGATGTTTCTGAACGCTCGTGAAGTATTTGCCCTGCGGCCCTGAAGTCAGAAAGTGAGCAATTAATGTGTAACTGTGTTAAAACCGCTCAAGTTCACAAGAAGCTCTTAAGAATGTCCCACCTGCCGGTGCGCTATACAAACTCCCGTTCAGAAACACTTTACCTGACTAATCTTTCCATCTTCACCCGGGCGGCTGTCACCTCACGAGGCGTGTCGACCCATCGCTGGTGACACGGCAGCTTTCTGAAAATAAACAGTGAAGTTTACTGAGGTTACGTGAGGCTTTGTGGAGGTGTGTGCTCAGAAATGTCACACCTTTTGTCGAAACACGCTGCAAGACAAAAGCGATTCAGAGGCCGCTGGCACTTTCAAAAGCACTTTGAGACAACAATAACACACGTTTGAGTTTCAGCATTGTTGCTTTTGTTATAAAGTGCGCACATTTGTCAAAAGTTTGGTCATAATTATTACAACTTTTATACTTGATACAACTTTTATACTTGTTTATAAGTCACATTTCATGTGAACACACACTGACAGTGTGAGAACAGTGTCACAAACACGCACAGACAGATTTCTACGGTACGTTCGATGTGTTGAAACACGTTGTAGCCTCAGGGCAGGATGCTGAACGGCCATAAACAGTTAACAGTATATATTCAAGAGCTGTTTGCACAGGTGAATTAAAATCTAGCTTTGTTCTGACACACTTTCTCAAGATGTAAATGTTGTACACCTGGAGCTAAAAGCAGGAAAACTTTGAATAAGTAAATATATCAAAAACATTGACTGGGAGAATATTTACATTTACATTTATGCATTTGGCAGACGCTTTTATCCAAAGTGACTTACATTGCATTATCCTATACATTTATACACAGGTTATTTACCATTTGTTTGTAGCGTAACGAAGTTCAACAAAAATAAATGTGTCATTATTTACTCATCGCATGTTGCTCCGGACCGGTTTAGCTTTCTTTTGCCGTGCAAAGAGGCTGCGACGCTCTTATTTATATCATAAGAATTACACAGAGACGTTTCAAGCTATTCAAGTTATCGAGTTTCTTTCTTCTTCAGAACACAAAAGAAGATATTTAGAAGAATGTCAATAACCAACCAACATTGAACCCCATTAACTTCCGTTATATGAAACCACTGAGACATTTCTCAAAATATCTTAATTTGTGTTCCACTGAAGAAAGACTCGGGTACAGTATACATGCAGGATGAATAAATGATGACACGGATTTTATTTTGGCTGCACTGTCCCTTTAAGAACATGCACATGTTGTGTGTGATGTCAGATGGTCAGTGTGTCCTCAATCACACAAAACATCTGTTAGTGGTTAAAAAGCGCTCAGATTAAGAGAAGTTGATTTGGAGAAGGTTATACTGATGGTTTAGTCCTCTCATTCCTCTCATTCCTCCGGCTCTTCTTCTGTAACACTGATATATTAAGCTCTGTGAATGGAGATTAAAGAAACATCTGCAGAGGTGTTTCTCACTGCTGTTCTTCACCAATAACTTGTTTTGTTAATGCTATACTGATCTGCACATCTATATCTATCTATCTATCTATGGTCTGTACTTGTATTTGTGTAACCAGCATGATTGGTTCAGTTTTATTAAATGTTATTTAGCAACCAGAACAACAGCAGTTTGTTTATATTAACCACCTCAGCCATTTGTTTCAGCCACATTAGTTTATACAATCTTAACCACAAAAACAATCACATCCTCCCGAAACTATTGCGACATGAAACATCACTTTACGTGCAAATGAGTTGATCGCGTCCGTCAGCGCGGATTGGCGGCGTCAGAGCGCGTCGTCACGAAGTGGGCGTGCCCGCCTCTGTCAGTCAGGGGAATGAGTGGAGCGCGTCAGTGATGAGTGGAGCGGGGAAAGCGCGAGAGCTCAGCCGGCCAGAGGCGATCAGAATGCGGCCGCAACTCTGAACGCGCACCGCTCCCGTTCCCTGTGACGGCAACACTGAACGGGAAACATGAGGAACACCTGCCGGTACAGCAGAGGAGAGCTCTGGGTGAGGATTCTGCGCTTGTCCTCGTTGAGAAACTTTCTGTGAAGGATTCGTGAAATGCGCTTAAACTTCGTTCATCTAACTTGCTTACGGATGCATGTCGTCGTGTTTATTTAATATATCTCGGTGGTATTTAATATCAAGTGATTTATTTCATTTAAATCAGTTCGTACTGATGTTATATTATTATGAGCATTGTTATGTGTTATTTGAGCCTTATTTAAGGTTATTTTAGTGTGAACTTTTTTAATGAGAAAAGCATTGTTTTTAGTATACTTTTACTGTACTGACAATAAGTGTAGTAGTATGTAGTTAGTATGGTGAAAACTGTGGTCACCATACCATGCTTTTGTTAATATTCTGTCATATCGGTGACAGCTGAATGGATGTGGATGTAGATTTAGTTTGTCAACCTTCAATAGTATATTTAAACTTAAACGGAGGTTTTTTGTTTTTTTTATACAGTGTATTTATATATAGACTCTATTTTACTGTATATACTGTATATATATATATATATATATATAATGGTTGTTTAATTAGATATGAGGTCCATTTTTAGTTCACTTGTGGTTTAGTAGTTCTCATAAATTATCTTTCTGTTTTCTTTCCATTTCAGGCTTTGTGCATTCTCCTCCTTTACACCAGTCAACTTTCCTCCTCTTCAAATTTCAGTCATCTCATCTATAAGATTAAAGAAGGATTACCAAAAGGGATACTAATAGGCGCTATCGGTGAGGAATTACACTTGGATGTCTCCGCAGATCCCCCTCGTTCGTTCAATCTGGAGCAAAAGACCAGCAGCCAGCAGTACGTGAATCTGAACAACACCACGGGTGAGCTGTACACATCTGCCGTGGAGATCGACAGAGAGTCTCTGTGTGCAGAGTCCCACGACGGCCAGGGCTGCTCAATCTTTCTGGACGTGCTTATCCTCCCTCAGCAGTTCTTTCAGCTGGTTAAGATTCAGATCTTCATCGAGGATGTCAACGACAACCGGCCGCATTTCCCCGTCGAAGAAATCCGGCTGTCTGTGCCAGAGAATGCGCCGGTAAACGCCAGATTTGCGGTGGAGCAGTCCGCTGTGGATCCTGACATCGGGATTCACGGCGTTCAGACGTACTGGCTTGTTAATGACTATGGGGTTTTTACTTTAGACGTGGAGGAGAACGAAGGAGGCGAACTGACGCCCTTTCTTATCATTACTGAGGCTCTGGATAGGGAGAGGCAAGCTGAGTATGTGACGGATATCATAGCTGAGGACGGCGGCTCTCCCCCACTTCTAGGCACCGCCACTTTGAGGATTATTATCACAGATGTCAACGACAACTGCCCTAAGTTCACCGAGTCGCAATTGAACATTACTCTTTATGGGAACGCCACTAAAGGCATGCAGCTGGCACGTCTCCAAGCCTACGACCCCGATGAGGGGGCCAATGCTCAAATCACATATTCTTTCAGTGAACGGGTTACACTAGAAAGCAGAAACCTGTTTCACTTGGACAAAACTACAGGGGTGCTGAAACTAGCAGGTAAAATAGACAACAACAGCGGAAAGCTTTTCAAGCTGATCGTACTGGCCAACGGCCCGACGTGCATTCCAGAAGTGGCAACAGTTACGGTTCATGTCGTCAAGGAGCCCTCGGGCCCACCGGCTGTTATGCTGCGGTACATCGCCTCCGAGAAGGACGGTATCGTCAGTCTGAGCGAATCCGAGCCACCCTTTTCCCCAATTGCGTTCTTCACCATCAAAAACACAGACTCACGGCAGACTCTGGAGTGTTTTTTGGAGAGCAACGGTCCGTTTAGACTTGTACCTTATCAACGTTTAAAAAACGAGTACCTGCTTGAGACCACTGAACTGCTGGATTATGAGCAGCAACAGGATTATGAAATGACCGTCGTGGTCCGTAGCGCTCACGGATTAACAGTTCGGACCGTCGTGAAAATTCACGTGTTGGATGTTAATGACAACGCTCCGGTTTTCAAGCAGTCGCTCATCGAGATCACATTGGAGGAGAACAACCCTCCAAATATGTTCCTCGCCCAGTTTCAGGCCACCGACGTGGACAGCGGCATCAGGGGCGAGGTGTACTACGTACTGGGTGTGGACGCCCCCACCATTTTCCACCTGGACAGGTTGACGGGGGTTTTAACCGTGTCCACCTCCCTTGACCGGGAGGAAAAGGAAATGTACAGATTCATGGTAAGAGCGGTCGACCAGGGAACGCCAAGAAAGGAGTCGATCGCCACCGTTATAATCACCGTTCAGGATCGTAATGACAACAGCCCTCGTTTCATCAACAAGGATTTCACCTTCTTCGTGCCGGAGAACTTTCCAGGCTTCGGGGAAATCGGGGTGCTCACTGTTACGGATGCAGATGCGGGGGAGAACGGTTGGGTGGCATTGTCCATCCTGAATGGCAGTGAGATCTTTGTGATTGACACGGGTCGAGGAGCGTTACGGGCCAAAACCCCTCTCGACAGGGAGCAGCAGGGAACGTACTACATCTGGATCGAAGCCGTTGACGGAGGTGAACCCGCCCTCTCTTGTGTCACTTTGGTGACCGTTCTTCTCCTGGATGTCAACGACAACCCTCCAACTGTTCTGTTCCCCCAGTCCAACCAGTCCTACATGCTGGTGCTTCCCAGCACGCAACCAGGAACGTCTATAACCGAAGTCTACGCCGTGGATCGGGACACAGGAATGAACGCTGTGATTGCTTACAGTATCATCAGGAGGACTGACGCAGAGCCGGGGTCATTTGACATCGACCCGTACACTGGAAACATCACCCTGAGGAAAACCCTGAGCAATCGAGGTCTCTACAGTATGTGGGTCAAGGTAAGGGACCACGGTCAGCCCGAGCTGTACTCTACAGTCCTGGTCAACCTCTTTGTGAATGAGACGGTGAGCAACGAGACCCTCATTCAGAGCCTGTTGCCCAGGGGAACTGATGTTGACCCCAAGGAGATCCCTCCGGTCAAAGAAGGGCGGGAGGGTGAACGAGTGCCAATCCCATGCAGCGAGTACCAGGTGCTACTGCTCGCCTTGACGGCTACTTGCCTGGGACTCTTTCTGACCGTTGTGTCGCTGGTTACGTACATTTGCTGTAAGAAGGTCAGAAAACCAAAAAAGAAACGGTTGGACGTTGAGATTCCTTTGAAACTGAACCATGAGATGGTGGATAAGAACCCCATGGAGATTTCCAACATATGACGCTGGCCTGCTGAGACAACAAAACTGCCCTAAATCATCTGTTTACAGCGTGTCTCCAGTCTAAAGTTATTTGAAAATGTAAATATTGTGCATATGGTATGTTTTATAACTACACATGTATATGTATATATGACAGGATCTGATTTTTGCATTTGCTTCCCAACAAGCTTTTGTGTATTTATATTACAAGTGTAAATGGTGCCCTCAGCAGTGTGTTTGTGTCAAAGTGTCTATTGTCCCTGAAGCCCAACACTGGAATGACATTCTCAGGCTGCGTTCACACTAATGCATTGTTTTCTGCGTTTTGGCCTTCCGTCCACACTGAGACAAGGAAAACTGAGCTTTTTAAAAACGCTCTCCAAAGTGGATACATCTGAAAAGGTTGTAGTGTGATTGAGGAAAATGAAGACGTTCGAATGATGCATTTTTGTCATGCGAGGTAGTCATGTGACCGAGTGCCGAAGCTTCTTACGTTTCACAACTGCACTATATGGTGACGTCAGCGTTTTCCGACGTTTCAGTGTGGATGGCCAACGTTTGGCAAACGCTTAAAAACGCTAGTGTGAACCAAGAGCATTTTGAAAACAAAAAGCATTAGTGTGGACGTAAGCTCTGTTCCTATCAAAAATAACACTTCCCATGTGTAGAACTGAGCTTTCTCAAATGAAAAAATCTGTGTCACGCTGATTTGTTTCATTTCGTGTTTTGTGTAGGATACAGTGTTCGTATCTTTTGATACTAGGTAACGAGTCTTTTAGGCCCCAGATGTCTTGGTTTGTGACGACATTTGTTTGTGAGCTCAGCTTGTTTCTTTCCTTCAAAGATCCACCTTTACACCTCCCCGATTTCAGTTGTCTGACTTGTAAGGAACTCATGAACATTAAAGTGCTTTATTTTCTTATTTAATGGCTTGGATGTGAAATTCTGTCTTGGATTAGAAACCAAACAGGTATTAGCTGCTGACTCGACTCTGCGGCAGTCATTACTCACAGAGCTAATCTACCCCAATGTTCTCATATATAAGCATGAGGGTTTGCTATCTCTTGGCCGAAGTTTCAAAGAGAATCCGAACAAATCTTGATTTTGACTTCGTGTGCATGTTTGTGTTCTGATGGGATCAGGATTTTTTGAAAGAGATGAAATCTTTTTAATGCTATGATAACCGTAAGAGGTGTTGTTCACTTTAGATGATGACTCCTTAAGAATCCTCAGGGATACATGGAATCACGTTGGGTAAGTGCAAAAGATGGCGCTTTGAGGTTGAAAAGGTTTGTGACTTTCAATTTAGCTTGTAATTGCTTGTTTTCATCGAGCATCCAGCGTCGCGTTAACTGCGTTCTTTGTGTGCATTCCTTCTGTTCGTTCTAATCTGCCTTTTTTTGTATTCAACCAATAGGACGCGTTCTCCAGTGTCCCAGCCCATCAGAGGTCAGAGCGGGAGTGTGCGTTTAACATGTCATCTCTCACGAAACGCCATTCAACAGACAAGCACGGCATGTCCACTCGCCACTTCTATTATGTCAAAAACCGGTTTGGTTTCATTTTTCCCTTTCTCTCTTTTGGAACACACTGAAACACTCTTTCACTCGTCATTTAAAACCGCAGGAAGGCAGTAGGGAGATAAAGTATCGAGGCTCGGCACCGTGCGGGTTGAGAGCAGGGCCTGCGCGCCGCCAGCGTCAGGTTCACGGGTTAAGCTGCTTACCTCACCAGCAACATGTGTTCACCCTTCAGAGCAGACAATTGTGTTCCTGTAGCTTAAAGGGATAGTTCATCCAAAAATAAAAAGTCTGTCATCGTTTGTTCACCCTCATGTGGTTGTAAATCTGTATGTGAGTCTTTCTTCAGTGGAACACAAAAGAAGATATTTTGAGAAATGTCTCAGTGGTATTGCGATCATACAATGGAAGTCAATGGAGTTCAATGTAGTTTGATTATCAACATTCTTTCAAATATTTTCTGCAGAAGAAAGAAAGCCATACACGTTTGACGTGACACGAGGGTGAGTAAATGATGACAGAATCATTTTGGGGTAAACTATCCCTTTCAATGATAGAGTTTGGTGTTAGCCATGCTAACGTCATGGGTTTGATTCCAGGGAAATGAGCATTCAATGATATAAAATATACCCTAATCTAAACAAGTTTGGACAGAAGTCTATGCCAAACAGGTCTTACTGAACATAGTAAATAATAATAAATCAACTTGAGTTGACATGAGTGACCAACACATCTCAATGCTCTTCATGACTATTTTACATTTGAGTCAATGACCACACGGATTCAACTCATCTTTTCGTTTTTGTATAATCTGCTTTCACCCCAGTGATGGTTAGGTTTTTCTAACAATTAAATGTTTTTATAAAATGTGCAATGTATAGATGGTTTTAGTGGCAACAACATAAACACATGGTACTGTACACTGTAAATAAGCCATTTAGGACTTACTTAATGTTTTGTAAAAATATTTCGCACAGTTTTTTTAAGTACACCTTACTTTAAGAAACTGTGCAAAACTTGCAGAAATAATTAAGTAAATCCTACTAGTCTTAACTGGCCCGAACTTTCCTTCTGGTAGACGTCTGCAAAGAATCAATAACCGTTGAGAAGTTTTTAAATTAATCGAATACAATCAAATATTAATATGAATACAGACTAACCAAAGAGACTGAAGTTAGCTTTGGTTCATGCGTCCGATGAAACCGTCTACAGTTTAAGTTCATACAAAATGTTTTCCTGTGAGATCAGATTGACTGCAACTTTTAATGAAGAAAGTTATTCACAATTTAAATGCATGCAAATGAGACATGTTACTTTATATCGACCAAATATCTCATTCATCTCTGTGATTTAACTCATAACAAACTAAATGACATGCCTGCTAGAGCAGATGAATTAAAAATCCGACTAGATTTATCAGAAGCACGCTGTGTGCTCAAAAAACAAAGTCTTTTAAACATTATGCACAAGAGAAAGAAGTCAACACGCGGTTTTCTTCTCTGTTCTTTATTTAAATGTCATTTAATACATCCAGTCCTGCAGTAAAGTTTGATCGGGTCATTTTTAATGTGAAGTGTTGATTATTCATGTCACTCTAGAAGTATGTGTGTTATCGGCCTGCGGCGTACACTCGGCTTTCCTCTCCATTCTCACACCTGGCCGGATGATTTCGTGCCTCTCGCGGCCTCAGACGGCGTTCTGGATCAGCTCAACAGCGACCAACACAAACAGAGACATTAGCCTGCAGACGTGCGGCGTGATTGCAGTCGGTACAGTGATGGA